>OZ023211.1:37766770-38275133 GCA_963995525.1 Escarpia spicata | reverse complement strand
TCTCTCCCTCTCCCTCTCCCTCTCCCTCTCCCTCTCTCTCTCTCTCCTCTCTCTTCGAACAGCCACCACACCCGAATACCTAATTTTCTACGCTTGTTTGCAAGAGTCACATAGGTTCCATGCGTTTGAGCAGTCTTCCTGGAAGCTGTCGTGATTGGTTTTACAGAGTTTATGTCAATCCGATTCAACAAACGATGCAATGACCGGGCCAACCATGTGAGGGGAGTGGCTTTCGACGAAGCTCTAACAATTGTGATTTGATGTGATTTTTGAGTGATGGTTACAAATTGTGGTTCGCCAGGAAATGAGATGCTGACAATTCTAGTCCGAGCGGGAGATTTCAACACAATGCTATCCCTGTCTGTGTATTCATCTGAATTACAGTCTCGATTTGCAAGTGCTAATTAGATCCAAATATGCGATAAACATGCGTTTCCACGCGGTTTAAAAATGTGGCCCGTTTAGTGCAGTGATAGCAATGCATGTGATTGATTTGCAAGTCATCGTTTAGCGACGTCAGCGATGTGAGAAATAACACAAGGAGATGTTTTCCCTAAATGTTCGGATCTTGCGCAACATAATACATTATTTATGTTTACACATAAAATAACGTCTGCACATTTCTGTATATCGTCATCGCCATCACAACATGATAGCTTCGACATTTATCGGCAGCTATAATGCCACGGTACAACAGGGGTAGTTTCAAAAATTGGAAAACAAACATCGGCCATATACGTATGTTTGCTATTTTCTAAGATTTTACCGACTTATTTATTTGGCACCTTTATTCTCAATTTGTAGAACTTAAGCCAGGTGATTTATAGGCAAAGGATTTTTATTTGGCAAATGGGACAAATTATAATGAAAATACAACTGCTGCCAAACTATAACATTTGTTTTGTTTTTCTGTTAGCTAACATAGTGTACTACATAGGCCTGTAAACACCACGTCAACCATGTTTGTGTGGCTTGCGCCGAAAACAAGATTCATATTAACAATTGTGGATCTGGCGCTATAACAAATTAAATATATTATTATATTTATTACGACACCCGCCATCATTAAAAACTGAGCTGAAGCAGCAACCAGAGCTGCGGCTCTCAGCAGAGAACGTTGTCTGTACGGCGCGGGCGGGACGCAACTCGACCTTCTTCACAAGGTTAACGCAGTCATTAAGCACATTTATTAGTAGTATTCACCACAGACGCGTTCGTAGTAGAAAACCTTGCAGTAACTAGGTTACTTTCCGCAGAATCAGCTCGTTTCATTCATCAAAAAACGTAACATATTCACGACGAATTCATGACAACGCACAAAAACACGATGCATATATATGTGTGTGTGTGTGTGTGTGTGCGTGCGTGCGTGCGTGCGTGCGTGCGTGTGTGTGTGTATATATATATATATATATATATATATATATATATATATATATATATATATATATATATATATATATATATATATATTGAAGGCGATGGTGAATGGAACACACATTTCAAAGATCAAACGTAACTAGGCACTCGGTACATTACGGGTAAAGCTCTGGCACGCGACATGGTTATTATAATGTTAGGAAGCAGTTGTCACCGTTCTTAGTTGAAAATATATATAAAACATTCACTTTGATTACATATTATTGTGTCGAACATTTCCACGACAGCACAACAGATTCACATTTAATAAGCTCTTTGGTCCTACGAATAACAAGTCGTTATATCCAATACGTCGCATAAAATGGCATCCGTTACGTCTGTCGTCGGCACTGACGACATCAAGAAATAATGAAACGTAATAAATTGACTTGTCATGACGATCTCAACGTCATTACTAGACAAAGCTTATCAGCTCTACCTAAAACAATAAATTCGATCTGAAATAGGATAATAATTGAAATCTTGCAAAGTTATGTTTTATACATATTTTTATTGACTCAACTTACATTACATCAGTTTAAAAACAGAAACATCGTGTGACAGAAGTTGTATTTTCATGTATCCAATATGTGAGTCAATTTGCATGTACACAAAACTTAAATTGCTTTGCGCTATTTAGGTGTGTGTGTGTGTGCGCGTGCGTCGCGTCGCGTGCGTGTGTATATGACCGGCGTATGTGTGCGTGTGTACGCGCATATGTGTTTGCGTGCGCGCATGTGTGTGCGCGCGTACATACGTGTGTGTGGCGTGCGTATGTGTGCGTGCGTATGTGTCCGCATACATGTGTGTGTGTGCGTGCGTGCGTGCGTGCGTGTGTGTGTGGGGGGCATGCACTCGAGCGCGCGCGTGTGTGTGTGTGTAGCATGCGCTCGCGCGGGTGTATGTGCGTGTAAGTGTAATATGTTGTGTAATTAGCTTTCTCTTCAAATAAATCATAATTTTTATTATTATCAACATAATTTCTATTCTCTAAAAATCTGACTGTCGTTGGAAACAGTTATGTTAGTTTAAACTATATTTCCAATTCCGTTCCTCTATCCGTGAGCGTGTAGCGCTTGCAGGAGGGTGGATATTTTTGTTAACAGCAATAATTATTAGACAACACTCACCCAATAATAAGGATCAGGCGGAAGTGACGGATTAGAAGTGTTGGTACGTGTTGCCACATTCCAAACGGTTGCAGAAACTCCATTCTGAACGGTGCTGCAGCTGCCGTGTCTGCAGAAAAGACGCGGATAACGTGTAAGGTGTTTATCAAATAACGTTACGTCAGCGTCGCCGTTCAAATGTGTACATATAGAGGAAAGTGAAGTCAGTCCGTTCTTTATAAATGGACATGTTTCTGAGCGTAGATTTTTTGTTATAATAACGGATCTTTAAACTGTGATACACCCGCAATGGGTTGCTTAAAATGTGTGTGTTTGTGTGTGTGTGTGTGTGTGTGTGTGTGTGTGTGTGTGTGTGTGTGTGTGTGTGTGTGTGTGTGTGTGTGTGTGTGTGTGTGTGTGTGTGTGTGTGTGTGTGTGTGTGTGTGTGTGTGTGTGTGTGTGTATGTTCGCGTGCATGTCTGCGAGTGCGTGCCTGCGTGCGTATGTGTTTGTGTTATGATAACAGTACGCAATTGCTTACCTTCCGATATAAAGTTGTGTCCACTCTCAAATCAGGAATAGATCAGAATAACGGTACTATCTTAAACGGTTATACAAACATAATAACAAGATAATGAATGCGTAAAACAAATTAAACCTCAACGGTTCACTTTCTTACATAACCAGCGACTCGGCGCCTGCTTAGAGAATAGGATGTTCTTTTGTTTTTGGGGGTAATCATATAAAGTCTGATAACAGTTCTGGTTTCTGACTGATAAAATTAAACCAAAGCGACGGGGCAAGTTTTGTAAGTAAACATGTTACGGTAATCGTTTTAGCGGTGGTTATAGGAGGATACCTGTAATACAGACCGGGTGACGACTTTTCGTAATGCTGATAAAACGCACTTATTAATTACCTACAACAGTTTCACCACCGCATTAACTGCCTATGAAAACAGAATAGAGATAACAACATCGGTTGTATTTATCTCATGTGGCTATTGTATCTCCGAAAGACGTATGCACAAACTGCCTTACGTCAAGTTACGACGTAAACACATCGCCCGAGCAATATTACAGGTATCCAGTTATAACCAATGTTAAACTCGATTACTGTGACATTGTTATTTACAAAACTTCTCCTACCTGTTTGATTTCTTTCCATAAGTCGGAAACAGGAACATTCATCAGTCTTCTGCGTCATACCACAAACGAAAATATATATCCTATTCCCTATTCAGGCGACAGCGCAACGGAAGTCGCCAGCTGACTCCAAAGTGAAAACGAGGCGTGAGACTTACGGGCCCTAGTGACACCAAATGTGAGTACTTGCGACTTAACGAGCCATGTGTCTTCTAATCGTTCAATCCGTACGTTACTGACAAGTTGTATTACTGGCAACCCACTTACCGGCACACGCAATGGCGCACCCGTAGTGATATCCCACGAACGCTCGTAAGCTAGGACCGCCGTGTCACCTAGACTCTCGCAGACTGAATGCTAAACTCACGCTAACCACACAACCATCAGCGCGACGTACCGCAGCGTGAATGGGAATCGCGTATAAGCTTGCGCGCACGCGTCCTGCGATACGTTCAAGCGAGTGCAGTGCCGGCTTTAAGGCAGTTTCCCCCACAATCTAATTTTATGGTGGCCTCCTCAAAACGCTTCTAGTATAATTTATGTTGGGTCCAAAAGTTTTTAGACGTAACTTGGCTGCTACAATGTGATGAAAGTAAGTATTCTCAATGAACACAGGTAGTATTTTTGTTCTGAAGTCTCTATTGTAGAATGTAGGAAGGAATGAGAACTGTCATGATGCGATACACGGTCAGTCACTGCCCAGGGCCCTCCACCGTCCTAAGTTCGGTGTTGAGCAAGTGACATCATCATGTAAAGACACCGACCAGCCGGGCGTTGGTACTTGTTGTTTGATTTTGTGTAATAATGGCTGTTGTAAGCGTAAGTTGTTATTGTAAACACGCGTAACCAGCCCTTCTGAGGCAATTGTCAAGTTTGTTTTAATAAAATTCACGCTGCTTGTATTTTCACAATCTGTAGGTAACCCAGTCATTCAGTTATAATCCTCTGTGAGAAAGACTATTTTCGTATGTACGATGTCTATAGTTTTTATATTTCCAACGGGAAACAAACTTCTACAAATATGTTCATAACCGCACAGTATCTTAAACACTTATATCTGAACTCCTCTTAATCTTCTGATGGTATCTGAAATTGTTAAACCACCTCGTCTTTTGCACTATTTGTAACTGACTTCTGGGATCGTTTTAGTCGGTTTCCTCTATGCTCTTTCCAGTGTATCTATGTCGTTCTTACGATACACATCCACGCATTTGTAGGGCCAACAGCATTCTAAATTGCAAACGAGTGCTTTAGATCGACATCGTCGGATTGTCAACCAGTATGCAGCACGCGTTCTGCAGTACAATCTCTGGCTGGCACACTTGAATGCACAGCGCATTTGTACTGTGTTTCCTAGAAGCAATACGACGATTTCGTGTCAATCATTAAACCTTGCCTTTGAGACTCAGCTAACGTTGCTAGCGAATGTCATTAGGTCATTTTGGTGAGATGAATATGTAGATCACATTAAACCTAACTCGCACCCACTCTGGTGAGTGTGATTGTTGAAGAGATGGCGAACATATCAAATAAAGCTTTAGGATTTTCCATATGTGCTAATATATATTTTGTACTGTCATTAGTTCATGTTTGCAGATCGCTGTAAAGAACGTATATTTTCACTCGTGTACGCGTTGCTAAACTAGCGTTCTTAAAACGGGGATACCGTTATCATTTAAAGAGATACAATCCGATCGTTTTGATAGTAAAATCGAATTATACAGTATAGTCTATTTTCTTGAATTATGCCAACTAGCTATTCACGAATTTTCGTGACAGCACGGCGATTTTCGTAAACATTGATTGATGTCTACAATTGTATCTGCTACGTTAAACATAATTATTTGGGCAGTCAGTATGCGATATGCATATAGTATGTAGTGCATAGCATGATTTTAAGATTAAAAAACGATCGAATTGCCCCCCCCCCCTTTAAGTCGCTGCTTTTTAAATAAATATGTACTTTTCGAATACAAATATTCGGGATTACTATAGGACATACGGGGATTAGAACAATGTAATTGACTATCCAGCTAACACGACGCTCTCTATTTAAATAATTACTTATGTGGTCATGTTCTATTAATATTTATGCGACCATTACACCTGTCGAATATCAGATTTGTCAGCAATATACCAAAAGTACGGGGCATATGACGTTGAGAAGACAACGTTAACGGGAGCCAGCCAGTCAGTTTGTCTACCAGGAATTAGCGGGCGTAGTACTTTGTAACAGGAAGTCTGCTGTGTTGAACCTGAGAAATGGGACATCGTTGAACATCAAAAGGTTTTGTAGTTAACTCAGCCCGTCTCGGCCGTATTGCCAATAAAGCTTGTTTTGAAACTGGATGTTTTGTTTACTATTTGAACATGCACCGGGGTCGTACCTTCAAATCGTGAACCTTGTTACGGGGTTACTAAACACAATTTGGCAAGCAGTGTACTTTTAACATAGTTAGTATTAGAACATTATAGTAATAAATGAAAACTAGGAACAGACAATCACGTTTTAATATTGCCACAAACGAAGACATAAATAATTATCCGAGCCTACATCACAACAACGGGAGTGGCCATTAATGAAGTAGGGTAATGAACCTCGGAACTGCGATCGACGTCTTTGTTTGATGTATTGTGTGTGCCACTGCTATGTGTGCATGGGAAAGGCAACGTTGGCTCTGATGCTACGGGCATCATTGCATACGCAACGTGACGGACTTACTATACGATCAATTTTGTGTCCATACGAGTTCTCGTGGGAATGCACCTGGTCAATATTTCCATTAATGTCGTTTGACAGGAACATTTCAGCTGTGGTCATTGATGCTTAATGCAGATTCGCGATTTTGTTACGTCATTTTGAAAACTAGCAAAAATGCCCGTCATCTGACGGGATGCCTTGGTAGAAGACAGTCGTGAAAGTAATTTTACCAAATGTTAGAAAACACAGAGCATCGTTAAAAAACACCATAACGCGCTCGCAGATACTCGTTATTTGTTCAAAATGAAGAAGGTCGGAGATATTGTGTTCACGTCCATCGATAAGCTCTAGTCGTGATAGTGTAGAATAGTAGTGTCAAATAATGAGGGTAGACATAAGCATTATTGTTTCAACGTCTACTTCACGTTGCCAGGTCTATGGCGCAGTGGCCGTTTCCCTGAAGTATTTGCGGCGGGCGAGTTGTTCCTGCGATTGTTAAGTTACGTTTTACGTAATACGCGCACATTACGTTTTACGTTTCCGAACAACTGATTTACCCCATAAAAGGTTAGAATCTTTGACATATGTGGGGTATTATGAAAAGATATAGACCTTACGTCCTATTTGTGTGGTGGTAAATTAATCCCTGAACGTTTGGCGTTCGAGGTTCAAGCCGTCTAAGATGAAAACGTTAACGTACCCGCGTACATACATACGCAAGCTCGATAAGTAGTAGATGTTTCCGAGATCTTTAGAGATAGTTTTGCGTGCGTGGTCGTGCTCGTGCTCATGCTCGTGCGTGTGCGTGTGCGTGTGCGTGTGCGTGTGCGTGTGTAGATGGTATTCCAGATATGTGACTTTTCCGTGCAGTTGCGTGTAGGACACTGGACACACGTAATGGAAACAACAGACAACTGAAAATCAAAAGGAGAAATGGATCCGAGAGATACGTCCAATGACGCATGCAAAAACACGTGCATACACTCACGCGCACTCGGACACTCCAAAACGCGAGTATATACGTCCTTTCTTGAAGCAAATGTTGATTAATAACGGCGTAACTGGTAGACGACTGGGAATGCTTCGCTCATAAATAGCGGTTAGCATTCCGAAAAAAGATCATTCTCTTGTGTACGTCCTTAGATGAACAACACTTTGAGCCATCCATCTCCATTTCAAAGCGACTTCAGTCTTCAGACCGGCTGGATCTCTACAGGAATGCACTGCGCTACATCTACCAATGTTAATTAATACGAATGTTTTCTTTTTAAGCTAATATAATATAAGTAGGGGAGATCGGACACCTGTATAACACGGGCCAAATGTAACACTATTTCTCCACGTCGTCTAGATTATCCGCATACGGACATTATTCAGCAATGCATTATCTCATGCAAGAATTGTCGAGATCGATAAACACAAATTGTTCTTATTCACAAAAATAATTATTTGAGCGCCTACGAAAAAAATCATCATGTTACCACTAGAGAGGAACGGAAATTTTATTAATACAATTAAAATTTTACCCGGTCTCCCCACCTTAAAAATAGTTAGTACTTTCGGAATGACCAGTACACCGCGTTGATCCATCGGGGACGGAAGCTACTGTATAAATCAAAACAATATGATGTTAGGCAGCACATACTTTTCTTTCCCTTGGAATAACAATTACCTTATTATCTTAACAATGTGCATTTCCTAAATCCCAGATGTGTGGAGTACAATTAGAGGTTGTTTTTACATCTATGGTTGAATTCGGACAGATCTCTTTCTAGAAATAACTGTAATATGCAATTTTTTTCGCCATCGCACCTTCAGTACGTTGTCATACAAGTATATAGTCGCTATAGCTACAATTGACGCATATATATATATATATATATATACATATATATATATATGTATATATATATATATATATACATTACTATGATATATATATATCATATATATATATATATCACTGTCTTATACGTCCTAGAAAGGACAACACGGGGTGGCTGCATACAAGGCCCTGTCCAGACAAGACGGCGACAGTGCCGGTGTAATATTATAAATGGACCCCGGTAGGATATGGACCCGGGTCCATTTACCATGCCGATAGGCTATATATACATACATGCACACACGCACACACGCACACGCGCGCACACATCATGTACGTATTAGTTTCTAACCACAATACATTACCTTAAACGTGTACGTACATTTTGCGGAACTTGTAATTTTATGTTTACTTCACATCAGTAGCTCGGCCTTCTTAGTTGTTTAAGTCTGCGATATACGGCTCCGTTTACAGTGCTTTTTTTACCCCCTACCATCAACAGAAAAACATATTTAAGCTCTGCTGCGTATGGCAATCGCTTACGATGCTACATTAGCCTAATATGCGACAACTTTAACAAATATCGGAATACTTTGACATTTTAGAAATTTGAATTGCCAAAATGACACTTTTCTAGACAATTACCCATTGTATATATATATTAGAGTTTCAACACGTCTACCATGGGGACTAGATCTATGATCGATTTCGACCTCTTTTGACAAAGCGGCTAACACATTCCCCCCTGCTCACAACAGTTTGGCTTCCCCGAATGAAATCCTGCATTGTTATTGTCATCATTAGTTTCCGAGGCTATCATGTCCAATTTCTGATCAATTCTGGGTATCGTCAGTTCTCTGTTTATTAAAACGTGCTTGTCGTTGAATATTCGGCGGGTAAGGCTCATTAAAAACCTCCTGTTGCACCCCTGAAGGTCTCCGAAAACCTCCAATTGCATCCCAAAATGCAACATGCACCCTTCCCTAAATATTGGGGTCTAAGCCAAGGTCTGTCTCCAGCACCCCATCTAAAATCTTGTGGGCCCAGCCCCGGCCCCAAGCACCCCTTCGGTTCCGCCTTAGAAACCTTGACTCATTGGGAATCAATTTCGAGACAAAATAATACTTTCCGCACGGGTTATATAAGGCGTGTGTGTATGTGTGCATGTGTGCGCACGTATGTGTGTGCGTGATTGCACGTGCGTGCAGATATGTAAACGTGCTGCCACCTACCGTTTTTGTTCAACTCAATGTGTTATTTATTAGACCCGTTAGTATTACATACTATCATAATGCATACAAAGCACTCCTATCAGATGCTCAAGACTCCTACTTCATCAACAAAAAGTGTTCCTTTTTTGTTGAACAGTGTATTCAACAAAAAACGAAGAAAATGGTTGTAACAACCCTGCTAAAAATGTTCTACATTTCATTATGGTAAACCACGATACATCCATAGTAAATCATGGTGAATTAGAGTAAACCATAGTATTTCTTAGTAGGGAATGTATGCATACCCTGTGGTTTACCGAAGCATGTACATGGATTTACCAAGGCTTCAGATTAGCCATAATTTATGCACGATTAATAGTCTCGCTTAACCGACTCTCGACTGGCTGCGTACTTCGCCAGGAAGGTAATCTGGCTCAGAGTTGCGTTTTGACTGCCCACTTGTTGACAGCCATGAAAGCTTCCACCTAGTGAATATGCATGTGATTAAAAGGCACTAAACTACGAACAAAGTTTAATGTCGGTTTATTTTGTGTGTGACATGTTTCAATATAAGTTTACTGTTGAATAGTTCTTATAGTATAGTATTATCTGATAAAAGTGTATCCTTATTTAATTTGTTATTTCATACTTGGCCTGAGAGCCAATCATCGTCTCTACCCGAACCTGGGTTAAAGCCCCCTACCGGTAACATTGGCAGGAGCTTAATAATCCAGGCCGTAGTGAGCGGCCAATGCTGCCACCTCACGGCGCCTGGATAATCGAGGCTACACGATTATCCGCCCATATCCGCTTCCGCGATAGCAACAGCGTGCTTTGTAAACAACAAGTCAAATGTCATGATATCGACACCCTAAAACACGTAGGTAGGTGCATGAATTGCGTATTCTATATGTACCACTGTTGCCATGTTAGTTGTCGACATATTGGGTGCATGTAGGTAGTGTAGTAATTTGCGGCACGCGGCAGATCTAAAGGAAAACACAATGTTAATTATCATGACTTGTGTATCCGCGCATCAGCTATTTAATCATTTAGTATGGAATGTATGCCTATTATTAGTATTGTAGTATTTGTACTTACGTGTCGTATTCACTATTACGTAGTATTGGCATTGCCTTACCGGCATCGGCAATTGCACAGGCACGCGGGCGCTTGAAAGTTGAGTCGTAGACGTAGACGTAGATGACCCGAGCGCTAGTTCTACGTACGTACCTGCCAGAAGCCAAATTTAAGAGGCTCGCCTTTCGTACATCTCATGACATTATTATATGATTAAAATGCAATAAACACGTATGTACATATTTCATGTTAATGATTA
Organism: Escarpia spicata; assembly: GCA_963995525.1. Lineage (NCBI taxonomy): Eukaryota > Metazoa > Annelida > Polychaeta > Sabellida > Siboglinidae > Escarpia > Escarpia spicata. Next base: position 38,264,384 of record OZ023211.1, on the reverse strand, counting down.
TTCTTATCTGTAACACTGTATATAAATATGCATATCAGTTAAACTAATAATAATATAGTTATAGGCCGTGATGGTAACTGGCAGTTGTTGTGTAGAATCCTGGTCCACCTCATATTTTGCCATTAAAACTATATTATATTATTTTTGCCTAAATTTGATACCTCAATGTGTTAATTCAATAATTTCACATGCTGGCATATTTATTCTGTGAAAAACGTTATGTTTTAGTGCATTTTGAAGCCCAATGGTGCTCCAGCTTGTGTCAGTCTGCTGCTGTGGCTGTGCGTTATTGCACCATGCTCTAGAAATGAGCCATAAACAGTGCTTGGTGATGCAAACAGGACCGTCTTTTAGCCTCCAAAATGCGCTAAGATGCAATATTTTTATACTGTAAACATGTTTGGGATGATGTGGTATGATGGAATCATATATAATGCACTGAGATATCATTTTTATACAAAACATAACAATAAAATTAAGGTTGGCCAAAAAGTGCCTTCATGCGTACCACCAGGTAACCATGAAATTAATCCTTAGCATCTCATGAGTGACAACGTTCATGCATTGTTTATATGGACAATATGGGACATTGGGAATAATGCATGATGAATTTTAGCAAACTACGGTATTACGGATATTTCATGCAGTTTTAGTTGTCAGCAGTTCCAAATTACAGACAGATTTTTGTCATATCATTACTGCTGAGAATTGTGCATTATCATGCAGCCAGAAAGGATGCATATCCTCCCAATCTATTGAACTGCAAGTAAACTCATTATCAGTTCCTATATTAAACACAGCCCATATTAATTATGGGATTGAATTATATGGATCAGCATGTAAATCTAACTTAACTAAAATACAAGTTCTTCAAAATCTATTATTTAAAACATTAGCAAAACGTAACCGTTATGACAGTGCCATAACTTAATATACTTAAAGTTCATGAACTATTTAAACTAAATGTTCTAATATTTGGGTATAAACAGCATACAAATCAACTTCCCAGTCTATTCCACTAATTTTATAAATGTAATAGTGAGTTCACGACCAGAAGTTCCAGACAGGAGAACAATTTATAGATACCTAAATATAATTATAGAACTGGAGAGAACTCCCTGAAAGTAATAGAGGCTCGACTTTGGAATAAACTACCTGTAGACATTAAAAATTTGAAAATGCTAAATATTTCTAAGCATAAAACCAGGAACTTTTTAATTGGCATTATTAAAGTTTAAATCTAAATATATATTGTAAGGAATTTGCTTGTGAATTATGTTATATTGGTACAACATCTCTAGCTTAAATTTACAGAAATCATTTACCTGAAACTATTGCAATTGAATGCACTGTATAACCTTTATATACGTAATATTATGTATGTGGGAGTACGCTGTATGAGTCTGATTTAATTGGCTACCAGCTCGATAAGTTATACTTCTCTGGTAGCCACCTCATCTGTGTTACATTGCTCTTGAATTATATTGTATATCATCTGGATGAAGAAATAAATATCCTTACTTTCTATATTAAACATGTTTATATGGATATCATCATGGCTGGCCATTGTATAATACCCATTAAGAAAATAAAAAAGTAAAGGTAAGTTCTTATAGGCCCCCATAGCGCAGTATCCAGTCCTCAGGACTGCGCAAAGTGCTTTACAGTTTACTTCCTGGCAGACCTGTTAGTTGAACACCATCTCGACTTCTTTGGGAAGCATTCAGCCACGCTGCAATTAATGCGTGAAAACTATTCATTCATACAGCTGAATGAACTGAAGTAATGTAGAGCAAACAAACTTGCCCAAGGTTCGACACCGCCGTACAGGATTTGAACCCGGGTGCTCTCAATCAAGAGTCTGAAGCTCTAGCCGCTGCAATATTGCACTCCACACATATATAATATATTTCATAGATGCTAAACTGTAAACATATATCTACGGCATTTAGAGGCTGCTTGTTTAAAACAACTTGGTCAGGGCATAACATAAAACTGCATGACGCTATGATACAAATTAAAATAATAAAATTCTTTATTTTTCTAGGATTCGTCCAGGTTGAACTTTCCAAAATAACAAACCGAAATGTGTTCTGGATTTTACGACGATCACCATCACTGCTATTACGAATATAAAGATGGCATTAGCTACCCGCATCATTACCCACATGCTGGGCATAGAGACTGTGAGAGAAGCCAGTACTTCAAACCACAGAACATGTACAGTCACCCAGTCAGCACAAGGAACCAGCTGTATGGCAAGGCGCTGTTGGATCTGAGCAAGAAAACCGAGGCCAACTTAGCCCGACTTACTCGTGTCATGAGTCTGGATCCCCCAAGACCAGGTGAGTTATGTTTTATTCATTGCTCTGGTGTGCTCCAGGCAGGCCCTTAGCCAGAAATAATTGTTTGCCAGTCTTTAATTAAATAAAAGTGTACCTTTTAGCACACGAATCACAGCCATTATTGGCCCGTTTAGTTTTTTCAATGACAAACCAGTATCATCTGAGCCATTTATTTAATTAATGTGGGCCTCTAGCCTTGTAATTAATAGTTAATTTAGTGGTCAGCTGGCCCCCCTATAAATTCCACCTATCTTATAATAATATAATAATGTCAACTTGTAGAGTGCCATAATTCTAGACAAAAGTCCATTCAGAGGCGCTAAAATAGATTAATACATGAATATTAAAACAAGCTAGTTAAATAAATAATAATAAAAATAAATAAATAAATTGCTAAAACTGTGATGCATAATGCATAGGCAATAAGATTAGGTGGTAAAAGGATAAGCATTAATTAAAACATGACTTATCAGTGATAACTACCCATCTTCGCCAGTCATCTGCCAGTCTTGAAGACCAGCCAACTTGTCTGGCTAAGCCCCTGGCTGCAGGAGAAATAGTAGCTAGAGATATACCCACTACATTTTCAGTTTCGAAATACAGGAAATTTCAGGCTCACCAAAAACCTCCAACAATATCTTCTTGGATCTCCAACTGCACCACATTGAGGCTCACCAAAAACCTCCAACTGCAGTCACCTTGAAGTTCACCAAAAACCTCCAAATGCACCCCCCTGGATGTTCATCAAAATCCTCCAACTGCAGTCCCCTTGAAGCTCACAAAACCTCCTCTAACTGCCCCCCTCTTGAGGTTTACCAAATACCTCCAACTGCACCCCTTTGAAGTTAACCAAAAACCTCCAACTGCACCCCCTTGAATTTCACCAAAAACCTCCAACTGCACCCCCTTGAAGTTCACCAAAAACCTCCAACTGCACCCCAGTTGAAGTTCACCAAAAACCTCCAACTGCACCTCCTTGAAGTTCACCAAAAACCTTCAACTGCACCCCCTTGAAGTTCACACTAAAAACCTCCAACTGCACCCCCTTGAAGTTCACACCAAAAACCTCCAACCTCTCCCTCGAATAACAGTATGTGAACAGAACAACCATACATACTCAATGCCAAAACATAACATCTAATTTTATAACAGCTTCATTTAACAAATGTAATTTCAAACATCAATCTTCCATTCAAACTGTTTAACTTAAAATAAATTATTACAGGGTTTTAATGCTAAAACATTACATTGTAACATAATGTAATTGAAAAATCTATTATATTTACTCATTCCAATTACTTTTTAAATGTGACTCCAATTGAATTTCGGAATTGAATTTGTCATTCTCTACAGTGTAATCCACTCCAAATTGGTGACTTTTCATCGATTGCAGTTCTCCAAGCATGGGAGGAAGCAGAACCAAGCCCAGTGAATACAGCGTGGGACGACAAACAGACCTTGTTCACAACTCAGAACCAGATGGGTCGCTACCACTGGAAGCGCCCTCTAGGGGACGACTGGGAAGACACCTCTAATAGCGGTGAGACGTCTAGTTGCTCTTCTAATTAATCTTCAGTCAACATTGAACCACCTCCTCTGTGCAAAGTAAAGCATCTGCACTCAAGTGAATTTAGTATTTGGAAAAAAATTGAATTGAAATGTCAAATAAAACCAGTTGATGGCCAAACACGGACAGCGATACGGTGATCTATCCTAATATGGTCGGCTGTTCTAAAATATGTTAATTTATGTTGCACATGGTAGCACAGTGTTAGAGCAGCAGAATCTCAAATGACAGGTTCTGGATGGTTAAAAATCATGTAGTTGCTTTTTCAAACCTTGGGCAGATTCATTCACTCCACATTGCTCCAGTACACTTAGCTGTATAAATGAGTACCTGGCTACAGACAGTGGTGGATACTTGTATGCATAGTCTTCAGGCAGCAACTGCAGCATGGCTGAATGCTTCCCAGATAAGTTGAGATGGTGTTTGAATGAACAGGTCTGTCAAGTAGTAAAGTGAAAATAATTTTGAGCAGTCAAAAGGACTAGATATCACATTATGTAAGAACTTACCTTTCCATAAAACTTGGCGGGTTTGTGACAGTAAAAATTAACATACAATGTGTTTATATCATTCTGTCCTCTAGGGATTCTGATTTTTTTTGGATATACCTGTTTTTGAACATTGCATGATTGTGTCGTGTACATCAAGACTGGTTGACAGAGAATGGTATATCATGTGTGATTTGTTTTTGAAGGTGTGGTAAACAAGTGTTACCTGTGCAGCACATTGGACGAACACAGACAACATCTCGCCAGGGTGAGTAATCTACAGAAGCAACCTGTTGCCAAACATGTCTGCAACAACCAGATCAATTACAATCATGTTTAATTACAGACAGTCTCTCGCTGTGAATGGTTGGAAGAATGATTATTTACCACAAATGGACGTGATTCTTTCTTATATACATGAGATAATTAATGTATCTTACTTATAAACATACACATTTCAGATAGCCACTGTTAACATTTCCAAGCCAAAGGCACATTTTGACTCGAGTGCCAATTGTTCATGTGTGACTCACGAGAAATGGGTCTCATTTCCATTCTTTTCTAATTACTGGTATCGTGTGAAGGAGGATCAGTTGTGACTTCCAGAGACAACAATGACATGCTGCCTTAAACATATGCAATATGAAAATTCACATGTTCACCTGCAGGTACTCTACCATCAGAGTATATTTTGAGTACATATAGACAGTTTTTATTAAATAAATTTACGGAAAAAGATAGTGTACCACAGGTATACAATAGTTTCTTAGCGGCAGTTAGAACCTCCAAATCAAGCAGACAATCCTGCTGCTCATTTCCAGTCTGTAGATCAGAATAATTAAGTGTTAGTGCAATGAAACAAATTTTTATGATGTAGGGTCAAATCAGTGTATTAATACGCTAACATCAGAGTAGTGTAGGTTCATCTCCTCCGAGGCACTACGGTAGGTCTACTCACCTCTTTCTAGGGCCAAATCTATGTATTAATACGCTAACATCAGAGTAGCGTAGATACATCTCCTCCAAGGCACTGGGTCCACTTACCTCTTTCTAGGGCCAAATCTATGTATTAATAGCGATATTCGTCAGAAAACAACAAATATTGTGTAATTATTTACTTACATTTTTTATATGCTCTGCTGTTTAGTGGGCCTTTCTCCAACCAGACAAAATTGAGACGTGCTCCGTTCACCGGGTGGTGGCAATGTAAACAAGTAGTTTGTTGCTTCATAGGCATAACCTAGCATTGTGGTCCACTAAGAGTGTTTACAAGTACAGCCTGCCTACTGTATAAGGTGTTCTCACCATTATAAGGTGTCTCCACCATTGACATACTATTGGTTCCTGAGTATAAACATGATGGTAAAACATCTCAGCAGATGCAACTGGCAAACGATTTAGCCATCCGCATATCTGCAAAAGAATACCAGAACACTGTAAAGTCTGTAAACTGATAATTTAGGTGGACATTTCAATATTTTTTCATCGTTGATCTTTGAATCTAGTGTGACATTTGTAAAAATTGTATATTCTCACGTAGATATATATTACACATTTTTAGAGAGGACCACAATTGAAGCCCAAACCAAAGGTGAAGCCTCCGGTCCTCTTCATTGCCCCTCCTCCGGTGGTGAAGTCGACTGTGAAGGAAGAGAAAGAGAAGAACGAAGCTCTGTACAAAGTGACGGTGCGCACTGGAAGCCAAGTCAACGCAGGCACCAGTGCCAAGGTGAGAGTCTTCTCAAAGTGTTGTTTCCCTGGTTGATGTTTCTTCTTGTTCGCTAATACAGACCAGGGTGCGGGCGACATAACTGAATCTGTTCCAGCATCTCGACAAGTTGTCTTCACCTGTCATGATTATCTGCTATCTCTCTTAATTTAAGTTTTCTCCTGCTTTCTTTGTCACTCTCTCTGTATGCGTCCGGCCCATCTCAGTCCACTACCAATGGTGCTTTCTTTGTCACTCTCTCTGTATGCGTCCGGCCCATCTCAGTCCACTGCCAACAGTGCTTTCTTTGTCACTCTCTCTGTATGCATCCGGCCCATCTCAGTCCACTGCCAACGGTGCTTTCTTTGTTACTCTCTCTGTATGCGTCCGGCCCATCTCAGTCCACTACCAACGGTGCTTTCTTTGTCACTCTCTCTGTATGCGTCCGGCCCATCTCAGTCCACTGCCAACAGTGCTTTCTTTGTCACTCTCTCTGTATGCGTCCGGCCCATCTCAGTCCACTGCCAACAGTGCTTTCTTTGTCACTCTCTCTGTATGCGTCCGGCCCATCTCAGTCCACTGCCAACGGTGCTTTCTTTGTCACTCTCTCTGTATGCGTCCGGCCCATCTCAGTCCACTGCCAACAGTGCTTTCTTTGTCACTCTCTCTGTATGCGTCCGGTCCATCTCAGTCCACTACCAACAGTGCTTTCTTTGTCTCTCTCTCTGTATGTGTCCGGCCCATCTCAGTCCACTGCCAACGGTGCTTTCTTTGTCACTCTCTCTGTATGCGTCCGGCCCATCTCAGTCCACTGCCAACAGTGCTTTCTTTGTCACTCTCTCTGTATGCGTCCGGCCCATCTCAGTCCACTGCCAACAGTGCTTTCTTTGTCACTCTCTCTGTATGCGTCCGGCCCATCTCAGTCCACTACCAACGGTGCTTTCTTTGTCACTCTCTCTGTATGCGTCCGGCCCATCTCAGTCCACTGCCAACAGTGCTTTCTTTGTCACTCTCTCTGTATGCGTCCGGTCCATCTCAGTCCACTACCAACGGTGCTTTCTTTGTCACTCTCTCTGTATGCGTCCGGCCCATCTCAGTCCACTGCCAACGGTGCTTTCTTTGTCACTCTCTCGGTATGCGTCCGGTACATCTCAGTCCACTACCAACGGTGCTTTCTTTGTCACTCTCTCTGTATGCGTCCGGCCCATCTCAGTCCACTGCCAACGGTGCTTTCTTTGTCACTCTCTCGGTATGCGTCCGGTACATCTCAGTCCACTACCAACGGTGCTTTCTTTGTCACTCTCTCTGTATGCGTCCGGCCCATCTCAGTCCACTGCCAACGGTGCTTTCTTTGTCACTCTCTCTGTATGCGTCCGGTACATCTCAGTCCACTACCAACGGTGCTTTCTTTGTCACTCTCTCTGTATGCGTCCGGCCCACCTCAGTCCACTGCCAATGGTGCTTTCTTTGTCACTCTCTCTGTATGCGTCCGGCCCACCTCAGTCCACTACCAACGGTGCTTTCTTTGTCACTCTCTCTGTATGCGTCCGGCCCATCTCAGTCCACTACCAACGGTGCTTTCTTTGTCACTCTCTCGGTATGCGTCCGGTACATCTCAGTCCACTACCAACGGTGCTTTCTTTGTCACTCTCTCGGTATGCGTCCGGTACATCTCAGTCCACTACCAACGGTGCTTTCTTTGTCACTCTCTCTGTATGCATCCGGCCCATCTCAGTCCACTACCAAAGGTGCTTTCTTTGTCACTCTCTCGGTATGCGTCCGGTACATCTCAGTCCACTACCAACGGTGCTTTCTTTGTCACTCTCTCTGTATGCGTCCGGTACATCTCAGTCCACTACCAACGGTGCTTTCTTTGTCACTCTCTCTGTATGCGTCCAGCCCATCTCAGTCCACTGCCAACAGTGCTTTCTTTGTCACTCTCTCTGTATGCGTCCGGCCCATCTCAGTCCACTGCCAACAGTGCTTTCTTTGTCACTCTCTCTGTATGCGTCCGGCCCATCTCAGTCCACTACCAACGGTGCTTTCTTTGTCACTCTCTGTATGCGTCCGGCCCATCTCAGTCCACTACCAACAGTGCTTTCTTTGTCACTCTCTCTGTATGCGTCCGGCCCATCTCAGTCCACTACCAATGGTGCTTTCTTTGTCACTCTCTCTGTATGCGTCCGGCCCATCTCAGTCCACTACCAACGGTGCTTTCTTTGTCACTCTCTCTGTATGCGTCCGGCCCATCTCAGTCCACTAACAACGGTGCTTTCTTTGTCACTCTCTGTATGCGTCCGTTCCATCTCAGTCCACTACCAACGGTGCTTTCTTTGTCACTCTCTCTGTCTGCGTCCGGCCCATCTCAGTCCACTACCAACAGTGCTTTCTTTTTCACTCTCTCTGTATTCGTCCGACCCATCTCAGTCCACTGCCAACAGTCCTTTCTTTGTCACTTTCTCTGTATGCGTCCGGTACATCTCAGTCCACTACCAACGGTGCTTTCTTTGTCACTCTCTCTGTATGCGTCCGGCCCATCTCAGTCCACTGCCAACGGTGCTTTCTTTGTCACTCTCTCTGTATGCGTCCGGTACATCTCAGTCCACTACCAACGGTGCTTTCTTTGTCACTCTTTCTGTATGCGTCCGGTCCATCTCAGTCCACTGCCAACGGTGCTTTCTTTGTCACTCTCTCTGTATGCGTCCGGCCCATCTCAGTCCACTACCAACGGTGCTTTCTTTGTCACTCTCTCTGTATGCGTCCGGCCCATCTCAGTCCACTGCCAACGGTGCTTTCTTTGTCACTCTCTCGGTATGCGTCCGGTACATCTCAGTCCACTACCAACGGTGCTTTCTTTGTCACTCTCTCTGTATGCGTCCGGCCCATCTCAGTCCACTACCAACGGTGCTTTCTTTGTCACTCTCTCTGTATGCGTCCGGCCCATCTCAGTCCACTGCCAACGGTGCTTTCTTTGTCACTCTCTCTGTATGCGTCCGGTACATCTCAGTCCACTACCAACGGTGCTTTCTTTGTCACTCTCTCTGTATGCGTCCGGCCCACCTCAGTCCACTGCCAACGGTGCTTTCTTTGTCACTCTCTCTGTATGCGTCCGGCCCATCTCAGTCCACTACCAACGGTGCTTTCTTTGTCACTCTCTCTGTATGCGTCCGGCCCATCTCAGTCCACTACCAACGGTGCTTTCTTTGTCACTCTCTCGGTATGCGTCCGGTACATCTCAGTCCACTACCAACGGTGCTTTCTTTGTCACTCTCTCGGTATGCGTCCGGTACATCTCAGTCCACTACCAACGGTGCTTTCTTTGTCACTCTCTCTGTATGCATCCAGCCCATCTCAGTCCACTACCAAAGGTGCTTTCTTTGTCACTCTCTCGGTATGCGTCCGGTACATCTCAGTCCACTACCAACGGTGCTTTCTTTGTCACTCTCTCTGTATGCGTCCGGTACATCTCAGTCCACTACCAACGGTGCTTTCTTTGTCACTCTCTCTGTATGCGTCCAGCCCATCTCAGTCCACTGCCAACAGTGCTTTCTTTGTCACTCTCTCTGTATGCGTCCGGCCCATCTCAGTCCACTGCCAACAGTGCTTTCTTTGTCACTCTCTCTGTATGCGTCCGGCCCATCTCAGTCCACTACCAACGGTGCTTTCTTTGTCACTCTCTCTGTATGCGTCCGGCCCATCTCAGTCCACTACCAACAGTGCTTTCTTTGTCACTCTCTCTGTATGCGTCCGGCCCATCTCAGTCCACTACCAATGGTGCTTTCTTTGTCACTCTCTCTGTATGCGTCCGGCCCATCTCAGTCCACTACCAACGGTGCTTTCTTTGTCACTCTCTCTGTATGCGTCCGGCCCATCTCAGTCCACTAACAACGGTGCTTTCTTTGTCACTCTCTGTATGCGTCCGGTCCATCTCAGTCCACTACCAACGGTGCTTTCTTTGTCACTCTCTCTGTCTGCGTCCGGCCCATCTCAGTCCACTACCAACAGTGCTTTCTTTTTCACTCTCTCTGTATTCGTCCGACCCATCTCAGTCCACTGCCAACAGTCCTTTCTTTGTCACTTTCTCTGTATGCGTCCGACCCATCTCAGTCCACTGCCAACAGTCCTTTCTTTGTCACTCTCTCTGTATGCGTCCAGTCCATCTCAGTCCACTACCAACAGTGCTTTCTTTGTCACTCTCTCTGTATGCGTCCGGTCCATCTCAGTCCACTACCAACAGTGCTTTCCTTGTCACTCTCTCTGTATGCGTCTGGCCCATCTCAGTCCACTACCAACAGTGCTTTCTTTGTCACTCTCTCTGTATGCGTCCGGTCCATCTCAGTCCACTACCAACAGTGCTTTCTTTGTCACTCTCTCTGTATGCGTCCGGTCCATCTCAGTCCGCTACCAACAGTGCTTTCTTTGTCACTCTCTCTGTATGCGTCTGGCCCATCTCAGTCCACTACCAACAGTGCTTTCTTTGTCACTCTCTCTGTATGCGTCCGGCCCATCTCAGTCCACTACCAACAGTGCTTTCTTTGTCACTCTCTCTGTATGTGTCCGGTCCATCTCAGTCCACTACCAACAGTGCTTTCTTTGTCACTCTCTCTGTATGCGTCCGGTCCATCTCAGTCCACTACCAACAGTACTCTCTTTGTCACTCTCTCTGTATGCGTCCGGTCCATCTCAGTCCACTACCAACAGTGCTTTCTTTGTCACTCTCTCTGTATGCGTCTGGTCCATCTCAGTCCACTACCAACAGTGCTTTCTTTGTCACTCTCTCTGTATGCGTCCGGCCCATCTCAGTCCACTACCAACAGTACTTTCTTTGTCACTCTCTCTGTATGCGTCCGGCCCATCTCAGTCCACTACCAACAGTACTTTCTTTGTCACTCTCTCTGTATGCGTCTGGCCCATCTCAGTCCACTGCCAACAGTGCTTTCTTTGTCACTCTCTCTGTATGCGTCTGGCCCATCTCAGTCTACTACCAACAATGCTGATTTTTAGTTTGTTTAATGATCTGTTGCAACATTATACTAATTAATGCCTAACTGGTATTCTCTCTCGTTTAACTACTTTAACCCAGCTGATGCTCTCATACATTCAAACAATGTTCATTTCCTCAATCTGTATAATGAAACAAAATTATAATTATTTTTCATGGATTGTATTTTGTGAAAAATATCTGTAATACTCTGTAAGTGCAAGGTTCATGGTAGTTAACTTCATATTATATTTTGATATTGTGGTAAGTCATATATGCAGATTATAAATGCTGTTATTACCCTGACTCATTATTCAGTAATACTTTTCTTGAAATGCCATTTTTTATTTGTTTCTTCTAATAATACTAGTAGCATTTCAAAAGATTATTATTTACAAAACAATACAATGGACTGTTTTATTGACTTAAATACAAGTACTGTTTCAAAACTGTTTGGCTCACGTTGCGGTAAATAATTAGATAAATAGTAATTTGATAACTAATAATCATAATTGGATACATAATAATCTACAGGACTTACTAATCTGATGCAGGTTTTCATCACAATGCATGGACAAGCGCAGACAATGAAAAAGAGACAACTGTGTAAACGCCTGATGGGAAACTTCTGTTTTGGACGCGGCACCAGCGAAGTGTTCTACCTAAAGGGACCCAACATTGGAGAATTTCGGCATGTCACCATCGAAGTAATTCTCAACCTGTTCCTCAGTTAGCAACAATTTTAAATCAACCTTGTTTGTTTTGTTAATCGAAACCACCCTCTAAAGCCAGGGGTGTTAGTACAGTAACCAGGAACTCAACAACCACTGTACAACTTGTACTTTGTCCCACTCGTCGTCTTGTTTGTGGGAACCAGCCAACTTCAAAGAGCAATTTGTGGAACTTGTAGTTAGCCTGCTGTCTGTATTATATATCGGTGGTATATTGTGTATACTATTTAAATGTTTGGTATACAGTGTTTACGTTTCGTTGGTGCAATATTAAAATTGTTCCTCACACCTTAGTTTACGGTCTAGAGGACACGAAGTGAAAGAATGGTGTAGATAAGGTTTAAGAACAAAGTATTTATTCTCACAGAGAACTAGTAATGAATGCAACATGTTATTTGATTATATGTGAGCAATAGGAATACACATAGATTTATAAAGTCTTGATTTGATAAGCCTGACTCTGATAAGCCAATGGCTTCTTTGTTCACTTGTCACAATAGTGATGGCACAGCGGCTGTAACATCAGACTCTCATTCGAAAGAACGTCGGTTCCAATCCTGTGCTGCTGTTTCAAACCTTGTGCATGTTTAGTCACTCTGTGTTGCTCCACTTCACTCAGTAATATAAATGAGTACCTGGCTAATGACACGTATTTGTGTACGAAATAGTGTTTGCACAGTATTGCAGTGTGGCTGAATGCTTCCCAGAGAAGTCTAGATGGCCTTTGATTGAACAGGTCTGCCAGAGAGTAAAATGTAAAGCGCTTTGAGCAGTCATAAGGACTGTAGACTGCACTGTATAGGAACTTCCCTTTTATTACATGCCGTCTGCGATTAATTATCTGGGTAACAGTCTTATTAAATCTTAGTTATAAATGTCAATATTTTCCGTCAGGTGACACCCACAATGCCTGTGTTTCAGCACGACGGTTACGAGAAGAAACACAGTTGGCTCCTGGAGGAGGTGCAGGTGTTAAACATGACTTCCGATGAGTGCTGGATGTTTCCCTTCCACCAGTGGCTCTCCCTCTTTCTCGGTCCCGACCTCACTGTCAAGACTCGCATCCGCGCTCAGAGAACACACATTGAGCAGACAGGTGGGGACTTTACTAAGGCATATGTGTAATTCACAGCCAACTCTGTTTATTAATTTGTCTTATACTTTTTCGATTAACCTATTGATGTCTACTTGTATCATAGTTGATTTGTTACAATATAACCTAATTTATTTTATCATACAATATTTTACATACATGTCAATCTTCTACTAGTTTTGCTATGATCCATGTTTATATCGATAGTCCATGTTATATAATTTATTTCATAGCAATATATTATGCATAATTGTATCTATGATATAACGTATATTGTTTTTATTACAACATAATATTCCCCCACCTTTGCTGTCAGTTTTGTGTATTTGTTATGACATGTATAACTAGGTACTGACATTGTGTATTATTGTAGTTACGTAATCTAGTTATACATAAAGAGTTGGCTTACTATTAAGCTCTTACACAAACATACATCTGACTTGTGTTATCAGCAAACAAGCCACGTTTCCGAGTCACAACTTTATTTGGTAGTGTTGTCCCACATAAAATATTTTTTACATATTTTCTATATATCTCTGTAAAGCTCTGTGGACTTGAATGGCAGTGACACTATATAGAATAAATGCTATTAGTATTAATGTAGGAGGTTTGTGTAAACATATAGACTTCTGTGTTATTAAGTTCCAGTGCGGATGTTTGCGTTGGTGTAAAATTCACATCTGTGAGCTGATGCTGGAGTCAAAACAATCAGATTTTTCTTCTTCAAATGTATACTGTTGAGGAAACTGAGGCAACATAGAGTGGACGAAATTGTTCTGATTTCGAATGGCAGCACAATGATTTAAACATGGCCATTTCGCCTGTGTGCCCAATGTACTGACCACTGCGTTAAAGTTAAAAATAATGGCAATTTTTAGGTGCACTATAAAGAATGCTGTCAATTCCTTTCATCACTTGACCGGGACAGTCTACTTGGGAAAACAAAAAGTTTTTTATAGGAATTTACAGATTTCTATAGAAATCTTCAGAGCAGTGTAACATCTATCTAACATGTGTTATAGAAAATATAAAACGCAACAGATTCAATACAATTCCGGAGTATGTATAATATTCTCTAGAACAATATCAGCAAAACTCCTATAGATGTTATAAGAAAACTATAGAATACTAGAGATTCTATAGCATTCCACAGTACAAAATAATCTACAGAAAACTATCCACAAAAAAGTGTATGGAATAATCGTTTGAATTTTTGCTAATGGGGAATCATAATGGTGCCACTTCCATGACAAGGCTACACCAGCCTCATCTGTCTTCTGCTATGCGTAGCAGGACCACGTTGCAAGGCTTTGGTTGGACCCTTCCGTATGTTGTGCAACCAGGTTTCTTCTGGCATCCCAGTCTTTTTTCCTTGCAGGATGGTTTCTGAGATGGTTTTGTGACGTGGCACTGTACCACATGTTCACAAAGTGCCCTACACGTGATCATTGTTTTTCCACAGAGTGGGAGGTACATGTGTTTACGGCGGACAAAAAGTTTGCCGGGACAGACGCCAATGTCTTTATCACTCTGTATGGCAAATGTGGAGTCGCCAAAAAACAGCAACTGAGGAAGCCATCAAAGAATGCCTTCGAGCGCGGACAGGAGGATACGTTTGTTATCAGGACTAATGACATAGGGGCTATTTCAAGGACCAGGTAACTATGGTTGAGATGATATGTTTATTATCAAAGTTTCACACAGTAAAGTAAAGGTAAGTTCTTATATAGCGCAGTATCCAGTCCTCAGGACTGTTCAAAGCACTTTACACTTTACTTCCTGGCTGACCATCGCGACTTCTCTGGGAAGCATTCAGCCACACTACAATTAATGCAAACAGGGGCTGATATTATAGTATAATGGTTAGCACATCCGCCTGGCATGCCAGCACTTTGAGTTCGAAACCTGGAATGGGCAGGCATGTGTATTTGGTGTAAGAACCTGTCTCTCAGTATTGGGGACTGTGTATCTCTCGTGACTCGGAGATCATGTTAATATCAGTCCCATCTCAATTTGGCATGAAAAAGAACGACTGAGGACAACAAGCTCCCAAGCAGTGACCACCCTCGGTGCCAGCATAGAAAGGTTGGCTTGGCGATAACGTTCTGGAAAAAGGCTGACTAGTTGAATGAGACCTTATAAGACCCTAACATTGTAACCACAATATATGTACAGACTTGTCAGTCAATAGAACATGGCCGAGTGCTGGAAACAACTAGAACTAGAATTATTTCAAGGATCAGGTAAGCCTCTCCGAGATGACATGTTTATTATTAAATTTTTTCGTTGGGACTGACAAACTACACTTACAATGCCACAAGGTTAGAGTATTAAAATAGTGATGAATATAATAACGATGTATTGTATTGTATTGTGTGTATCCACCTACTTAATTGCTAGGATTCCATTTGTACAGAAATGGCATGTGGATGCGGTATGAGGTAAAACAGCAGTGCCCATTGGAAGTCAATAGAAGTAATTCCTTATGTATGAGGTAAAACAAGGAATATAGTGCCCATTTTAAGTCAGTAGAAGTAGTTCCATATGTATGAGATAAAACAAGGTGCCCATTGGAAGTCAATAGATGTAGTTCCACATGTATGAGGTAAAACAAGGAATATAGTGCCCATTTGAAGTCAGTAGAAGTAGTTCCATATGTATGAGATAAAACAAGGTGCCCATTGGAAGTCAATAGAAGTAGTTCCACATGTATGAGGTAAAACAAGGAATATAGTGCTCATTGAAAGTCAATAGAAGTAGTTCCATATGTATGAGGTAAAACAAGGTATATGGTGCCCATTGGAAGTCAATAGAAGTAGTTCTTTATGTATGAGGTAAAACAAGGAATATATGCTCATTGGAAGTCAATAGAAGTAGTTCCGTATGTATGAGGTAAAACAAGGAATATAGTGCCCATTGGAAGTCAATAGAAGTAGTTCTTTATGTATGAGGTAAAACAAGGAATATATGCTCATTGGAAGTCAATAGAAGTAGTTCTTTATGTATGAGATAAAACAAGGAATATAGTGCCCATTGGAAGTCAATAGAAGTAGTTCTTTATGTATGAGATAAAACAAGGAATATAGTGCCCATTGGAAGTCAATAGAAGTAGTTCTTTATGTATGAGGTAAAACAAGGAATTAGTTCTTTATGTATGAGATAAAACAAGGAATATAGTGCCTATTGGAAGTCAATAGAAGTAGTTCCATATGTATGAGGTTAAACAAGGAATATAGTGCCTATTGGAAGTCAATAGAAGTAGTTCCCTATGTACACGGGCAGATGCTTTTTTTCACACGGATGCAGAAAATGTAATCGCTCCATGTAACGATTTGAATTTTATCCATACATGAATCGGATAGGAAATTCCAAGTAGTGACATCACCGCAGAGGTATTTCCTATTCCGCTTGCTGTTTCAATAGATATGGAATCCTAGTGTTAAGGTGATCAATATGTGCTTGCTCCAAGTTTGACAGCTGCTGCGTGCATTTGAGTTTAATATAATATAAAACAGTAAATATGCTGAGATCATACATTTAAACTAGTAAAACAGAGATAGGAAGGTGAGGAAAAAATGCAGCAAGATATATTACAATTTTGATGACTTAATTTTGATACATACATTAACAGTTACATTTTTAAGCAGTTGTAATATGGAAGTGTCTTAATTAATCTAAAATTGTGATATACGGATGCATGCATTTTTATTTCAGCAAAGTACTTAGTAATTTCTCACATAAATTATTTATACTCAGACACATGACCATCGTTTTCAGGATCGAGCATGACAACAGTGGATTCGCACCTGGCTGGTTACTGGAGAAGGTGTGTATTATTAAAATGAATCTTTCCATGCAATAACTAGAGGTATTCCTCCATTTTTTTTATGTCGGCTTAAATTGATATAACAGTGTAAGCTTATTAATACAATTGAATACTGTTTACTTTTGCTTATTAATACAATTTGATACTGTTTACTTTTGCTTATTAATACAATTTAATACTGTTTACTTTTGCTTGTTAATACAATTTAATACTATTTACTTTTGCTTATTAATACAATTTAATACCGTTTACTTTTGCTTATTAATACAATTTAATACTGTTTACGTTTGCTTATTAATACAATTTAATACTGTTTACGTTTGCTTATTAATACAATGCTGTTTACTTTTGTAATGCATCTGAAATATGCATTTTTATTATTGTCACTAAATTTATTTTCTATTGCAGAGGGATTTGGGGGATTTTGAACCCGAGTCTAGTACTAATTAATGTCTTCTCATAGGATATAATTTACTGCACATGAACATACTACCCACAACTCAATTATTCAATGGGACAAAGATAATACATAACTGGCATTGGAAATACTTAAATTTGTGATTTAAATGTTATCTTTGAAGATGCTGTGATTGCAGATAGGTAACATTGGTTGATGTCACATTATGATGTCATTTACTATGACTCTACTGTGAACATTACATTTGACAAGAGTAGAGTCTGTTTTAATCCCACAATGGTGTTGCAGATGGTGTGTTTTTTCATGATTAAAACATGCTACAAATGTAGACAGGCATAACACTTGATGAGATGGTAATATTGACTGGCTTACACTAATCCATGGAACAATAGAACAAGGGCCTCAGTTATTTCTTTTAAACTTGACAACCTGAGGATTACCTGGCCACTATAAATGTCTATAAAAGTAAATAACTTTAACATTTAATAACTTCCTCTGTGCTTTTTGAAATGCATCGCGAATTGGTAGATCAGAGGCCAATTGTCCAAGTAGGCGAATGAACAGACAAAGGTGAATGGATGTTGGCACCTGGAAGGAGATACATTTACAATTCCCCAAGTTAGCATATTAATATATCCAAGGGCAGCAATTATCTGACATTTTAAATATGACAATGGATTAATAATAATAGCATCAGCCATGTTGTACCAATACTAAAGTGTCTCGGGTGATTACGAAAATTGTTATCTTTTTCTGTATTTTTATCGTGTGTTTAGGTGACACTTGTTGCAACGGACAGTGGAAGGAAGTACATCTTCCCATGTGGGGAATGGCTCAAGCGAGAGGATGATGAAGAGGGAGATATATTTAAGGAACTGTTCCCGCTGAGGAAGGGTGAAAAGTTGGCTGGAGGATCAAGGAAGGGCCAACGAGATGAAGGTGATGTGAATGTCAAATGACACCGAGCTTTTTCTTGTGTTGATCCCAATCATGTGTGTATGTGTGTGAATGTGCATGCGTACATAGGTGTCTTGTGTGTGTGTGGGTGTATACATGTGTATGTGTGTGTGTACATTTGTATATGTGTGTGTACATTTTTAACAAGATTTAATAAGATTGCCGACCAGAGCTATAAGCTCCAGACGGCATGCTGACAAGGAAGGCTTTGGCTTATTGAGAGTCCATCAATTTTCTACCTACGTATAACCCGCCCTCGCTAGATAGCTGTCAATTTTATTTTTGAACATATTCACACTGCTAGCATTAACACAGATAATTTGTTCCAGTCATTTATTGTCCTCTGACAGAATGAGTACTTTCTCATATCCAACCTACACTGTTCCTTGACTAATGCTGCATTGTGCCCTCTGGTTATACTGCCTTCTTTCAGTTTGAAGAAAATATTTCTATCAATATCCCCATAACCATTCAATATCTTAAAAACTTCTTTTTGGTCTCCTCTTAGTCTCCTAGTCTCTAGTGTTGTCAACCCACATTCTAATAGACGTCTTTCTTAACCAAAATCTTTCAGTTCAGGAATCAGCTTAGTTGCTCTTCATTGCACTCTTTCTAGCTTATCTATGTCCTTCTTATGATATGGCCTCCATGCTTGTATATAATATTCAAAATGTGGCCTACCTATTGATTTGTACAGTGGTACAATTAGCTGTTTCTCCTTGTGATATTTCTCCTAATTAGCCCTAGTATTTGGTTACCCTTTGAAGCAGCAATTCCACACTGCTCCGAAACTTTCATGTCAGCACTAACTAAGTCCTTTTCTTTTACAGTTTTACCTATTATAGTAACCCCCATTATGTATTCTTTGTTCACATTTCCATGTCCTATGTGGATGCATTTACACTTCCCAAAATTGAATAACATTTGCCATTTTTCAGACCATTTGACCAATTTGGCTAGATCATCCTGTAAAGTGTGTTTATCTGCATCTGTTTTAACTGTTCTGAACACTTTTGTATCGTCTGCGAATTTCAGTGCTTTGCTTGATACATCATCATCCAAATCATTTGTATATATCAAGAATAATATAGGTCCCAAGTCTCCCAACACCAACCTCTGTGGCACTCCACTCAAAACTGGTTTCCAGTTTGAAATCTCCCCCTCTACTATTACTCCCTGTCTTCTGTCTGTCAGCCATGTTTGTATCCAACTGATCACACCATCCCCTATACCATGGGCTTTTAGTTTAAGTAACAATCTTTGATGTGGCACTTTATCAAATGCTTTCTGAAAATCTAAGTAGACAACATCCACTGGTGACCCATCATCTACCCACTTTATAATTTCTTTTAAAAAGCATAAGAGATCGGTTAGACAAGTCCTAGCTTTTAGGAACCCATGTTGAGATTCATTTATTAATTTGTGTTTTACAAGGAATTCCACTATGTGGTCTCTAATAAGCATTTCTGATAATTTGCATAAAACTGATATTCATCTCAGTGGTCTGTAATTCTCTGTCTTGCTCCTCGATCCCTTTTTAAATAACGGTGTAATGTTTGCTTCTTTCCATTCTAGCGGAACGATTCCCTCTTTAAGTGACAAGTTAAAGAATATAGCAAGTGGTGTACTGATTTGGTCTACAATTTCCTTAATCAGTTTTGATGGTATCCTGTCAACTCCAGGTGATTTGTTTTCTTTCATCATCTTAATGTTCTTTGATATAATTTCAGGAGTAACACACAACAGTCCTAATTGATTTGATTCATCCCCCTCAAATTTTTTAACTGGTAATGGCAGTGAACTTATATCTTCTGTGGTAAACACTGAGCTGAAATACTCATTCTGGGCCTCTGCCATTTGAAACCCATCAGATATCACATTTCCTGAGCTGTCTTCTAGTGGTCCCACCTTATCTCGAACCTTCTGTTTCCTCCTTACATAATCGTAGAAACTCTTGCTATAATTTGTTATATCATTTGCCAATTTTTCCTCAAAAGTTCGTTTGGATTTTCTAATTAGGCTGTTGCTAGGTTAAGGGCCTCTTTTTAGTTGTTATAGTCTTCTATATTTTTGTGTTTCTGTAAACTCTCCACATAATTTGTTTGTAAGTAATCTTTCATATAGCTTCTTTTGATAGGTGTTTCTTTCTAGATCGTTTCCCTTGCTTTTTAGCGGAACAAATCTTTCAATAATGCTCTCAATCTCATCTTTCAAAATGGTCCAACATTCTGTTGCTGTTTTGTCCTCCATTAAGTTAGACCTTCTCATCTGTTTATATTTGTCTTTGTTAAAGTTTCTCCTCCATCGCTTTTTACCATTATTCCCTGATTGTACTTTTATACTAAAATGGGTCTGGTTATGATCACTAGATCCAAAATGTTCATGTATTTTAACATTATCAATTAATTCGTTTTGGGAAGAGCACATTAAATCCAACACATTCCCACCTCTGGTTGGTTCCAAAACATGTTGGGTAAGGAAACAGTCCTGTGTTAGAAGTAGTTGTAAACTGTTGGTCATCACCTCCATCACTCTCTAGTGATTTCCACTGAATATGTCCATGATTAAAATCACCCATCATAACACAATTCCCCTTTAATTATCTCCTTTTGTAGCATTGTGCAGTTTTACATCATCTTCTTGTCATATGTTAGGACTATGATTAAACAAGTCCTATTGTTTGTGTGTATGTGTGTGTATGTGTGTGTATGTGTGTATGTGTGTGTATGTGTGTGTATATGTGTGTATAGTGTAGTAGTACAACGTAGTGGCACTAGAACCTCAGATCCAATCATGAGATTCAAGGTTCAAGCCCTTCTTGCTGGTGTTTTGAACCTTGGGCAAGTTCTTTCATTTCACTCTGTTCACTCCTTATAGTTTCAGTTCATTCAGCTATACAAATGAGTGCATGGCTATAGATTGTGTTGGACATCTCTGAAACAGGTCTTTATGTAGTAATTGCAGTGTGGCTGAATGTTTCCCAGAGAAGTTGTGTTGGTTTCTGAATTAACAACTCTGCCAGGGGATAAAGTATGAACTACTTTTAATGGTGAGCTATATTGTTTTGGACAAGATTGGGCACACAGGCCCATGTTGCAATGGATGTATATGTCACTTGAAGAGTTACTGTTAAGATATCTACCAGTGGCACCACAGATCACTTCAGGTACATTTCCTCTACCCACCTCATACAGGGTCGTACATGAATAAAAGTATAAAAAGAAAGGTACATTCTTATATAGCGCAATATCCAGTGCTTAGGACTGCTCAAAATGCTTTATACTTTACTCCCTGGCAGATCTGTTCAATCGAACACCATCTCGACTTCTCTGTGAAGCATCCAGCCATAATCAAATATCCACCATTGTCTATAGACTGGTACTCAGTCATACAGCTGAGTGAACAGGAGCAACACAATGTCCAATGTTCTAGCCACTACGCCACTGCGCTCCACAATACCATGACATATAAAATGTAATAATTATCGGTTCACATGTGGTTTGTCTGCTTATCTGCAGATTCTGATGATGCAAGAGGTAATCTGCTGACCTACAAGCTGACTGTTGTGACTGGGGATCGGAAATATGCAGGGACAGATGCAGGGGTATTCGTTAAGATGACTGGAAGGTATGGTATCACCAGAGAAGTCCAACTCAAGAACGACAGCAGCAAGAAAGACCCATTTGAGAAGGGAAAGACGGACACATTTCAAGTAATTGTCCATGTTCCATTAGGATTCTTAGATACATACAGACATATATTTTGTCATTTTTGATGATCGAGGTTTGCAGGAAAAATTCATGTACACCAGCAAGACAACGATAGTTTACAATTTAACATGAGTAACGTCTGAACAGCATGTCTAGGCATGTCTACTATTGTCTAGTCACTTTGATAGCTCTGTTTTGATAATACAAAAACTATAGTGTGGGAAAAGTTAGTGCAATGGTTGAACACCGGATTGTCAGTCAAGACGATTTGGTTCTAGCCACCTGCGTCCTTTTCAAAACTCTGTAATTTTGTTCAC
Organism: Escarpia spicata; assembly: GCA_963995525.1. Lineage (NCBI taxonomy): Eukaryota > Metazoa > Annelida > Polychaeta > Sabellida > Siboglinidae > Escarpia > Escarpia spicata. The sequence continues at coordinate 38,242,243 of OZ023211.1, read as the reverse complement.
CCTACTTTGCCTGTGTATTTCAGAAGAATCACTAAAAATCATGTCCATTCTACCTGGGGAAGTTAAACATCTCACAGTGGGGTAATCCATTGTCGACTTGCCAAGTAAAATTCAGCTAATAAATTAATTTTGTAGGAGTTGTGACCGCAATAATTATAGCATCCGAAAAATCACAGGTGATTTGAGAATACTCAGTCAACATAGCTATCTAATAGTAGTCCTGCTCTGCATTTAATACGTTGATTTAAAAGAAACACTAATACCCATAAAATAATCTAAAACAAAGTTAGATTTGTGTAATTTTTTATTACAGTTGTTTTGTTAAATTAATTTGTACTCTGATTATCACTGCATTAACATATGCGTTCCATGTGATATTGCTACATTAATACCATACGTTATACAGTATTGGGAAATACCATATCTGTGTATGGGAATAAGCAATAAAGTGTGTCATAGACGTGAACTTTGATGACAGATCAAAGCTGAGGACGTGGGAAACTTGAAGAAGTTGCACATCCGTCATGACAACTCCCATATGGCTGCAGGCTGGTTCCTGGAAAAGGTGAGACACCTTGTGCAGAGCCGGAGAAATAAGTATTAACTAGTTTTAACACTGACCATTTCTAGAGTTGCAATTTATGTGGACAGATTAAGATATGGGCAAGTAAGGAAAGGGAGACAAGGTGGTCGGAGTCATGTTGTTCTTATGACAGTCATTTAAAACCAACCCACAAGGAATTAGCTTTTAAATGCATCTTGTAATTGTTATTATCAAAACAAATTGCGTAAACCTTAATAGCATAACAAATATTACCGTTTCAAGTTGAGTGCAAATGAAAGAGAGGTCAGCTGTTGTGATTGGATGAGATTGTCACATGGTTAGGTCAGTGTACCTTATGTTCCGAATATAGGCTGCAGCATCTCCAACATAAATACCATAAATTTGAGCTATGTTCAAATGGTGGTTTTAGCTACACTGATGTTCGGGTGATGTATAAATGTGTCCCAACCTGCCTTATTCATTTCAATGGAAAGGGCAGACTGAAAGCTCCAAATAGTGAACAGAACAGTACACTTTCATACTGTATGTAAACTCAATCTGGAGTAATAAGTGAGAATAATATGGCTCCGAGTCTGCTTTTTTTCTGTTTTGCCGCCATTTAGTCTGTCCCCTGTTTCAACTAGACAATAACTGCTGAGACGGCTCAATGCTCAGGTTCTTTGCAATGACAGTTGGGTTGTAGATTGTGTGCATGCATGTGTATAAATGTATATATTGTTCATATTTCATGCTATTTTAATAATTGTATTTATGGTCACTAATACTAGTAAACACTAAAATGAGATTTTGTAAAAACTCCCATACTGTGTAAACAAATGCTCTTTGAAGAACTCCAATATGCCTCTGTTCATAAGTCAGTGATATTAATAAATATTAAATATTTGTTGTATTGATGATTGAATATAAAAACTATTTAAGAATAAAGCCGCAAAAATATAATTACTTTGATCATGTTCCCCATGAACCTGCGATCATCTGTTTCACAACTTTGCGTCTCTAAAACCAACCTTAAATGTTGGCAAACGTGCTTTCTGTGTAGCTGCACCCCAAATCTGGAATCAACTGCCTATCATCATCTGAAACTCTACCTTTCGTAAAAAAAAAACTCAAGGCTTATTCAAAATTTTATTCCCAAACTAAACTGCACCTCTGAGTCCAGATTCATTGGAATATAGGCGCTATAGAAATGTATTATTATTGTTATTAATTTTTAAAATTGTTGATCAACCACCCTTTATATTGTTTTAGATTTTAGTTATTATTTGAAAGATAATATTTTGCTATGTAATTCTAATGGCCCATTTCTGTATTAAGAAATCATTATGTCAGACATGCACAGGACATAGGGTACAATAGAAAAGTGGATTACCCTTGGTCCATTTTTTCAAGTGTCCACACATTATTAAAATAAATGCGCTAGTTTTCTTAATTTTGACTTATGTTGGTGTTTCTACCAGTAGTCATGTAAAATTAGTTAAATATCATAATTTTGTATTAGGTTGTGGGATGGCAAATGTATGAAACTTTGGAATATCATGACACTTGGGAAGATAATTTTAAAAGGTTCATCTACATTAATGAATGTTTATCAATCTAAAAAATAAATCTCTGAAATATAATAATTCCCACAGTTGTTATACGAGTCCAAAACTACTATTTAAGTTGGCATTCTCCTTTGTTGTTTGACTTGTTAAATAATGCTTGAAAATAAAAGTTTAGTAATTGAAATACACAGATAGTAGGAAATTCAAGACATTTTTGTATATCCTCTGGCAACATTTCAGTACCTCTTTATTTAAGAAAATCTCTAATAATGTTAATATTATTGTAAGGTGTGTGCTTGATTTGTAGAGTTCCGTGAAGGTTTGTACTATGTGTGTTTATTCCCTTCTTTGACCCATCCATTATTGCATGCAAAATATACAATAATTAATTTGTGTCACAACTATACCTTCCCATAAGTGGTGTGTCTCAGTATTACCCCCCCACCCCCGCATCAATTGTTGTATTTTAATTTATATTGTATAATTGTATAGTATAAATATTGTTATCCTTTCTTTGATAACAAAATTAAAAAGATCTTATAGTCAAACTGGTAGCAGAACTAATTTAAATTGGGTTTATTTATTTTGTGTCCATATTGTATGTTTATTAATTTTATTTGCTAGTTTACTCCCTTAGGAGGTGATGCCAGTTTGAATGAAAATTCCCGCGTTGTGTCTTTGAAAATCTATCACTCCATGCATTGTGTTCACATATTCTTCACAAACAAAATAGAAAATTAAAGATATCTCTGTCCTCCCGTTTTTCCTACTGGTACTAACATTACCCTTGACTAGAGGCTGCCAGTGTCTGGAACTAACATGTGTTACTAAAATACTAAATGACTGAAGTTTGTCCTTGTAATGTCCTGCATCTAAAAGGCAGAGTTGTGCAGTTGAGGGAGTCTCGCAAATACACATTCGAACCACAGCCAGTTTTACAACTGTCATATTTATCCACGCAGCCGGTAACATGCTAATGAATTATGTATTATTCAGTTTAGGGAAGATTTGTGTTAGTAGTATCCAAAAGCATTGCAGATAACCACCGAAAATGATGGTGACGTCTTTGTCGTTTAAGCACATAATCCACCAACCTTCCACCGCCAAACCTCTCCGCGATTGTATCGTGCATATTTACAATTATTCCTTGGGACAACGTTATTTTGGCCAAGGGTCGTCTTGATTACGGTTATTGACAGACAAAATACAAATACAATTGAAATTTGCAGATGATACAAAAGTGTTTAGAAGGATTAAAAGTGATGGAGATAGACAGCATTTACAAGATGATCTTGACAGGTTGATCAAATGGTCTGAAAAGTGGCAAATGCTGTTCAATTTTGGGAAATGTAAATGCCTTCACACAGGACATGGGAACGAAGAGGTAGAATATACAATGGGGGGTACTGTACTAAGTACTACTGTAAAAGAAAAGGACTTAGGGTTAACCGTTAGTGCTGATATGAAGATTTCAGAGCAGTGCGGAATTGCAGCTTCAAAGGGAAATCAAATCCTTGGATTAATTAGGCGAAACATAACGTATAAGGAAAAAGAGCTAATAATACCGCTGTACAAAACAATAGTTAGGCCTCATTTAGAATATTGTATTCAAGCGTGGAGGTCATATCGCAGGAAGGACATATATATGCTAGAAAGAGTGCAGAGGAGAGCAATAAAATGATACCAAATCTGAGGAATCTTAGTTATGAAATACGCCTAAAAAAATGCGGTTTAACAACACTAGAGACCAGGAGATTGAGAGGAGATCAGATAGAAGTGTTTAAAATATTGAAGGGTTATGAAAATATTGATAGAAATATGTTTTTCTCAGTTAAGAAAGATAGAAGGACTAGAGGACATGAACTTGCATTAGCAAAGGAGCAGAGTAGATTGGATATAAGAAAGTTTTCATTTTCACAAAGGACTGTAAATGAATGGAACAGATTGCCTGCTGATTGTGTGGGTGCTAGTAGCATGAATATGTTTAAAAATAAAATCGACACACCTCAGACGGGCGGGATACACATAGATAAAGGGGTCGGACTCTCGATAAGCCAAACGGCTTCCTTGTCCACCTGCCACCTAGAGTTAATTCTCTGGGGGGCAATCTTGTTCAATCTTGTTAAATGTCGATGGTACGACAAGAAAGTTAGTTTGTTGCAAACAACAGCTATTGAATCATCGAACGCTATTTATGGTGTTAGTTATTTAATGGTGAGTGGGTCGTCTTTCAGATAATTGTACGAAGATTCTTCCCAAGGTCTGAGATCAGGGAGCGATTGCAGACGAAGAGTTCAGGCCGAGATGTCGACAGGGGAGCCAGGTTCCAAAACCAGCATGGCAGATACAGTGAAGGTTCGGACACTGAAGACACGACCGGCTCAGATGACGATAGTGACGATGACGACAGGAAAGAGAAGCTGTTTACGAAATGGGAACAGAACCGCATCCCATTTTGTGACGAATATGTCTTCCCGTGTGACCGATGGTTGGCAGACGATGAAGACGATGAACAGATCGCACGAGAACTGAAACCAACATCCGTGACAACATTCTACAGAGTTCGGCATCATTAGTAGCAATTATAACATCAAAAATGTTGTCATTACATGCAAATAATAATAATAGTGATCGAAATCACATCTCTGGAGACAGAAGTTGCATGTGTGTGTGTGCGTGCGTGTGTGTGGTGCGTATATGTGCGGTCCATGCGTGTGTGGTATGTGTTTGTGATATGTGCGTGCGTGCATCTAAAATAAGTTCTTAGGTAGAGTGGTATCCAGTCCTTACGGTTTCGCGCATTACACTTGTGTGTGGGAGTGGGTGCGTGCGTGCGTGCATGCGTGCGTGTTGTCTTACCCTCGCATTCCCATGAAACGTACCCATGCATGAACTCTTTGTGGACACTGTGGTGTTACTACTGCTTTAGTATAACACGTAAAAAGACATGAATACTACATAAAGAAAGAAGACACGTGTAAATAGAAAATGGCTGTATTCAACGAAGTCCCCGGATGTAGAGGTAGGAGCGCGATAGCATAACGCTACATCTCCCTTTCGAGTCCTTTAAGGATACGAAGACAACTCTACCTAATGATAGATGGTAGACAACCACCTAGCACAAACACGTCTCAAGGGATTATTCTGCCCTTTTTGTGAGACGTGCCCCTGACTGATCTAAAGTTCACAGATCGAGTCTCTGTGGTGGAACGGATGTCCGCCCCGATCGCGTCACGGTCGTCACAGGTGGAGCCGCAAAAGTGCGCACCACGCTTGGTGAAGCCTGTCTCGGCTGCAATGCCGAAAGTTGCTGTCTCTCGTGTGAAGACGAACGTGGTCGCGTCTCGTCGTCGTTCGTGCTCGATTCAGCGGTCTCCGTAGTCGCTCGGGCGGCACAAACGGTTTGTTCGTTCGGCGTCGGCACAAGATGCCACCGATTTCTACGCAGACAAGATGTCGGCGTCTGAACCAGGTACGAGCGAGGTGAGCCTGCCTGGCCTACCACTGTACTCCCCCTTCTCGTGTCCTGCACCCACACAGGATCGCCGACGTGTAGGGGAGCCAGAGGTCGCGCACGGTGATGACGATCGTACACCTCGGTCTGTCGTCGTTTTAGATTACCTGTTGATTGTGTGGGTGCTAGTAGCGTGAATATGTTTAAAAATGAAATCGACACATACCTCAGACGGGCGGGATAAACATAGATAAAAGGGTCGGACTCTCGATAAGCCAAAGGACTTGCTTGTCCACCTGCTACCTAGAGTTAATTCTCTGGGTGGCAATCTTGTTAGACTCACTCGTCGTTCCCGTAGCTGTCTCGATTCCTGCCAGCGAGGTTGCAGTGTCGACGCTAACACTGGGATCGAAGTACGTAGCTGCCTACCCATCAGCAGCTCTGCTGGCGAATAGCCGCGCTCAAGTGCTGTCGTACGATACGCTAACAAGGCGCCGTGCGGATCCGTTGACTTTCGCAGTAAGTTCTTTACCGTCTGAACCGCGCGTTCTGACTTTCCGTTACTCTGCGGGAAACGAGGGCTGCTGATAATGTGTACAAACCCTGCTCTCTCCGCGAAACGCGCAAACTCGTGTGCCGCATACTGCGGGCCGTTATCAGAAAAAACCGTCTCCGGGACGCCATGCCGCGCGAAGATTGACCGCAGGTGGAGAATCACATCAGACGCGCCTGTGTCGTCTAGCCTCGCTATCACGACAAAACTCGAGTAACAGTCAACCACAAGTAGATACGTCGCCTTCTTGAAATAAAACATGTCGGTGCCGACTTTCTGCCAAGGTCGCAGATTCGGCTCTGACGCAATCATCGGCTCGACTGTGTTGCTACGCTCCATCGCACACGTAGTACAGTTCTTGACAAGCTCCTCAAGCTGCCTGCTGAGTCCGGGCCACCAGACCGATGACTGGGCCCGCGAGCGACACTTGACCACACCTTGATGGCCCTCGTGTAGCTTGTCTAACATCGTCAACCGCATCGATGCCGGTATGACGAGCCGTACCCCTTTTAGTAGCAGACCGTTATGAATTGTCAGTTCACCCTGGACTTGCCAATACGATGGTCGCAAAGACGATGGCAATGATGGATGGCTTGGCCAACCTTCTAGGCAATATTGCATCACCTGGCGACACACTTCATCGTCTTGCTGTCTAGCCCTAATCTCGGCCAGACGCGTCTCGGTTGCCAGTATCTCACTCTCCACCAGGCTCGCATGCGCTGATACTTCGTCTGTGAATCGCGACTCCTCCGCCGTCAATGGTCGCACTAGTGGAGCGCGCGACAACGCATCTGCAGTATAGAGGTTCTTGCCGGGCACATGACTGATCGTGTACGCGTACCGCATCAGTCGCATACGGAATCGCTGTATGCGTGGTGAAAGTTAATCTAGATTCTTCTTAGTGCTAAGAAGTGACACCAGAGGTCGATGGTCGGTCTCGACATGGAACTGCATTCCGTAGAGGTAGTCCTTAAATCTCTCAAGAGGCCACGTAGTTGCCAGAGCCTCCTTCTCAATCTCGATGCGTACGCCACGGGTCGCATCGCGCCGTCCTCACTCTGCAGTAGAACCGCCCCCAGACCAAATGATGACGCATCTGCAGACACTGTTGTCGCTCTGTGTGGGTCGTACAGAGCCAGCACTGGAGTGTTGCTTAGGTCTGTCTTCACGGCATCAAACGCACTCTGTTGCCTCTCACCCCATGTCCACAGATTTTCTTTCATAAGTAGCTCACGTAGTGGCTGAGTTGTAGTCGATAAGTTGGCAGAAAACTTGCCTAGCTGGTTAGCCATACCCAGAAAGCGTCGAACGTCGCTCACGTTGCTGGGCTGCTGCATCTCTGTGATGGCTCGCACCTTCGCAGGATCTGCCTTGACCCCGTCAGCTGACACAATGTGACCAAGATACGAGATGCTCGACTTGGCAAAGTCACACTTATCAAAGTTCAAATACCGAACTGCCGAAGATGATGACATCGTCCATCAAACATAGAACACCAGGTAAATCATCGAGAATGCCACTCATCCTCTTCTGGTAGTACTCGGGAGCCGAAGTGATTCAGAAAGGCAGCCTCTTGAAGCAATACCTTCCGAAAGGAGTAATGAATGTCGTCAATTCTTGCGAAGACTGGGCTAGAGGAATTTGCCAGAAGCCTGAGTTGGCATCCAACTTAGTGAAGACCTTCGCGCCCGCCAGCCTACCGAGTGTCTGATCGACTGAAGGAAGGTCGTGTTTCTCCCTCCTAACGCTCTCGTTCAACTTTGTTAGGTCGACACAAATGCGAACTTTGTGTGTCTCCCTCTGCCCCTCAACGTCCGAAGAAGGGACAGCCTTCGGTTTCGCCACCACCACCATGCCAGCACACCAGTCCGTTGGACTTTCGATCCTGCGGATGACGTCAAGATTTTCCATTCTCTGAAGTTCCTTCCTGACGACCCCTAGCAACGGTATCGAGACTCGTCTCGGTGTAGTCAATGCGAACGGCTTCGCGTCAGACCGTAGCTTGATTTCGTACTCGCCATTCATCTTCCCTAGGCCTCCAAATAGCTTCGGGATGTCGCGTCTGTAGACGTCTGCTGTATCGACCGAGTCAACAGCAACACGTCTGACAAGAAAAAGAGACTCGCACACTCTCCGACTGAGCAGTGACCTCGTCGGGCTATTGACGACGTACACATCTTCGTGAATGACGACACCGTTTCGTGACAGCTTGCCACTGAACTTGCCCATGGTTTGTATGACGCTGTCGTTCGCGCCTACAAGTGTTCTAGTCGACCTGTCAAGTCGCGGACTACCTGCTTTCTTGTAGTCGTTGGCAGAGATCACAGTAACGTCGGCCCCAGTGTCCAACTTGAAGCAAACGTTCGTGCGAAGGCGAGTGTCCATTGCCTCTAAAACAATGGTGGTCCTCCACGGTTGGTCGTTGCCCTTCGTCACTTCGCCGAGAAAAGCGAACTCCGACTCCGCGTGCTTAGTGACTGCATACAGCCCCAAAATGTCCGACTTTCTTACACTTGAAGCATGCTGCCTCACGCGCTGGGCACACTGACTTCTGATGAGCCGGAGATCTCCCACAACAGTCACACTTCCGCGTCGAAGTTGACTGAGGCTGAGCTTTCATATTCTGTTTCGACTGGCTGGGTTTGTACGACTTCCTAGTCCGCACAAAGTCAACATTGCCGCCTGTCTTCGCCGCAAAGTTGTTCCTCAACAGGGCCTGCTCTTTCCTTGCAGCCTCGTTATGGCGTGCCATGTCGATTGCCTTCTTCAGTGTTAATGTCGGGTCCATCTGCAGTTTCAACGACAACGCCGCATCAGTGATGCCAACGACAATACGATATCTGATCATTTCATCGTTGAGCGCGCCGTACTCACAATGCTCCGCCAGGCAGAACAACGCAGTGATGAAACTGTCAACCGTCTCGCCCTCTTCTTGGGAACATCGGTTGAACTTAGCCCGCTCGAAAATCGCATTGCGTCGAACTACGAAGTGCACATCAAACTTGCCTTTGACGACTGCATACATATTCCGTTGCTCATCTGTCAAGGCTCAAGCCGAAGCCTGCCATGATATCGTCTCCGCCTCGTCACCCATCGCGTAGATAAGTGCGTTGACTTGAACTGTCTCGGCTTTCTCGTCCAGGGCTGACGCTGAACGAAAGCGCTCAAACCGTCGAATCCATTTAGGCCATTCATTAGGTTTGACGAAGCAGAAAGCATCACTGCCATCAGGCGGGGCGATTTGGAATGTTTGGGCCATGACTGGGTCAAACAAGCAAAAATAACGTACCTCGCGGCAGATGTATGCAAATTTACTTATGCAACAACTTCACCGTATTCTTCTTAAAATTCTGACACCATGTGGTGTTACTACTGCTTTAGTATAGCACGTAGAAAGACATGAATACTACATAAAGAAAGAAAACACGTGTAAATAGAAAATGGCTGTATTCAACGAAGTCCCCGGATGTAGACGTAGGAGCGCGATAGCATAACACTACAGACACGACCCAATAGGCCCTACCTCTCTCGTGGTCATTCTCGTGGTACATACCCACGTGACATCAAGACATGTTCTTCGATAAATGCCTGGTTCACCTTTCTTTTGTGTTGGGGTGAGAGAAAACACCCATCAATACCAGTGCATTCAACTGACTGTCACACGTAGAGGTTGTCTAATACGCGAATTGCTTCTAGCCCACGTCCACTGCAGCTAGCTTTGGCAGTAGTATGTCTAGTAAGGTTATAAGAAAAAGTAACAACATAAAAAGTAACAGAAACGACGTTTTTTTTTTATTTACAGTTATAAAAAATGGCTTTGTGCTACAACAGTCAGAGCTTTAAAAATAATATTTGCATTCAAGTGCTATACATTAACTAAATAAAATGATAACGTTTGCATAAGCGGATCCAAGGGGGCTGGGGGCACGTGCCCGTAAGACCGTTGGAATTTGACTTCGCTAGATCGAGTGGCGTGCCCCACTAAACCAATTCTTACCAATAGCACCTCACACCACGTCTTCCGATGTCATCAGTCGAGTTGAGACAGCGAGGAAACTGAAGTTACGGCAGCGGGCTGCGAAAAAATATTGTCATCATGTTTTGTGACTTTCCCCCCTAGACTGTTCTCTCTAGATCCGCCGTTGCGTTTCGATGAATACATATCGGTAAGCCTTGATGAAAAGAGGAACACTGGAGAGAACTGAAAAAGAATTACGTTTAAAAGATGTTGTTAGTAATGGCGAAAAGCTGGAAAATGCCGATAAAGCACAACTTTTTTTGTGTGTGAAATTCATTAAATATATATTTAAATGTGTTAGATTCATAGAATGTGTATTACTTTTTTGCTAGTTAATTTCTTAGTACAAATGTGTTAGTTTCTTTCCATAATTTTTTTTCTTATTTCTTGTTTTCCTACCAAAACCTTTTGCTTTTTGTACGTTACCCATTTCTTGTTATTTTGTTTCCGAATAACGCCTAATTAGACTGATAGGATATGCAGATCTCTGCTGATGGTAAGCCGTAGATGTTTGCTCAATCCAGGATAGGTCGATGTTGGTGGTAAGCCATATATATTTGATCATTGTAGGATAGGTCGATGCTGATGGTAAGCCATATTTTGGTCGCTCTAGGAGAGGTAGATGCTGATGGGATTGTATGTCCTAGGACCTCGGTATTGGTAAACTGGGCATTCTCAGCGACGTGGCCGGCTACCTTGCTACTCATAACGTGCCATGTTCTTACCAAAGAGCTATTTATATCAAAGAACCCAGGGCGGATCAAGAGAGGGTAGCCAAGGGGCCCAAAACCTCCAATTGCATCTCCTTTGAGGCTCGCCAAAAAACCACTGGCGACCGAACCAAATTCGTATTGGTTAGGCTGAGCAGGAGCTTCAGCAAGACTCTGCTGTCGGGTCCCGAAGGCGAAGCTCCGGCTCAGCCCACCCAATATGAATTTTGTTTGGCCGACAGTAGTTTTGTGATCCTCAAAGGGTTGCAATTTTAAGTTTTGGGGCCCCCTTGCCTACCCCTGGGGGTACTCGTGAAGATTTCATCACCGGAGCTTCAGCACTACTCCGTTGTCGAGCAGTATGATCCTGGCATCAGATCGGAAGACGGGAGGGACTGTTGTTGATTTTTTTTGGCGGCGACGCTTCAAAATTTGCCCCCTGAAAAATGTATTCTGGGTTTTGTTAAAACGGCATAAAACATTAGGTAGCACGAATATTGTATTCGCCAATGTACCTAACCTAGGCTAGGTCTATGTACATATATGTGTACTACCCTCGGTCGGAATTTGGAATTACTATAAGTCGGTTAATCAATGTTAACCAAACTGTTTAGTACATTATTTAAAATCATACTACAGGAATTCAACCCAAAACATAAGGCATGATTATATGTAAAAAGAATAGCCTGCGGATTATTGCAAACGACAATTTTTTTATTATATTCAAATAACAACAGCTCCCTATTAGAACGCCGCACTGAAGTATCCCTTGTGCCTTTTTGTAACGTAGCATGTGTCGTGACATGTCTACTTTTCGCCGACATTGTATGTATTAGCTGCGTATTAATTGTATAAATACTACGCAAGCGGAATGTTTTGGAATGAACCGATATGCGGAATGCTTGATCATTGCGATAATCGTTGCAAGTTGTGCATGTGTAGCATTATCGAAGGAACTGAACTTTGTCTCAGACGTGACAAGACCAAACTACACTTACAAATTAATGCAAAACAAAGACAAAGTCAAAGAAGATGAAACTGACGGCAACATTTTTTACGAAAATGTAACGTTTAGTGCGAGACAACTTGTCAATACATCACACGAGCAACGTCAAGTTGAGTATGAAATCTACTTTGTGGCGTTCAACAAAACTTTCATACTTGTTTTACACGAGCGCCCAAATAATACATTTTCATTTCGTCATCCAGCTGGTAGTAAAATAACTGTGAATGAATCCCTGGCCGGAAATAAAACGCACGAACGCTTTAATCACGATATAGAACATTATGTTAGAGGTTATTTGAGAAATGAACCGTCGTCAGTGTTTCATGGCAAATACAACCGCGCCAGTGGAGTGCTAGAAGGCGTTATTCACACGGCCGAAGAAACGTATCACGTGAAATCGACACAGAGCAACGTAACTAATCTTGTTGATACGCCTACAAAAAAGACGAACGTCCTGCTAGTGGTATACAGAGAAAGAGATGTGGGACAATCGACCTCAAAGAAATCACAAATGTATCCTCAAATCAGTAATTCGGTTGCGAAACAGAAAGTTCGCAAACGCACACAAAACAATGATGATAGCGTCGTCATCGAAGCACACCAACGGCAACGCAAATCGCTCTTCGAGTTCCAAAACACCGGATTTCGGAGAATCGTCAGGCAAACTTCGCCATTATATAAAGTTTGCGAACTGACAGCAGTAATACATCCTAGCTTTTATCATAAACAATGTAACGGTTCAGTCAGGAAGACAATCGAAACAGTAAGGTTTGCAGTAAGAGAAGCTGACAAAAACTTCAGACGTGTTGACTTCAATTCGGACAGCGTCGCGGACAACATTGGCTTTGTAATAAAAGAGATCATCATTTACCCGAATGAATCTTTAATTTCGGAAGACCATCGTCTCGGTGACTACGACGGCAACCCGTCAAAGGCACTGTATGCCTTTTCGGAATTCGATTTTCGAGGGACGTGTCTTGCTGTACTGTTCACATACCACGTGTTTGACCACCGCACCGTTGGTCTTGCCTTTACGGGCCATTCGTCCAACAGCGCTGCGCCTGGTGGACTGTGTCAAAAACGTAGACGTGTTCAGAAGAAATTACGTAGTTTAAACACCTTGTTCGTTTCGTCGGTCGACTCCTCAGGGCAACTTCCGGTGAAAAGTCTTGCATTGACGTTAACACATGAATTCGGACATGCGTTTGGATCCCTCCACGACAACGAAACGGAATGTTTACCTGGCGGGATTTATGGAATGTATCTGATGCATCCTCATGATATGGAAACGGAAAAGGTTAATTCAAACGTGTTTTCACCGTGTAGCCTCCAGAAAATGGGTCCAGTCGTACACAAGAACGGTTGGTGCTTGAAAGCATTCGTAGCTGGCAAGTATTGTGGGAACTCCATACGGGAACCCGACGAGGAGTGCGACTGTGGCCACAATCCGGAAAACTGCCTCTCGCTCGACGGTTGCTGCGTTCCGCCTTCTACTCACGAGCCTGGCTGTCGGATACAGCGTGAGCTCGGATACGTGTGCAGTCCCGTCGCCTCCCCGTGCTGCACGGACTTGTGCCAAGTGGACACGGGGGCTCGTGTGTGTCGTGCCGCGACGGAGTGTGCTCGGGAAGTCGTGTGTGATGCTGTCAGTGTCGAGTGTCCCGAGCCTGTGCCACTGGAGGACGGCACGCCGTGTGCAGGCGGCGTTCGCGTCTGCGCTAGCGGACAGTGCGTCGGCAGCAGATGCGAGCTTTACGGATGGGTAGACTGCAAGTGCCTTGGCATCGACGACGAACTCTGTCAGTTGTGCTGTGCTGCTAGAAATGCCTCGCAGTCCGACTGCAAGCCTGCTTATAGACGCCACGACACTGACGACATAGTAGCTCCGATCTTCTTGAACGTCCGCGCTACTTGTGGAGCACAATCGGGATACTGTGACGGAAACCACAAATGTCTTGCTGCATATCCAAAAGACGACGAAGACATGCTTAGTCAATTTGTTCTCGAATCATCTGACGAACTATCCGACTGTCTACAACATTATTGGTATTTTATCGTATTGGCCGTTTCTTTACTAGTTATCTGCGCACTGTTTGTGGCCGTATACTGTTCGGAGCCGACGATGGACATGAAGTCGTACCATTCTGGCCAGATAGCAAGTGTTTGGCTTATTCTAGGGAACCAGTATTCGGCACTGTCTGACCAGCTGTGGTATTTGGAGTCGTACTATCGCGAGGCACTCTACGAAGTGGAGGAAAACCAGACGATAGACTTGATAACAGGAATAGCACGACTGAGCTTATTTTTTCCGACCGTGAACAGGACTAAGATTGCCGCGGCTCTGACAAGCAGTGACTGCGAGGAATTTGCTGTGAGGCTACTTCTCGTGGCTGGTTATCCAATGAAATGGGACCTTTTTCAATTTCAGAGTTTGTTGCCAATATCTTTAGTTAGAATAAACGACAGATAGCGCTGTATTCATAGAGATGGGACATTACTGAACAGTAGTACCACGCTTGCAATGTTTGTCGCCGCACATTAATATGCATTTATGTAATGTGAAGAATAAAAAAAAAACCAGAACCAAGTCGGTGTTGCGTGGCTTATTGTGTGGTCGGGGCAGGGACTTAGAACGCACGACAGAGAATCTGATGTCGTTTGACGTCTAGGACTCTTGCCTTACTTTAAAAAGAGTATGTTTCTTTTAAGTAGTCTGTTCCTAGTTTTTAATTACCCAGTGTAATGTTCTTAAGACTATACGAACTATGTACGGAGCGTGTTCAAAAAGTAAACAATGCATATAGTTTCAAAACAAGGTCGAGTCGGACTTGGTGAACTGCAATACCTTTTCGTGCTCAACAATGTGTTATTTTCTCATGTTAAACAGAGCAGACTTCCTGTTACAAATTACTACGCCCGCTAATTCTGGTTACAGGTACTGCAAGGCAGGCACCCTTTAAGACCCGTCCACATACAGTTGATTACTAGCGGATTGGAGCAAGTAGGAAGCCCTAGACCCCACGCAGTAGGGGGTTGCTTCGCTTGCATTAAGTAATGTCTCGCAAATCCCCAAGAGTACCGCTTTCCCTAAAAACGCACCACCCACCCACACTCCAATATATATCCGTGCTACTGACCTATGGGGCCTGTTTCGTGAATCGTCCTTAAAGTTACGCATTACTTAGCGTCATGTGTTTGCGTGAACTCCTACGTTCGTCTACTAATTTAAACTATATTTAAAAAACCGCATCGTTTACTAAGACAGTCATCTTAAAAGAACAGTCTTTTCTGCTTCACGAAACAGGCCGGTTCCATGAAGCGGCTACGAACATTCTTAACGCTAAATTTATTGTCTTACTAAATGACGCGATGTTTTTAATATAAGCAAAATATGTGCTTACTCAAAACACGTGACAATTTAAGTAACATGTGTCCAAGTCTACAGTGATGCAACTGACTGGATCGTACGTACTGACTTGTGTAGTAATCTATCTACACGTTGATGAAACTTTTCTGTGCGCACCATAATAATAGAACTCGCGACGTCACGTCATGAAGAGGTTTCTTACGTCGTCGACCACGACTTTTACACGGGCGTAACATTAACGCGCAGCAAACGTCAAACGGGGTGTTCGGTAATAGTACATTTTAAGCATAATACAGCCAATGTTTTGCAGGTAAACCCGAGCTGGACAGCGTGGATGGCTGCCTGTACGTCTATTGTGCTTTTCCACGATTATTCACACTCCATTTTGTTTATAATTCAATTCAATAGCGTTATTCCGGAATATGACATCCATATAAAAGATTAGACTATAATGACTTAAAAGTAAGTATATAGCATATATGTCCAGTGTTGACACAGTGGTGATGTGTATAATGCATCACTATTCATAATACTTTATAATATTATTAATCACGATACTTTGTAATATTACATTGCCCGACTTAGCTATACTCGTCAAAAACTTTACACATTTACCTGATCAGCATTTTGCAGGAGGGTAAACCCCGTGACACAAACATACATAGCATTACAATTCCTTGATTCATTGCACAATAATGGGAACACATTATTGTATGCTACACATCATTTTCTAATTGATTCTTCTTCTTCCCCTTGCTTCCTTGCGGGGTGGGGTCCACGTCACTTGGTAGCTTCTTCTACTTTTCTTATCAGTTCTTTCAACCTCTCTCTCTCGTCCGCAATGGCCATCTATTCATGGCTGTTCACGTCAGCCCTCCCCAGGTCTAGTTTTTATGCCGTCGTTCCATCTCAGCCTTGGTCTTCCTCTCCTTCGTCTGCCACCCTCTTCTACTTTCCACGCTCTTTTTGCCAGTCTGTCTTCACCCATTCTATGTACATGTCCCGCCCATCTCATTCTGTTACCGGCTACTTTCCTCTTTAGGTGTTTTTCCATTCCAATCTCCTCTCTCAATTCCTTCATCTTCCTTCTATCCTCTCGCGTTACTCTACATATTCGTCTGACCCAGTTGTTTTCTGCTACCTGTAGTTTTTCCTCCTGTCTCTCCGTCAGTGGCAGTGTTCCCAACCCATATATACAGGCTGGTACAACGCAGGCTTCCAACACTTCCTTTCAGTTGTTTCTTCAGTTTTCTGCCCCACATAATGCCTTCTACCCTCTTCCATGCTGCTGCTCCTGCTTGCACCCTCCTCTGTATTTCTTTACTACTTCCATCCTCACAAAATGTATCGCCCAGGTCTACAAAGCTGTTCACTTGTTTAATGGTCTTTCCGTCAACAACTACGTGCAGATCTACTTCATGTTCACCTATCTACATTAGTTCAGTCTTCTCTAGATTCATTCGGAGGCCGTGTTTTCTGAAGGTGTTACTCCATTCTTGCAATGCTTTCTGTAGTTCCTCTTTGTTAAATTCCCTCTTCTTCTCGATAATTTGTTTGATGGCAAACAATCCATCATCCGTTCCTCTCCCCTTCCTAAATCCCAGTTGGTTCTCTCCGATGTTGCTCTCCACTATAAGCCTTACCCTAGCATCCAGTATCCTTTCCATCAATTTCAGGGCTTGGCTCAGTAATGTGATACCACTGTATCTCCCTGGGTCATGGATGTCCCCTTTCCCCTTCAATATCGGCACAATCAGACTTCTGAAGCATCCACTCAGGAGCAAATTCGACAGCCTTATCCTATGTGGGGGGCTGCCACTCACCAAGACCTTCACAACTATTGTACTCAAACCAGTGTGCTTTTATCTGCCATTGATGTACCTCATAATGTTTTACGCTGTTCCGACCCGAATTATAATGATGAAGCCCATCAGATATTGCTATGCAAATTTTATGAAGACATTATTAATTCACTTAGGGATGCCTCTGAAGTAATATCTACTAAGACGCTTAACATGTCTTCAAAGCACGCCATTCTTGGTTGGAATGATATGGTCAGAGACCCCCACCAGGTTGCTAGAGAGTCGTTTCTCATATGGCGGACTGCAGGGAGTCCCCGACACGGTCCTTTGTATGACATAATGAAAATCAAACTCGCGCAATATAAACATAATAAAAGACTCTGTGAAAAAAGGCTGAAGCCCTTAAAGCCAAACGACTTGCTTCAAAACTAAACAATGCCAAGTTGCCAAATCCCAGCAATGTTGGCGGTGCATGTGGTGCTGAAAATGTAAAGAATATGTGGCTTCATCACTACCAGTCTCTACTTAATGATGTACCTGGCTCTCCAACATACACTAAAAATATTGACATGTATTGCAGCAATATGCAATTTAATGACCAAGTGCATGATGGCATGATGCTAAAGAAATACAAGAAATAATTCAGGCGATGCCTACAGGAAAAGCTCCTGGCTATGACTGTATAATTGATGAACATTTTAAGTTTGCTAATGAAAAACTGCATGTTTATATGTCACTGCTATTCAGCAGCTTGTTAATTCATGGGTTTTTACCTGATGCTATGATGGTCACAATAATAGCTCCAATAATAAAAAACAAAGCTGGTGATTTGTCTGATAACAATAACTATAGACATATTGCTCTTGCAACAATTGCTAGTAAATTATTTGAATCTTTAATATTATCAAGGGCTACCATTTTCTTCACAACGTGTGCCAACCATTTTGGATTTAAAAAGCATCACTCAACTGAGATGCTCATATTTAATTTTTATTCACATGGATGGATGACTTAAGTGTAAATCTTAACAAATTACAAATTGGATATCTTTATGCAGGCACCATAATGAATCATTTGATGTATGCAGATGATCTCTATATTTTTTCACCTAGTGTTTCTGGGTTGAGAAAACTAACATATTGTTGTGCCAAGTATGGCAAAATGTTTAACATAACAAATAATGCCAACAAATCATATTGTATGGTTATTGACAACAAACCTCAGGACATGAAAAATAGTCATCTTGTCACTCTCAATAATCGTCCGTTACCTCACATTATTAAATGCAAATATCTGGGTCATATAACTTACAATAATCTTACTGACAATGACGACATTGCCAGACAGCTAGAAAAGATCCCTATATGCTCAGGCCAACGTCATAGCACGGAAATGTCGCCTTTACACCTCAAGTCTTTGGTGTAAATTCAAAAAACAGCGTTTGAAAGGTATTACTGTTGCCTATAACAACAGTTTTATAATGTTATACAATAATTTGTCACCACGCTGTAGTGCAAGTTTTATGTTTGCTACAAACTGTGTTAAATATGTTAATGAACGTATGCGTTCATCCATATATAGCTTATTGTATCGTCTTGAACGGTCTGAAAATCCACTTTTTTAAATTATTTTTATACTGATATACATTTTAGAAGTCTTATGTTTAAATATTGGACTACCCAATTTTATACTTAAAGTTGAACGCACATTTATATATATCTTATTAACCATCTATAAAATAGTGACACGTACATCGTGGCTTCGGTGACAGAACTAACTTCTTTATTCTCGTAACTACAGGAGAGTTCCAACATGTTTAAATCACTATAAACTATACGACAGGTGGCAGCATCAGACGGTGTTATGTTCATTACACCATCTATTTTTATTTCATGTGTATCTGTATCTTTTTTATAACTAATTTTTTATTTACTTGTATTGTATGTACATATGGACTTTGTCTGAAATAAAAACGTTATTATTATATTATTATTATATGCATCCGCGTCCACCCGCCGAAGCAGTATCACCGCCGATGTGATTACTATTTTAAATCGTTAATTAATTACTACTCCCTTGTAAACTATACGCTGGTGTTGTGCAGCCTAGTGAGTGTCAACTTATGTCAATATTTATGCGTAGGCTCACTATTTAGATTCCAGATTATTTGTACCCGCTTTTTTGGAAAATGAAGTTATATCAATAACGTCTCTGGATTTCCAAATGCAGTAATTGGCAGAAATAATGATGTATCCCAATAACGTCACATCCGCACGAAAAACAACAATCAACAAAAGTACTCCGAACATGCGAACTCACGCATGTTTCGATGAAAACTATCAAAAATGTGGGTGTATGGGTACGGCTCCCTGATATGGAAGTGCGACTTCCCTTTTGAGAGAAAATTGGTTGGATATATTAAGGGATTCTCTCGTCGGTTTTGGCAGGGAAGCGAAGATCATCGCGGCGTTCCGGGAAAGGTGAGCTGTCACTGTCACCGAGTTTGACATTTTAATAATAATAATAAGATTCTATTGCGCACGAATGACACCGTGCGGCGTGTCACGCTGACTCAAACCTCGGCGATAATCAGTGTAAAGATTTGAATGAAGATTACTATAAGGATAGCATATGTTGTACATATGCAATTGGCACCTTTATTCATTCCATGGACCAGCGCACGGATGTTTTAATCGCTTATTTCGTTGTTGATTTTCCAAGTCTGAAAACAATTAGCATGTTGGCAACATGTTTTTCTCAGTTTTTATGTCTACTTTTAAATGTTTAGCAAACTCCATATCTATCTTCACTGTTTCTTCTTTTAGGTTGGTTTCTGATGCATATGTATTGAAAACAGAACATCAATAATAATTATGTCCCTGTTTTTTTATTGATAACAAGATAGATATACCTTCATTTTCTTGGATAATGAATTGGTGGACTTCTGCTCTCCTCATTGGCAGTGCCCCGCCAGGCCCAGTGGTGACTCATTGGACCTACATGAGTTGATTATCAAACTATTGCCTCATAATATTATAATTGTTTTAATTTCTCTTAGATATCACATAATTTTAGTCTCTTGAAGATTTTGCACAATCTTCAGACTTTCACAGGTCTGCTTTCTATTCCAGATTCTAAATTCTCATTGCCCCTCCGGGAACCCTTATTCATGAGTTTAGTGGCTACCACCTGAGCATATACTTCGGTATCTTCAATCTCACTAATCTCCATAATTAAATTGATATCCTGACTATTTTACTATTTCAGAGGACGTGCTTGTTAAAAATACTATTCATGAACAACATTGACCTTTAACTGATGTTCACTCTGCTTACCTCCACAGCCAGGCAGAGTGGTCACACTTGTTCCTTCAGACAACCAAGATGTAAGTCACATTTTGCAACTTGGATATTTAAAGCGAAACAAAAGGCATCTTTTTGGATCCATGCATCTAAGAGTTAATAAAAACTAATCTACAGCAACTACAATCAAGAATATTATGCCCGCAGTTTACTAGAATAACTTTGCTGAAGACACGTACATTGCTTGGAGAGTGCCTTTGTGATAGAAAGTCTGATGCCGTCACCAATGCCTACTCTTCCCAATTCACCAAACTGAAAATATTACTCTAGTTTCCAGTGTAGAATTTATAACCAACACATGAGCTGTCATATATTTAATACACAAGTGGAGAAAGCAGGCATTCAATGCATCACCACAACAGCGTCATGATCAGGGAAGCTCTAGGCGAATCTCCCACTTTAAAAATAATTATGTATAAGTCACAGGCATGATATCGTTAATTATAACAGCAAATTATTAGATTCTATAAACTCTTTTAGGTGTATATGCCCACACAGTTACCTAAATTTGTTCCCTTTAATATTTTATTTCTACCTGTGTTAAGGGGGGTCTTATGTGTTCACAAAGTCAGAAAAGTTTACTGTTTCATATTGGTTAAAAAAAAACACCGAAAACATCATTCCCATCGATACATGGTGTGGGATTTGGGCGACTTAGGAACATAAAATGGCTTCCAAAACCAAGCCAACATTCACTGTATTTAACTAATCAGTACTACTTAGCAGCGTTACAGCATTACCATTCATGTGGCATGTTTTAATATTTGTTTCGTCGTTTACATTTTTATTTTCACTGAATGTTGTTGTTTGCAGGAATGTGTTTGGGGAGTAGCGTATGAGATTCCTGCAAACTGTGAGGAATGGGTTAAGAATCACCTGGATTTGCGTGAACAGGGCGGCTACGAAAGGGTCACTGTAAGTTCTTCACTAGATGGCTAGCGCATTTGTTCCCCCGCTGAGGCACGAGCTCTGGTTGTGCAGACCTACAGCAAGGTGTACAGTTGGAGGTCTCAAAGGGTGGTGCAGTTGAAGGTTTCAAGTGGGTGTACAGTTGGAGCTCTCAAAGGGTGGTGCAGTTGGAGGTCTCAAGGGGTTGGTGCAGTTGGAGATCTCAAGGGGGTGTACAGTTGGAGGTCTCAAGGGGTGGTGCAGTTGGAGGTCTCAAGGGGTGGTGCAGTTGAAGGTCTCAAAGGGGTGTGCAGTTGGATGTCTCAAGGGGGTGGTGCAGTTGGAGGTCTCAAGGGGGTGGTGCAGTTGGAGGTCTCAAGGGGGTGGTGCAGTTGAAGGTCTCAAAGGGGTGTGCAGTTGGATGCCTCAAGGGGGTGGTGCAGTTGGAGGTCTCAAGGGGGTGGTGCAGTTGGAGGTCTCAAGGGGGTGGTGCAGTTGAAGGTCTCAAAGGGGTGTGCAGTTGGATGTCTCAAGGGGGTGGTGCAGTTGGAGGTCTCAAGGGGGTGGTGCAGTTGGACATCTCAAAGGGTGGTGCAGTTGGAGGTCTCGAAGGACTGGAGCAGTTGGAGATATCAAGGGGGTGGTGCAGTTGAAGGTCTCAAGGGGGTGGTGCAGTTAAAGGTCTCAAGGGGTGTCAGTTGGATGTCCCAAGGGGGGTGGTGCAGTTGGAGGTCTCAAGGGGGTGGTGCAGTTAAATGTCTCAACGGGGTGTCAGTTGGATGTCCCAAAGGGGGGGGTGCTGTTGGATGACTCAAGGGGGTGGTGCAGTTGGAGGTCTCAAGGGGGTGGTGCAGTCGAAGATTCTCAAGCGGGTGGTGGAGTTGGAGGTCTCCAGGGTGTGTGCAGTTAGAGGTCTCAAGGGTGGTTCAGTTGGAGGTCTCAAGGGGGTAGTGCAGTTGGAGATCTCAAGGCAGTGTGCAATTGGAGGTCACAAGGGGGTGGTGCAATTGGAGGTCTCAAGGGGATAGTGTAGTTGAAGGTCTCAAGGGGGTGTGCTGTTGGAGGTCTCAAGGGGGTGTGCAATTGAAGGTATCATGCGGGGTGCAGTTGGATGTCTCAAGGGGGTGGTGCAATTGGATGCCTCAAGGGGATGTGTAGTTGGATGTCTCAAGGGGGTGTGCAGTTGGAGGTCTCAAAGGTGGTGTGCAGTTGGAGGTCTCAAGAAAAGGGGGTGAAGTTGCCAGTCTCTAGTTGAGGGGTCAGTTGGAAATCTCCTTGGTACGAGAGTACACTTGGAGGTCTCCAGTGGCATGGCTGTTCAGTTAGAGGCTTACAGGAGGTGCAAGTGGTTGCCTGTTGTCATGTTGAGTGCAGTGGTGCAGTGGCTAGAGCTTCAGACTCGATCAAGAGAATGCAGGTTCGAATCCTGTGTGGTGGTGTTGAACTTTGGGCAAGTTCGTTCACTCTATGTTGTTCCAGTTCACTCAGCTGTATCAATGAGTACCTGGCTGTAGACAGTGGTGGATATTTGTGTAAAAATAATCATCGCGCATTAATTGAAGCGTGGCTGGATCTTCCCAGAGAAGTTGAAGTGGTGCTTGATTCTTTACTTTGTGATCAGTGATTAAAAATACAGAATCATTTCGCCAGAAGTGTGTATGTTTAAAATCATAATCCAAGCTGGTATTCCCAAACAATGTTATTAAAATAAAATATCATAACTACTCAAAAAAGTCGGCTTTACCGTCATGAATTTTGAGTTTATTTTATTGGGGATTTTAAATGTATCCATGCATTGATATAGGTAGACACAACTGAACACATATCTCTTGTTGTGGTTTTTCCAGGTCAAATTCCACCCACGAGACATCAACATCGAACCGTTTAACCTGCGGATCTACGTTGGCGATGCGAATAACCCATACTTCCTCGGTCCAGCCGAGTTGGATGAAATCGCCCGACAGATTGCAACAGCTGAAGGGCCCAGCGGAAAAAACACTGAGTACCTTTTCGAACTGGCGAAAGCCATGAAGGAACTTGTGCCTGAAGATCACGATAAGCACCTGTTTGATTTGGAGCGTGAGGTGCGAAGGATATGTAGTGAACGAGGTTGATGAGATATCATCATCTGACATTACTGCTAGGATTATTGCCAGCTTGGTGTTGTGCTACCATCATGTTTGTACTATCATGTCGGAGAGATCCAACGTACCCTATCAAACCACACCAGATAGTTTTCATTGTCCTGGGTAACTTTGGGGGTGATACCATCAAAGGAGCACATTAACAGTTACCAAAAAATATTGCTTCATTTGTTTGAATGCATATTGCGTAAAATACCTATGGTTTCTACATAAAGACAACAGTACAGAAGTGCCTAGTTCTAGATCCTTTAGTGTGGTACCCAAAGTCACCCTGAAAAATATCATCATTTATTTATCGGCATCATCATCTTAAATGTCCATGCGTGAGTTTTGTCATCAAAATGTGAATTGTACACATAAAAACAGAGAAACACATGCCATGTTTTAGTAACATAATGAAATTTCGAATTAAATGTAGTAGGAGGTTGGCTTTCTACGAGGAAAACCTCACGATGCAGAAAATGATATGCATAATATTTTATCCAAGACTTCTTAGTTCTTACCTTGTGCTATTTAAGCCTACAGTTCACCTAACAAATATTTGAGATAAGAAAATATGTCAAATTTTGTGTTTCAATAAGCGTACAGGGGGGCCCATTTTCTGTGGTTCCTGGGTACAGCCATCTCGGCAGTCGTGACTGACAAATGATTTGTGTATCCACATATGACCAAAAGGACACCAGAACACTGTAAAGTACAGTATTAAATATTTAGGTGGACCTTTCAATATTTGTTTTATCACTAAGCTTTGAATCTATTGCGACATTGGTACAAATCAAATTACAATAATGGATTCAACAGTCAAGGTTGGCCTTGGAGATCGCTGTCACTGTGTCACATGCTGCTAAAAGGGGGTGTACGCTAATTAGGGCATGTACACTTAATAAAACAAATACGGTAGAGGGAACAGCCGCAACATAATTTCTTACACTAATAAGGCCTATTTAAATGTAGCTTTGTATAATTATTATTGAAATTCACATGGTTTGTAGGATTGTGAAGAAAAGTGTTGCGTATAGACCTTTGAAAAGGATGCAACCGCACTGGGGGACGACTGGACAAGGTTGGGGAAAATGTACCACATCTAACACTAGCTAATTGCTTGAAGAACTCAACAGGCCATCATTGCAAAGATGTGCCGACAGCTGTGTTATTCTGCATGGTTTCCTTGTACAGTGGTTCAGTCTAGCTCCCATACATTCCCTGCTGCACCGCTCTTGCTGCACTTTCTCTCCACCGCTCTATGTCCACGTGTCCCTCTCCAGTCCTTTAGCCCGTTACAGGAACGAGTTTTTGGAAAATAGCGGTTTTCTTTTTTAAATAACGGGTCTGGATAACGAGATTATTATTTTTCAGATACCATGATCTTGTGTTGGTAACGTGGTTTATTTCCCCGCTAACAAGGTCAATACAGTGTTTGCATTGTTATAAAATGGGCCTTGTACTAAGTGTGAAGACAAGTACAGGATTGTAGTTTAAGTATTTTGCGAGTTTCAGGGAGAGGGTGCAGTTTGAGGTTTTCCGAGTCTCAGCCCCTGAATATTCCCCATGTTCCAATGCCAATGAACATTGCATGTATAATGGGGTTTTTCATGAGCATAACGGGTAAATACAAACTTTGAGTCTGTAAAATTTCACAATCCTGCCTAAGGGCCTTCCCCTCTCAAGGTTCGTTCATCTTCCTTCGACTTACTAAAATCATTTTGTCACAGTCCTCATATCTCAGCTATGGTCTCCCTCTGTTCCTTGATGTTTCTCCGCCTCTGCTCTCTTTGAGAGTTTCCTGCAACCACTCTCCATGTACAAATGCCTTTTTGTTGTTGGTTTGATGTGCAAAAATGGTTAGGAACTTAGGGTTAGGTTGAAGGTTAGGGTTATTTGTACGTGGAGGTGTAGCAAGAAGCTCCATCCATTCGTGGTTTCTCTGCATCCAATCGCATCATATGGCCTGCGTACATCTCTTTATAAAGTAACAAACAAACACATTACTGCCAACTAAGACTTTCCTTACTTCGCAGTGTACAGTACTCAACATGGAAACTACTATACAGATTTCCTCCATTTACAAAGCAAAGGAGACTATTACCAATACAGTTTCTTCCCAGGAGCAAGGAGGCATCAGATGTCGGAAAACTCGTGAACTGGCCATTTCAAACTGTGTACAAAATTTAGGGTAATGACACCTGCAGATATTTAAAAGGAATAATTATCTACATTAGTTTTACAATCACAAGTATGATTGTTAAAAGAAACTAAATTGACCTTTAATCTCTTACTCATATTTGACAGACAATTTTAACGTTTCTTTGAATCATCTATGTCATCATCTTAGAATTGTTGCCATGGCTGTGTGATGATATAAGTTGAAAGCTATTGAAATGTTACAAAGATGAAACTAACTGAGAAAAACAAATAAAAGATTGTAATCAATATTCTAATGAATCACTTCACAACAAAAACAAGTTAAGGAATAAATAGTTTAATCTCCAAAACAACATGGTAAATTGTTACAATTCATATAAAAGAAACTAGAAAGTACAGCATAACAGCAAAACAGGATACATAATTACACATGTTACAAGATTGTATAATAATGATTACAAAAAAACATTCCATTTACTTATCACAAGCAATGACACAAATAAAATGCTTATATCTTGATTCAAACATTATTATCAAGTTATATAAATGCTGTAATACAAAACTTGCTATTTCAATAAAGCTACCAGGTTTACCTCGCTGCTTTGCATAGCAATCTTGTTTAAAATGTATACTTCAAAAACAATATATCTAATATAAAAGCCTGCCAGTTTGTTATTAAAAAAACTGCTCTATGTAAAAGTATAATTTATTACCTACTGCAAATTACAGACATTTTATGAAATACATGCGCACTATCCTGCTGTATTCTGAAAGACTGGTCTCATGTCACAACAATATTTTTCTTCATCCAATAAATAGTTCCACTGCACTGCAATCCTTTGAAGTCACCTATTGGCATGGAAACGGGGGCAGGAAGAGGGGGAGGCATGGGGGCAGGAGGAGGCCTGGGGGCAGTAATAGAAGGTAAACATTCTGATGTCTTCCTTGGCTTGACATTCTCCACTGAGTTCAGTTTCGAAGGACACAGATCATTTGAAGATGTTGACATCTTTCCAAACAGTCTCTCCATCTAAAACAAGAACTAGTTTACTTGTGCGTATGTTTCGTCATCTGTTTGTGCAATATAATAGTAGGAAAGTGCTCGTGGAAGAGTGGGAAATATCATCCTCTCAACCTTTGTTGATTTTTTTATAGGACTTGAATGTGTTGTTTCTCTATTTCTCACGTGCATTACCGGACGCGTTCATGGTGAAAACATTCGCAGTGTGACATCAATTTTGACCAAAGGACTATCATGTGCCTAGACAGCCTTGTGTGAAACGTGTAGAATTCTGTAGATTGTCTTTACTGGAAAGGTGATCAAGCTTAAAACAATTACTAAAAGCGGGACATTTCATAGAAAACGGAAAAGCAAGAATGAATGTATAAAGCAATATTTCCTACCCAAATGCATACTGCAAGACAACTTGTGAATTAAATCAAGCAGTGTTTCCATACTTATAGAGAATCCAAAGCATCATCACTTGTCTACTTGGCAACCATTATCAATGGATATGTAATAGAATGTATTTCACTACAGAATTACTAATTACTGTGTATTGAAAATGTGACAAGACTGTCTTACCATCTCTTCCGATAGCAATGTTGACGCTGATCCTAGACTGACAACTGGCTGACAGAAGGCGTAACCAACATGACCATAGAAGTCTTGTTTGTCGTGGGTTGTCAAATACGCAGTCTCAAAACCCAACCTGAAAATACATCAAATGGCCATCTGAATGGAAAAAATGGGACACTGCAATGTGGCTACTTCATAAAGTTTATGGTCCCACTCAAAAGTTGATGATTTATATATTATCTTAAAATATTAACAACATTTGCACTGTTTGTTTTGGAAGTATAAATTTCAATAATTGCAAAAAAATGGGACTTTTTGAAAGTTGTCATCCAACCGAAAAGTTGACAGTCTGACTTCTGGATCTGCAGTAATTTCAAACACCGGATACAACTGTTCCGAGAAACCACTGATGTTATTTTCATACCACATTAACATGTTAAATCAGACCTACCATAGCAACACTCATTTATTGTATGGCCCTACAACTAATGGTCAAAGTTGTCTGCCTTGAGCTATGTCATTTTTATTGATGTTATATAAGTTTAAAAATGAAGGGATTAAACTAACAAACAACAATCCTCAAGGTGCTGATATTATTTCAAGCCATCTTTCATGCTGATGTGCTGAAGACATGGTAGGGGTTTAATCCTGCCAAATATTCAGATATATGCACATAAAAAAATAACAAAAAAATTAATGTTTTCTTAAATTACAGACACAGTGAGGGTAGTTTCGATGTGGTTTTGTTGCTTCTATGATGTGTGTTTAAAACATTTTGTTGTAGGGAAGCATGAAAACTTTAACAGAATTAAGCTGGATAGACTTAATCTGCTGTGACATACGTCTGTTGTTGATATGGTTTCCCTAGACTCAATCAACAGAAACACTTCTGTGGTGCCACCTACCGGATATCAACAGGCCTACTCAAGCCTGCTTTCAGAACGAGTTCTAGAAAATATAAGAAGTGTAATTGTGCTTGCCTTCTTGCATGGTCTTCAGTTTCTTTCATCAACTTTCCTCCGTATCCTTTTCCTCTGTGTATCTTCTTGATTACGACTGAAAGAATCAGATGATAATAATAATAAAAATTATTAACAAATGTATATCTGGAATACTGTTCATAGGTGCAAAATATAGTGATATTAATCACATCAACCAATAAAATACATCCATGTATTTATAAGAAAATTAAAAAATTAATACTTTGAAAGGAAATGGGATATGTTAGTGTATGCAACAGCTAATTATAACTAGTTTGTCAATACGCTGTCATCAAGGCTTCCAAACAGAGTGGTGATTCCATGACAAATGTTTGTTGCATTGTCAATTGCTATAACTATTCCGGGTGTTTGTCATTGTGTTTGTGAAATTAATGTTGTGCGAGATTATGTTAGCGTTACTATAATTATTGTAATCGACAAGCACGGCATGTGTTCATCAACAACATTCTATATTATTTGCAATCTAGTGGATGCCCACCTATCTACTGACACAAGAGTCCTACATACATCATGATAACGTAACGACAGTGACCTGCTTCGATTAAACCCTTTACAGATAACATTATAGCGCCTAGCACCATTTCATTTGAATGCATTTGTTTTGAGTTACAATTTCCATCGGACCTGAGGCCAAGCCTTTGAAATTGTTGCGCTGTCAAGGAAACACACGGTCTTCTCCCAACCCGATAAATTTCAACAAAAAAGGGTTTATTAAAACACACCTGGGCAGTCAGTATGTTATAACCTATACAGTTTATAACATAATTTTTTAAATAAAACCAAACAGAATAGGTCCCTTTAAGGGTCAATGAGCAAGTATGGCTTACATACCACGGTACGAATCAGATGGCTATGACATATGCAAGGCAATAAGTGGCAGAACATGACTGAGAAAGTCATCCTCTTGTGAAAACACAATTAATATCAATGCAATGACTTGTTTTCTCGAATACTGTGATATCCCTTACAGCTAAGTTTAACATTTGAAAACATTTCTCTAAGGGTACACGAATCACAAGGCAACATACATACCTGATTCAATGAAGCATGATTTGTCACGACCGTGAACTTTGCATAGTCGACTGTGGCCTATGACCTCACAGGAAGAGCCATTATCGTCACCCAGCACATAGACGATGTTGTATGGAAGTTTGTCTGATGACTTGCCAAGCATGTGCAACCTTAAACAAATACATCAAAATCATACTATACATTGTGTATGGGGTTATCATGTGTAGTCAGAGATAAGAGAAATGCTAAAGGGATTAGGGCCATTCGAATGCACAACGAAACTTCATTGAGAATTACCCCCCGCGTGAAATATCTTTCGAACCATATCCAAAATGGCAGCCAACTCGCACGGCAACTGCAAGGTGTCATCTAACGATCCTGAAAGGTATATTTCTCTTTCGTAAGACAACATGAAAACTAGTAAGTTTTATTCATGCTAGTTTGCCATGGTAAATCCATTTGAGTAGGTACAGGGCGAAGAGTTTGCTCATCGCGTGATTAATTGATTGGATTATATAGGTTTTATTGATACTTTAAGTTAAAATTGTGAAAGTTAATACTGTGCTGTCCAGGCCGCTAGGGGAGCCACATGGTGAGACGCCTCAAATTTGTTATGCATGTTCCTAGAAAAATGTCACTGACCTACGTTATTTTGGATCTACCGATGGAAACATTTCCTGGCATGATTTTGATGACCATGTGCACTCATACTGGAACTTTAACAGCAGCACTTGACATTTCACTGACAATGAGGATTAAGACCTAGATGCTACACCACACTAATATCTTGTCTAATTTATGCAGCAAAAATATAAAGAGAGGTCTCATATTTTCATGTTTATATCATGTATATTTTCATGTAACACAAATACCTGAGAGATAACAACATGTGGCCTTTTGATGTGTACGTTCTGTACCACCCAGAGTCAAGCAAGAACTCCGGCACAACCATAGACTTCATGAGTGAGCTAGAAACCTTATTCAGTGACATTACACTCTCTGTCGTGCCAGCACTAATTGTTGGTGACTTCAATTTACACTATGATGATCCCTCAGAGGCTGCCAAACTAATAGATCTGCTAGACACCTTTGGATCATTTGATGAAGGAACAGTGCCAGCATCTCTAAAGGAGGCTCGTGTTCACCCATTGTTGAAGAAGCTGTCTTTGGACCATGACATGCTACACATCTACAGGCCTGTCAGCAATCTCTCATCAGTTCACGGTTATTGAAAAGCAACTGCGTGATCATCTCAATTCACAAGGCATGAATGAACCGTTCCAGTCAGCATACAGAAAACTTCTTTCAACAGCAACCGCCTTGTTGAGAGTCTGTAGCAATGTCTGGGTGGCCTTGGATTGCAAGGATGGCATTCTGCTTGTGCTACTTGACTTCAGTTCAGCTTTCGACACAACTGACCACACTATTCTCTTCAATCGGCTAAGCACATAACATAATGTGGTGTTCAAGGTTACGCCCTCCAGCGGATGGTGTCCTATCTGCAAGACCACAAGCAGCATGTTGTGATTGGTCAGACTGCATCTGAAGACTACAGACTTAATAAAGAGTACCGCAAGGATCCGTCCTGGAGCCTACACTCTTCTCCCTGTATGTCCAACCAGTCAGCGATGTGATCAGAAAGCATGGTGTAAACTTCCATCATTATGGTGATGAGTTACATTTGATGCATGCGTTTTCTCTCAATTCTACAGCACCCTCGAGGTCCTGCAGCGTCTTCAAGCCTGTGTCATGGGGATTTGGGAGTGGCTGACCTCAAACTATCTCAAACTGAATGGTCAGAAAACTTAGTTCCTTCCATGTCTCAGTGTCTGCAAAGAAGTTAGTAGACAAACTCAGCATCAATGTTGGTGGGACACTCATCTGTGCCATTGATAAGGTTAAATACCTTGGTGCCTTCTTAGAGTCAGACTGTCGCATGGATATGTCTGCCAACACTTCAGTGATCATCTGGTCCTGCTACTTCCATCTGCACCACATTAGTGAGATCAACAAGTTCTTGCCGAGATAGACCAGGGTGAGGGAGGACAGCATCCTAGTGACATCAAGGCTTCACTACTGCAACTCCCTGCTGTGTGGCACAAAGGACAAGAACTTTGTGAGGCAACAGCGACTCCAAAACGCTGCTGCTAGAATAAACATTATGTGCCCAAGTATGCAAACAACACACCTGTCTGCAAGACCTTCATTGGCTCCCAGTCCCAAAGTATTACAACTCATCCACAAAGCAACAGTCGTGGGCCAGTGTACTTAAGTGACCTTGAACACCAACACACGAACCATGCCACTTCATTCTGTGGTAAACCATCTGCTTACTAGACCAATAACCAGATGCAAAGTCGGAGACGCAAATATCCAGACAGAAGCTCTGAACCTTTGGAATGAACTACGTTTCATTGTCAACTAAATAGCGAGGCAGCCTTCAAAAGCGCTTAAAACACAATTTGTAATCACTATTTTATCTGCAGCAGTGACAAAGTGTAAATTGAACTGGAAGCAGCTGTTTTAGGACTTTGAAGAAAAAAAGTGTATATTTTAATCAATATTTTAACTCATAATGACTTTTAGACTGGTATTAAGGCCAATTTGTTATGAGTGCTTGTTTATATGACATGATGATAATTTAAAGATAACATTTACTTCTATGTTTAACAAATAAGCAATACAACTATAACGGTGAATTTATACTTGTTTGACAACAGCAACTTTGGATTGGTGGTAGTGCAGAATTGGTTATACATTGTAGTGTATGAAGATGCCAACAGAATATGTACGTACATGTACTTGTAAAAGTTAACATTTGTAAATCTAAAACCACAAATAATAGTTACAACACTGTGTTACAGGTATGCTTGGTGGCTGGCTCCCCCACTGCTATCACAGATGCAGTTGCATTGCAGGCAACGGTGTCTGCAATCACACGGTTGGTCTTCTATAGCAGGTGGCACACTAAGCAATGCTAAACCTCTGTTGTGCCAACTGGTGTTTCAAAGACCTCACAGCCACAACAGCTGCACATACCACGAGTGTGCGATACACGTCCAGACAGGCCCTTGGCCACAAATCATTTTTGCCAGTCCTGAATTACACAAAAGTGTGCCTTAAAGCATGTGAACAGCTTCCGAGGAAGCAACTCACGTTAATCACACCCATTATTATTGGCCAGTTCAGTTTTTCAACGACAAACCGGGGTCATTTGAGCCATTCATTTAATTAATATTGATACATCTGATTTGTTTCACTACCAGTTGTGCCAATGATAGTCAGCAATGTGGGCTTGTAGAGTTGGGATTATTAGTTAATCTGCCAGCTGGCCCCTCTAAGTCACCAGTCTCATCAGTTTGCCAGTCATCTGCCAGTCTTGAAGACGGGCAGACAGGTCTCGGGCTAAGCGCCTGCATCCAGATGATTTGGATAACCTGAGCGTGAGGCACGTTTCTTCACCGTGTCTTTGTAAGCAACACAAGTCAGGAAGGTGTTTGATCCACACTTTACAGGGCTATTCCAACACCACTGAAGATATTTAGATTGCACAAGACTTTGTGAAGTTTCTTGCTCCCTATGATAATTTGCAGAACATTCAGTTGTTGAATATGTAACCAGCTAGTAATGAGGACACTGAACTTGTTGACTCAATGTACTGTATGGCCCTGTGCCAAAGGGGAGTATGATGCTGTTAACGATGCAGTCATCATTGAAGCTCCTAAAAATCAGAAATCAGATCAAACACGACATCTTCGAAGATGAAGAACACAACAGCTATGCATGATAGCATGTAAAGTGAGGAATTCATTCTGCTAGTGATGACAGCACTACAACCTGTACTGGTGAAAGCCATAAATGCTACTGTCACGACTGCAGCGGATGCTATTTCCAAGCAAATCATGCTGGATCTCCAATATGATCGACAGAGTGGCGTGTATGCGGCAAAAAGACGGAAATTTTGTAGACACAGGTGCAATCCCACAAGTTTGAGGTTGATCGGCTACAGCTGTAAAACTGCAAGGACAACATACCACGTCCGAGTGTAGGGGAGACTGAGGCACATTATCATTATATTTATATAGAACACACCCTAAATATTTGCAATCACTCTGCTGCAAAATTATTCAGTTTCAGATGGAAGACATATGCCAGAAAGGTATCTAATCAAGTTTCAAGAGAATTTAGAGCATTCCTATTTCTTTTCTTGCAACCTTCGTGTTTTGCAGTGCCATCAATGCGTATCTGAATTTCATGAAAATCAGAGCAAGAATGTACAGCAGATTTAGGTCAGCTCTGGTTTCAAAATGGCTGCCATGGTGCGATGTCCTTTGGTTTCTGGAGCAAAATAGAAGATTTTCAACCAAAAGTTAGTTAATGTTTGGACATGTTTTTGGACTACAACAAGCTGACAACACAAAGAGTAGGCACAGTGCCTCAGATACCACCACTGTATCACCGGAGACCCACGCAATGCTGCTCAGGTTCACAAAACTACTAAATGATGAAGCAGTCATAAGCAAATTACATAGTGTACTCTACCAGAAAGGTTTGACGGACAAGCTGGATGCATTGTCCAAAGCAATTACTCGGCTGAATGAATGATTACGATTACACAAGAAAGATGTACAAATAGCTGCACAAGCGGCAAGACTGTCCTCCATAGAGGCTCATATTGACTGCAGCTGTATTCCCGTAGGTCAAAAGTGGGATACTTCGGAATCCCAAAACCCGACCAAGGAGAAAACATGAGGGCCAAGTTGCTGGCTACAGTCAATCAGACAATGGGAGTAGCACCTCCTACGATCAACGCTGACATTGAGAATAGCCATTGTCAGGGACACCAACAGTCAGCTGCAGGGGAACAACCGCGACTAGTAATTATTAGATTTGCCACTACACAGTTCACACTGTGGTTATTTGAGCAAGGTGTCGCCTGCGTGAAAACAACAAGAGACAGCCGATTTACAAAGATCTGACTCAGCGATGAACGTCACTAGCCAAGAAGACATGATAGTTGAAAATGTCGACCTGCTGTAAACCATGCTGTATTGTATATGAATGAAGGCTGGACTACAGCAGGAAGGGAATATGACAGACAATTGTATATCAATTAAGTCTGCAAAAACAACACTGGAATTGAAGATTATATTAAGATTAATGTTGCTCACTAATTCGTGTTTCGGGTATTTTCAAGAAGGGAAGAAGATGAGCTATGACTTGTGATATGAACTATCACTTGTCTAAAGATGTTCCACGGTCTGGGTATACCAGCTGTATGACCACTTGTATACGAGTACGTGTCTAAGACAGAGAGTGGTATTTGGGGGCAGGAGGTGGTCAGGATGGAAGACTACCTAGCCATCGCACAACACATACTGCATCTGGTCCAGGCTCAAAGAGATGGTGGTCAGCTTGCTGAGATCACAGCACAACAACTACTGCGTCAGTGGGAGGCTCTGGATATCCTCTGGATATAAACAAAGTCGTTGACAGCAACAATGGCATATTACAGTCACAAGATGGACCCCACGTGAACACCAACACTGGCTGCATTCAATATAAGAGATCCCAATTGTCAGTAACTGATTATTGTGGAAACTCCAAACTCAAGCGAGGTTAAACCAAGCCAGACCCTTGCCAAGTTGGCTTACAGCAAATTTCTATGTAGAACCTTTGAAACTCACAATCATTCTAGTTTATGTGATTCTTTATAATCAGTTTGTTTGTTATTCCGCTGTTAACAATCTTTTCTCTTTGTACTGATGACTGTTTTATGCAAGTCACATTGATTGAGACCAAATATAGTAACTTCCTAATTTTTCACAAATAATTATTATTTACACTGTTAACAGTCTGAGCATGACTTAAAGGGGCACTGTTTAGCAGTGATACAAATCGCGAACCATATTTGGCGGTAATAAAAACCTTCGTTTCATTATTACAGCATGCAAATTTGCATCAAGTTTCCGGTCAGTTTAATAGCAGTTGTCATCTTTATCTACGTGGTGTCGCCACAATCGCGCACAAAACGATGTCAACAGTCAAGTTCAAGGTTGTGGTTTGTTTATGGAAAGTGAAAATGGCGGCCCCTAACAACCCCGCGTCTAGTAGTAGTAGTCATAGTGGTAGACGAACTGCACAAGCAGTTCGCTTTACGACAGCGGAGAAATGGCAGGAGGCAGATTTCAAGCCATGGCTTCAGTTAGAAGCGAACAAAGGATATCTGTCGAAAATGTGGTGCTCGGCGTGCAAGACGTACGAAAGTCGAATCAACGGCTCACGGAACTTCAGCCACACGTTCGTCGATGGCATTACCGAACCAGGGGCATTGAAACGGGACCAAGCATCCAAGCACCGCAAGTCAGAACAACACATGCAAGCTATGAGTATGCACACGAACGCGTTCACTCGCGCGGAGTTGTACAGGCAGACAACCATTGGCAAGTCCCTTGTAAATGCCGAAAGCAAAGAACGCGAGCGCGTCAAAAAGCTGGTTGACATATGCTACATGATGGGCAAAGAGGAAATTCCCTTCAGCAAGTTCCCCAGCATTGCCAGATTGGAAATACGCCACAAGGTTGCTCTCGGCCAGACATACCTTACCAAGCTGAAATGCAAGGAACTCACTGAACTGATAGGAACTGTGCTAGAGAAGGATTTTTCTGTCTTCCATGAAGAAAGCGCAGTACATATCAATGCTTTCTGATGGGTCAATAGATGTAACCAATGTGGAAATCACATCACGTTTGTAGCCAATTCTCTGGTGACGAGTTACTGGCTATTCGTGATGTTCGGCATGCAGACGCTGCAGGTCTGACGGAACTTCCGTTGGCTGTGTTTGCGTGTCCTGACATTGACGTCAAGAAGAGCTCGTGGGGTTTTGTGCAGATGGCGCCAACGTGAATCTAGGAAGAGCCGGTGGAGTGGCAGTACGTTTGGCATGGGAAATACCGGCACTGTGGTTAGTGGTGATTCACTGCGTCAGCCATCGATTTGAGCTGGCGATGAAGGAAACCTTCAAGGGCACCGGTGCTGATGCTGTGATCGACATGATGATCGCCATGCACTTCCTGTCTGAGAAGAGCAACAAGCGTCTTCGTGAACTTAAAATGCTTGGCGAGATCATGCAAGAGCACGTTCGCAAACCATGCAAGGCAAACGGCACAAGGTGGGTGCAGCACGAGGGCCAAGCTTGCACAGTCCTCCTCCAGAACTATGTAGTGATAGTCGCCCACCTAGAAGCTTAGGCAGCTGACGATTCAAACATCCCTGCAGCTGATAAGATGCGACTGAAAGGGTACCTGAAGACACTGAAGAGTCTCAAGTTTGTACTGTACTTGCTGTACATGAAGGTGATTCTTGTGCCACTTGCAGAGATCTGCACGAATCTCCAGAAGGCAAGCAACGACTTGTTGTACGTGTCCTCATGCTTGGAGCAGCTGAATAATTCTCTGGATATCATCCGTGGAGCTGCAGCAGTGCCAACTGATGCCATACTTGAACCCCTTGCTAGCGTACTGCGAGAGGCTGAAGACAACCCAACTGACGTCATCTTCAAGGGTGTACACCTGTGCCACGGTGGAGTTGCAGTGGTGAACGCGTTTAAAGCGCAAATGACCATCCTTGCAGACAAACTGAAGGACTGCATGGTGAAACGCTTCAGACACATCGAACAAGATAACAAGATTGGATGCCTGAAGATTCTCAACAGCACCACCTGGCCCAGGCAACGAGAAGATCTGGCTGAATTTGGAGTCGATATTCTCACTTCTTTCATTGATGAATTCCGGCCACTCCTTGAAGCAAACGGCGTTGAGATCGATGAACTGCACCGAGAGTGGGCAAGCTTCAAGATGTTCTGGCTAAGAAATCTGGCGCACTTGTCAAGAAGTGATCTTTGGGAGACGGTGATCATGCACTACGGCGACACCTACCCCAACTTCATCCATGTCATCAATGTGCTGATGGTTTTTCCAGGTATGTAAAAAATTAAAATATAATGTTCAGAACAGTACACTTTTATCTAATATAAGAAGATATTTTCACTCAAAGGAATGTTATTTAAAATTACTAAATGAACTGACTAAAAACTAGACAATTAAAAACTGAAATTACAAGATCATTATATCTGATGTGGTCTACTACTTATTACTAACCATGAAAAGGAAATGTAATGATGAGGGAAGTATTATTTACAACAAAATATGTTCACTAACAGAATTGTTATTTTAATAATAATACATTTAATAGTTTGTAAATAAAAAAATTAATCTAATCTACTATTTATTAACCATGCCAAAAATGGCAAGAATCATACAGCACTTTCAAACAACCCAAGGCAAAATTGTATTGGTAAAGTATTTGGGGCAACAAAGTCGTATAACACTGTAGCACTCGTATGTTTCAGTCTCGAATGCAGTTGTGGAGCGAGGTTTCTCCACCATGGGTCGAGTGAAGACAGATCACTGCAATCGTCTGGTAGAGAAGACACTGGAGCGATTGATGCGGATCTCCATGGAAGGTTGCGACTTGGAGCACTTCGATCCCAAGGCGACAACAGATCTCTTCTTCACATCTAGGCGCCACCCGAACGTTCAGCCCTATGGGAAACGTTTTCAGCCCGAGGACACAGCCTCAGTGGATGTTGTCTCCAAGAGGCAAAACACTGCATGCGAGTGACACAAATTAGAGCAGCAAGATTACAGTGATGGTTGCTCAGTAACATCTGATAGTGATAGTCACCACACATGACTTTTGTGTGACACAGTTCAGTATTATGTGTACATAAATCAAATATGTACCTGACTTTTGATTTAGTGGTTCTGTCAAATAAAAACTGGAGACAGATGCCAAGTTTTGCTGTAATACTTATAGATTAGATACGTTTATAAAACAAAACACAATAACGTTTTGCCAAAAAATTATTTATGTCTTACTTGCCTTAAAAAAAATTGCTACACAAAATGAGCAATTGTTAATCAATTTCCAAATTGATTAGCAATTGTTGCTAATCAAAATTTTCAAAACAAAATGTTCCCTATATAGATTGCGCTATTCCATGGCAGAAGTATTTTGTCGGCCCACGCTTGGCATTTGCGGCTATTTATAGAAAAGTATGGTGCAGGTGATATGTTTGCCGTCGTTAGATCTCGGGAATACAAGACAAGTTTGCGCTGCATCTAGTGATTG
Source organism: Escarpia spicata (assembly GCA_963995525.1). NCBI lineage: Eukaryota > Metazoa > Annelida > Polychaeta > Sabellida > Siboglinidae > Escarpia > Escarpia spicata. Next base: position 38,203,905 of record OZ023211.1, on the reverse strand, counting down.
TGTTGCTGATAAGGATTTATTTATATAGTGTTGTTAGTTTGCTACAGTATGTCATAAATAAATCCTTATCAACAACACAGTCACTAGATTCAGTGCACATTTGTCTTGAGTCCCCAAAAACTAACGACGGCAAACATATCGCCTGCACGAGACTGTTCTATAAATAGCCGCAGATGCCAAGCGTCGGCCAACAAAATACTTCTGCCATGGAATAGCGCAATCTATACAGGGCCCCTTTAACAAGTAATTGGTGCTTAGCGTTTTTGTAAATCAGGTGAAAACGTGTCATCATTGGAAACAAGGAAATTATGACAAATCAACAGGAGTGCTGTTTAATGCCATCATGTTGCTTGTAGCTGGACTACAGCATGAAGGGAATATGACAGACAATTGTATATGAATGGAGTCTGCAAAAACAACACTGGAATTGATGATGTTGCTCACTAATTCATGTTTTATACCAGGTGTATGACCACTTGTATACGAGTACGTGTCTAGGACAGAGAGTGGTATTGGGGGCAGGAGGTGGTCAGGATGGAAGACTACCTAGCCATCGCACAACACATACTGCATCTGGTCCAGGCTCAAAGAGATGGTGGTCAGCTTGCTGAGATCACAGCACAACAACTACTGCATCAGTGGGAGGCTCTGGATATCCTCTGGATATAAACAAAGTCGTTGACAGCAACAATGGCATATTACAGTCACAAGATGGACCCCACGTGAACACCAACATTGGCTGCATTCAATATAAGAGATCCCAATTGTTAGTAACTGATTATTGTGGAAACTCCAAACTCAAGTGAGGTTAAACCAAGCCAGACCCTTGCCAAGTTGGCCTACAGCAAATTTCTATGTAGAACCTTTGAAACTCACAATCATTCTAATTTATGTGATTCTTTATAATCAGTTTGTTTGTTATTCTGCTGTTAACAATGTATTGATGACTGTGTTTTATGCAAGTCGCTTTGACTGAGACCAAATATACTTTATAATTTTTCACGTGTAATTATTATGACTTAACAAGTAATTAGTAGAACGTGTCATCAATGAAAACAAGGAAATGACGACACATCAACAGGAGTGCTGTATGACCGCTTGTACCTTTCATATTATTTCCAAGCAAGTTATTTTTGGTCATATTTAAACACATGAAATTGTAACACAATGTGCAATGCTTGACTCTGTGCGTTGTCCATTGCAGATTAGGGCATGAAAGAAGTGTAACGCATGCTCGTCGTAAACCTCCAACGACATGTGTCATTGGTGCATGACATATTGCCACCGGCGCAGAGTAAATCAAACACAACGCACTACCACAGGCGGTGCAACATATGTGGCTCTCTGAGCCAGCGCATTGACCTTCACCTATAGAAGACTCACAACCTTCAGAAGGGCACAGAGGAGTATGATCTACACACACGTCATTCTCTAGTGGAATCAGAGAGGCCGGCGATACCTGATGTGGATCAAAACATGTTACAATGACTGGCTGATTACAAGACGACCACAGGAAACCAGAATGCATTGCCAGTGAAGCTATTCCTTCTTATCCTGACCAAGGAAGGAATGCTAGCCCTCGAACACACTGGCGTGATAGGCGGTTTCATCGACACGCTCATGTTGACTAGAGGGTAAGTGAAATTATCACACTGATTGCATACGGTGCCGTGTTCTATTTTATATTAATGTCCAAAAGTAAACATTACTCAGTGCTTAACGTTCTACAATCATGTTTGTCTAACTGACGTAATGTGTTGTTTAGTTTACTTTCACAAGTTTCAGATAACAGGTGAGGACAATTCAAGTGTACCTTCATGCTTTGATGAGATTCCGGCAATTCCTCGCCGGCAGCACATATTGGCTGAAGACGATTTATCTATCGGCATCCGACGTTACTTACATGACTACGCGCGTCATAAACCTGTCTCATTCTGACATGTGCATGTCAGCAGTGGTGCATGAGCAGGCCATCCGTTACGCCTGCGGCATCGACCAGGCTATGATCGATGGCTATCTAACATAGACGCGTCATGACAGAACAACTATGGAAGAATTTGCGGATATCAAAGAATTCACTTGGAGAGTGAAGTTAGATATTCGCGGGTGCTTGGCCTTTAAGATGATGTTCAAGAACGTTAAGCTGCCACGCGACATCGCCCACATCCTCAAAGAATCAGTGATTGAAAATGAAGGCAATGAAGGTGAACAAACATATAAAAACTTGTTCACCAACACAAGACGGGGAAATGCGAGAAAACTCTCTCTCTATCAGGCGAGTTGTTGAACCAGCTAAAGAATTATACAAATCATGTTGCTACGCCTTCATCGAAATACGCGTTCAGCACCTCCTCGCGAAAGGAACTGACAGGATCGGTAGGTGTTTGCAATACATCATTGTTTCAGTGTTATACTTATGTTGTAGATACTACTTATGGTAGCATTTACTCTGTATATACAAACAATTATTGTTGGATAACAGAGATGTCAGTGACACTTCAGTTTTTATAATCGGATCGTTACGTTATATAACTGTAGACACGGTGAATCTTGACACTGATACACATCTTCACAGACACAGGTAACACGCAATATACAGTGAAACATGTCCAGAGTTTTATGTTATGTTATTTGTTCATAAGGTGTCCCTCTATTCAATGCCATTGTTTCGTCGCTAACTGTTTGTTTACACAACTTATGTTTTTGTGATGGATACTTATTAGGAACTTGCTATCACAAGATTCTACAAAAAGTTGTTTATCTGAACAGGACTGAAATGACATCGTACTGTCTCAACGTGTATCGTTTACTTGTGTTGTACAGACAATGGCCAAACTGGAATGGGAGAAATGTGGTAGAGAGATCCGCACCAGACCCCCCTCTCTCGCATCCAGCACTCGTGTCAGACAGCGGCCTGTTAGTGCAAAACAAACGCAATCCAAACCAGCAAAGAAATGAAAGCAATCACTTCACGTTAGCCAATGAAACAACAAAGACAACTGGACAGCGGAACAACAGCCAGTAGAGTCGGCATCAGGAAGGAACAAGGGACAACAGAAATCCAGACCGTCGATCACGATGAACATAAATTGGGACTCATGCTGATGTAGTAATAGTAGTAGCAGCAACATCAGTAGTTACAGTAGTAATTGTAGTAATAGTAGTAGTAGTAGCAACATCAGTAGTTACAGTAGTAATTGTAGTAATAGTAGTAGTAGTAGCAACATCAGTAGTTACAGTAGTAATTGTAGTAATAGTAGAAGTAGTAGCAACATCAGTAGTTACAGTAGTAATTGTAGTAATAGTAGTAGTAGTAGCAACATCAGTAGTTACAGTAGTAATTGTAGTAATAGTAGTAGTAGTAGCAACATCAGTAGTTACAGTAGTAATTGTAGTAATAGTAGTAGTAGTAGCAACATCAGTAGTTACAGTAGTAATTGTAGTAATAGTAGTAGTAGTAGCAACATCAGTAGTTACAGTAGTAATTGTAGTAATAGTAGTAGTAGTAGCAACATCAGTAGTTACAGTAGTAATTGTAGTAATAGTAGAAGTAGTAGCAACATCAGTAGTTACAGTAGTAATTGTAGTAATAGTAGTAGTAGTAGCAACATCAGTAGTTACAGTAGTAATTGTAGTAATAGTAGTAGTAGTAGCAACATCAGTAGTTACAGTAGTAATTGTAGTAATAGTAGTAGTAGTAGCAACATCAGTAGTTACAGTAGTAATTGTAGTAATAGTAGTAGTAGTAGCAACATCAGTAGTTACAGTAGTAATTGTAGTAATAGTAGTAGTAGCAACATCAGTAGTTACAGTAGTAATTGTAGTAAGAAGCCCTGTCTACACGACGTTGTTCACCCGGGGTATGCATCTACATGGTGCCAAAATGCTGTGATAAATCTTAGCCCGGGCTAAGTTAGCCCGGCAATATGAGGTGGGCCAGGCGCGTGTCAGGCATAGCATCGTTCATGTAGATGGATAACCCGGGTTATCTCGTAGTGTCTTGGCTCCGCTATAGATGTCGCAGTGGTCGTTAGTCCACTTCCACTTCTACTTTTCCGCGCCAAACACTAAGAATTATGTATCGAAAAATGAGTGAGAGAGGACTGAACTGGAGCGGCGATGAGTGCAAGTGTCTTTTGGAGATTTGTGGAAGAGCGGATATCCAGTCGTTTTTTCGATGGAAGCGTCATGACTGTTGTAGCTAGGTCATGGAGATGGGTACGTGAGGACTCCTGCTCAGATAAGTAACAAAATGAAAAAATTGGAAAGAGTACAAAGAAGTCAAAGACCACAATCAAAGTAGTGGCAACTGTCGATTAATGCTACGTCATAATTACTGCAATAGTAATGCAAATCTAGTGAAAGTTCGATACCAATATTCTGTGGTATCGTGATACTTCGATATATCGGGTATCGAACTGAAATGGACATTATAAATGATTTGGCTCCTGGTTAGGTTGTTACGTTAAATTTCTTAAAGCGTACGGGTGTACACAAACTAAAGGTTACTTTCCCTACGAGTGGGTGACTTCGTTAAGTAAACTCAACTGTGAATCCCTTCCTTCAAAGGAAGATTTTCACAGCGAGTTGAAAAACAAAGATATTTCTGACGAAAATTACGTGTACTCTGAACAAATTTGGCACGATCACAATATGAAAACCTTTCGTGATTTTCTTATTTGGTACAACAATAGAGATGTCGTCCCTTTCCTAGAAGCTATCAAAAACAAATTGCGCCACATAGACATGTTTAAAGATGGTATTAGCATTCCGGGAAATCTATGTTTGACACATTACGTGACATTTATTTCAGTCTATTTAATCAAACGGATTCAAATTTACATGATGTTAAAAAAAAACACCGTAGGGGGTCCGTCAATAATATATCACCGCCATCACGAAGTCGACGTTACACGTCTTTGAGAATCAGAAATAGGCGACCTAACTCGCACCTGCAGTTCTATTGTTGGCTACGACGTGAATGCCTTATACCTTTGGGCCCTTTCACAAGATATGCCTACCGGATGTAATACGCGTCGTAGCCGGGAATATAATTTTAAACCAAAAACATCACGTATTTATGGTAAGATGGCACTCGAATGGCTAGAATGGGTGGCTCACAAGAAGAACACATTCATAAGACATCAATTTAACGGTTATTATAGACTTCCCGTTGTCGGATGATGTACCCAGACTCGCACCATTTATTAATTTCATGGTTGTTATTTTCACGGTTGTCCTTGTAACGTGAAGCACACCAACTCTATCAGCAGGAAGTTTGTATTTTGCTTAAAACGTTCTTTTAGGTACACCTTTGTTGAAATGGTATTTGAAACACGAACTGGTCGTATCTAACGTTGATCAAGTTTTAGAATACGAACCCAGTCCGTGTTTCATGTCTTTCGCCAATGCCGTCTCGGATGCATGCCGCGAAGGTGACGTGCACACGGACAAGGCCATTATTGGCGACACAATTAAACTTCTTGGAAATAGTGGCTGTGGAAAATGTATAACCAATAAGGATTTCCACAGAAATTTTATAGTTTGTAATAGTAAAACGGCGAGTTGAGGAATTAACAGTCATCATTTTTGCCAGCTAGACCCAATTACGGAATCCGTGTACCAATTAACAATGAACAAGAAATCCATTAAATATGATCTCCCTCTTCAAATTGGTTTTATGGTTTACCAGTATGCAAAATTGAGAATGCTTGAATTTTATTATGATTTTACAGATTATTATGTCGAGCTTCCAACATTGTGAGATGGATACGGAAGATTTAAGTGTAGGTTTTTTTGTTTAGACGACTGTGTTACCACTGATAAACGACAAGAATACTTTACAACCATGTCCCGTGTCCGATCATGTGACTTGTCGGTTGGAAGCGCAATACAGTACTGCCACCTGGCACAGTTTCCAACTAAAAGTAATAATTTCTCTGCAATCAAATCCGACCAGTCTAGCCTCTGTTTTTATGACTTTGTGTGCCTTGTAAACTTATTTTTGAACTGCCCCTCGTAGTTTGGTGATGTGTTCAACAGTGATTGGTTGATAGGTATATGATCACGTGATTCTCAGAAAACGTATACAAGCGCTGTCCTCTGCCAGCCGGATCGACACCATGGCTAACATCATGTAGAAGACACCCTATTACTGCCCTCGTGGTGCAGCAGGTTCGAGTGACAAGGACAAGCCAAAGGGCCTACCGATCATTCTGGTAACCAACATCCCTTCCCCGCCATCGAAAATAGAGATCGTGGACGCGGCAACTCTGGAAGCAAGGGTAAGCGCTGACGCCATTATCAAGGTCAGAGGTCTTCTTATCGACAAAGTATGCCAGCATACCCCCTTTCAGATAGGATGCAGATACTGCAAGAATTTATTGTCGACGATAGGAATGCGAACGACAGTTACGTGGCCTCTGACATGCATTTCAATGTTCGAATGTGCTTTGTCGAGATAGCGATGGGCCAATCTATGTGGTTGACTTTATTCGACCAGTGTATGGCCACTCTCCTAGACGTGAATGCTGACACTTTTGCTGTTATGGACTTATAAATAGGATTCACTGACGGGAACTCGTTTGTCCCTCGCTATAAAGAAAACTCGACAAGGTACCTACACAAACTACAACGTCACACACCTAGAGGTGGTACACTAGAGCCCGTACCCTGTTTCAGTCTCTCTCTGCTGCCACCCCTACAGACGCCGCTGATGTCACAACTTCTACTGACACTGCCAATGTCACAATTTCTGCTCCTGACGATGTCACAACTTCTACTGACACTGCCAATGTCACAACTACCGCTCCTGACGATGTCACAACTTCTACCAACACTGCCAATGTCACAACTTCCGCTCCTGATGATGTCACAACTTCTACCAACACTGCCAATGTCACAACTTCCGCTCCTTACGATGTCACAACTTCTACCGACACTGCCAATGTCACAACTTCTGCTCCTGACGATGTCACCACTTCTACTGACACTGCCAATGTCACAACTTCCGCTCCTGACGATGTCACAACTTCTACTGACACTGCCAATGTCACAACTTCCGCTCCTGACGGTGTCACAACTTCTACCGACACTGCCAATGTCACAACTTCCGCTCCTGACGATGTCACAACTTCTACCGACACTGCCAATGTCACAACTTCCGCTCCTGCCGCCACTTTATCATTGACTTTCCTGTGACCAAAATAAAGAAGAGTATGCATGTCGTTGAACTCTCAACACAACAATGCCCCGGTTGCGAGATAGACAATTTCATCATAACTGTATGTTACTCAAATTAACATTTTCATGCACTTTGACGAGGCTGTGGAGGCCATTAATTCAACTGTTGTGATGAAAGACTGGTTGAGTGTTTCTTAAACGCAGGTGTGAAGCTATCCGACCTGAAGTCCGATCACTTGTGTAATATCGAGAGTTGGTTCCGGGAACCGTTTTCAGAGGAGTGGCGAAACAATGTCCAGTCTCTGGTTCTTGCAGTAATGGAGGGTGACCTGTAAATAACTTTCTTTTGTGTTGTTCATGAATAAAATGTACAAATCTTATCTTGTGTCTTTTTTTTGTAAGATAAGTAATGTGCACCCTAGTCCTTTTCATCATTTACGAGGCTAGTTCATCCATTTACGTGTATTGTCACCTGGCCGACAGAGTGTAAAAAAACAACGTCCTTGAAAAGATCACGTGGTGTTATGGAGAATGGCAGCCATTGGCCGACTTCAATTCAGCAACTCGAGTAACCCAAGTTACGTGTCCACCGTCAAAACAGCCGTGCCAAGGCGTGATCACTTGTTCCCATGACCACTCTTGACCTAAATTGGCAAGGTGAATCTTCAAGGCCACTACCCTCCACAATCGCGGTTTGGAGACGATTCACGCATGTAAGTGACGTCATTAGCAATGGCAACTCCGACAGGTTACAGTGGAAGGACATTTTATTAAATATGTTCACTATAGACATAACAGGGTGCATGCGTACGTGCTGACCTTGTTATGTTTTGTTTAGTTATTATAATGAGTTGATTGTTATGTGATGACATAAAAGTTATAACATAAATCTTCCTTTTTTCATTTGTAAACATTGCATATCGACGGGATTGCATTTACACTGGGCACCTTGCCTTGGGCCATGTCAGTGAAGCCTGAGCCACATCGTGTTCTAGCATTGCCATGCTTGTTATTCATTGTCACACATGATTCTATTATTTTGAAGAAATTTATTATAACGTAGCGCCAAATTTCTATAATTTGTTTTTTATTATGTCCATTTCATTTCACATTGAAATAACCCTCCTGTAAATAAATAAATACAATAAATTGATCAATGTGTATATGTGATGATTGTTTGACTTTAATATAATATAATGAATACATATTTAAAATATTGTTTCATTTAATGTTTCTTTCATTTCTTCTGCAGAACATTCACCTGTTGGCAGACAGTAAAGTTAAAATTCTATGAAGGAACAACCGCCCAAGTAACAATGGACGTTAAAACTATACAACGACTTGAGGCAGGCGGTCAGCAAAGCCAAATGTTTTTTTACATAGTGTGTTTTTTATGGAGTATCTACACTTCTTATTAAAACTGTATCCATAAAGGGAATAGGGCAACATTTTTGTGTTATGCACCTAAACCAGTTAATAAAAAGTATTTATTTTGCAACAACAATGAAAATTTTCACGTCGGTGGTTTACTCAGAATGTGGTGTCAAATTGGGAGGTTCTAGTGAAATCATATGAACATATGAATTTGTTGAGGGTCTTCCCGACGTATCATCTTTCGATTCTAGAACGAGAAACTTGGTGGTTATCGACGATCTCATGTCGGAAACGGATGAGAGTGTCACCAAACTGTTCACAAAGAAGAGTTACTATGGCTACTCATCTGAAATACATTTAGTGCACAATTTTGTAACCCAAAATCTATCTATGCCTTAAAATCTAGATCTAAAAACCCTACTTATGAGTTTTATGTTACTCGAGGAAGAATGCACTCGGTGCCCTCTATTTCTTTCAACAAAATTATTTTAAACCAAAAACATCACGTATTTATGGTAAGATGGCACTTGAATGGCTAGAAATGGTAGCTCACGAGAAGAACACATTCATAAGACATCAATTTAACGGAGAGGAGAAACATCAGTGATTGTAGACTTCCCGTTTAACGGATGATGTACCCAGACTCGCACCATTTATAAATTTCATGGTTGCTATTTTCACGGTTGTCCTTGTAACATGGAGCACACCAACTCTACCAACAGGAAGTTCGTATTTTGCTTAAAACATTCTTTCAGATATGCCTTTGTTGAAATGGTATTTGAAACACGGACTGGTCGTATCTCACATTTATCAAGTTTTAGAATACGAACCCAGTCCGTGTTTCATGTCTTTCGCCAATGCTGTCTTGGATGCACGCTGCGAAGGTGACGAGCACCCGGAAAAGGCCATTATTTTTTGAAATAGTGGCTCTGGAAAATGTATAACCATTAAGGATTTCCACAGAAATATTATATTTTGTAATAGTAAAAGGACGAGTCAAGGAATTAACAGTCATCGTTTTCGCCAGCTAGACCCAATTACGGAATCCGTGTACCAATTAACAATGAACAAGAAATCCATTAAATATGATCTCCCTCTTCAAATTGGTTTTATGGTTTACCAGTATGCAAAATTGAGAATGCTTGAATTTTATTATGATTTTACAGATTATTATGTCGAGCTTCTAATATTGTGAGATGGATACGGAATATTTAAGTCGAGCTTTTTCTTGTTTAGACGATTGTGTTACCACTGATAAACGACAAGAATACTTTACAACCATGTCCCGATGGTTTCCTGGTGTTTGTTGTGACGCGCATGCGTCCGATCATGTGACTTGTCGGTTGGAAGTGCAATACAGTACTGCCACCTGACACCAAATTTCCAACTAAAAGTAATAATTTCTCTGCAATCAAATCCAACCGATCTAGCCTATTTTTATGACGTTATATGCCTTGAAAACATATTTTGGACTGCCCCTCATAGTTTGGTGACGTGTTCGACGGTGATTGTTGATAGATACATGATCACGTGATTCTCAGAAATTGTATACAAGCGCTGTCCTCTGCCAGCCAGATCGTCATTCGTATCACGACGACACCATGGCTAACATCATGTAGAAGACACCCTATTACCGCCCTCGCGGTGCAGCAGTCGAGTGACAAGGACGGGCCAACGGGCCTACCGATCATTCTGGTAACCAACATCCCCTTCCCGCCGTCGGAAATAGAGATCGTGGACGTGGCAACTCTGGAAGCAAGGGTAAGCGCTGACGCCATTATCAAGGTCAGAGGTCTTCTTATCGACAAAGTATGCCAGCATACCCCCTTTTAGATAGGGTGCAGATACTGTAAGAATTGATTGTCGACGATAGGAGTCATTTGCAATGCGAACGACAGTTACGTGGCCTCTGACATGCATTTCAATGTTAGAATGTGCTTTGTCGAGAGAGCGATGGGCCAATCTATGTGGTTGACTTTATTCGACCAGTGTATGGCCACTCTCCTAGACGTGAGTGCCGACATTTTTGCTGTTATGTACTTATAAACAGGACTCACTGATGGGAATTCGTGTGTCCCTCACTATAAAGAAAACTCGACAAGGTACCTACACAAACTACAACGTCACACACCTAGAGGTGGTACACTAGAGCCCGTACCCTGTTTCAGTCTCTCTCTGCTGCCATCCCTGCCGATGTCACAACTTCTACAGACGCCGCTGATGTCACAACTTCTACCGACACTGCCGATGTCGCAACTTCCGCTCCTGACGGTGTCACAACTTCTACCGACACTGCAAATGTCACAACTTCCGCTCCTGACGATGTCACAACTTCTACCGACACTGCCGATGTCACAAATTCCGCTCCTGATGATGTCACAACTTCTACCGACACTGCCAATGTCACAACTTCCCCTCCTGCCGCCACTAGTCCGAACTTTACCACTGACATCCTGCGACCGAAATGAAGAAGACGCTTGCATGTCGTTGAACTTTCAAGACGCCAATGCCCGGTTGCGAGATAGACAATCCTAGTCAATTTCATCACAACTGCATGTTACCTCATGAAATAAAAATTTTCATGCAATTTGACGAGGCTGTGGAGGCCATTAATTCAGCTGCTGTGATGAAAGATTGGTTGAGTGTTTCTTAAACGCAGGTTTAATCAATGTGTATATGTGAGTATTGTTTCATGTAATGTTTCTTTCATTTCTTCTGCCGTACATTCACCTATTGGCAGACAGTAAAGTTAAAATTCTATGAAGGAACAACCGCCCAAGTAACAATGGACGTTAAAACTATACAATGACTTGAGGCAGGCAGTGAGCAAAGCCAAATGTTTTTTTACAGTGTTTTTTTTATGGAGTGTCTACACTTCTTATTAAAACTGCATCCATAAAGGGAATAGGGCAACATTTTTGTGTTATGCACCTAAACCAGTTAATAAAAAGTATTTATTTTGCAACAACAATGACAATTTTCACGTCTGTGGTTTACTCAGAATGTGGTGTCAAATTGGGAGGTTCTAGTAAAATCATATGAACATAGAATTTGTTGAGGGAAAAGGCAACATTTTGGTGTTATGCACCTAAAACAGTTAATGAAAAGTATTTGTCTGCCAATTAAATATGTTTCATCTGCAGCATGTTCCCTAGCCTACAACATGTGTTACAATATGGTAGATGTAAATGTTGGGTCTAAAAGTCGAGACGGCTACCACAGCGACGACCTCTGGAACCCGGTCCGTAAGACGGACGACGACATGTACGGTCTACCCATCAAGGCGCTTCCGGTGCCGCATGGACGGGCCTGAACACATCCCCGATGGAATACATGCCAACGTACGCGCCCACGTACGGGGAACTGCCGGAAATCGTGTCCATCTCGTCAACCGTCTCCTCGTCCGGCTGCAATGTATCGCGTAGCACTTGCCCCAAGCCGACGGTCGACCCCGACCGGCTAGAGCGTAGCCTACTGGCGGCGTTTGCCGAAGCTATTGGGGAGTCCGTACTAGATCAAGCGTGCCGTACATGCGCCGTGTGCAAGCCACCGAGCGCGTGCCGTCTCGTTCATCTATTCGGATGTCGCGAGAACCCGGCTGGCATGTGTAAGCGCCATTTCCAGGTGGTCATGGAAGATTTCGTTAAACGGCCTCTCGTACCGAGCGCGGCGAGGCTGATCCTTGTCCTATACGACCAGTGCTGGTCTCCGGATCGACGCTCAGACGGGGCGATGATTAAGGTGGCGGACTGGCTGTTAATGGACAAAACGACCACAAAGGGAAAGGAAGTTTCACAAAACGACTGCAAAGGGAAAGGTTAAGCCTAAGTCGTCAACTAGTATTCAACTCCCCCTGGAGAGCAGTGACGATGACGAGAAATGGCACTGCCTGATCTGCGGGGAGCCCTTTCCTAACTCCAGGTCGAGGGAAACTTGGGTGCAGTGTTTGCAATGCAAAAATTGGGCACACGAAGAATGCACCAATGATCCACAATACTTTGTGTGTCCGAACAGTGAATCAGATGTGCCGTCTGATGATTCCAAACAGGCTAGGCCTACCTGTAGTCTAAAAGTTGACAGTGAAGTCATGTTCCGTGATATTTCAAAACCCATTCAAAACAATGAAAAATATACTATTTGTGTGCTGATTTGTTCATTTAGCAACTTAGGAGGGCATGTTAGGTTTCATATTGTACTTGCACGGATATAGAGTGAGAATCATTTCAAAAAGACCAAACAATTTGTAATCTTTTCAAATGGGCGTTTTGTCTCAGCCAAAACTTGGTAACGCCTGTAACACCATGGTTTTAGATAGTGCATTGCTGTGGTAAAGTTATGGTAGGCCAGCATTCAGATACAGTTATGCAGTGCATGGTTACGAAGCATAATGCTTAAGGTGGGCGTTTTGCCCTGCCCTCCCTACTCAGGGACTCGCTCAGCCCGCCCAAGAGGGACGTCAAGCTACAGTGTGTGCTGCGCAACGCCTTGAACGGTCCTCATTGATTCAAGAAATTAATGAAACAAACGATTTTGTGTGATGGATCATCCATTTCAGTGACACGTGTGTGACTTGATGACATCGCGTTGGTGTTAAACCGCGTTGGCCAGGAATCCGTTATAGAGGTGGTGAAATCTACAATTACCGGGTCTCTTTGTATGGAGTTGTAACGTTTCATTGATGACACAATTGCCCGATATAATGTTATACGTGACGCCATTCCGTGGACACAGGTGTCTGCGCATGTGGTGGCGAATTTTCTCAATATCGATGAAGCTGCGGTGATGCACTTGACCAATTGCGCCAGGATGCTTTTTCCCCCCCGACATTTGAAGAAGATATCTACTACACATTCAATGAGCCCACACCAGGTTAGATTTTTTAGCTAGCATTTCACGAAGATGTGTGAAAGAAGATGATGTGTCTACATTTTGGCGAACAATTTTAGACTGCTTTATAAATTATTTGCCACCGGCTACTGGCTGTTTCCAGTTATTCCGGCGATATCAAACCCTGTACCGACAATGTGAAATTCTGGTCCGATGGCAAAAATTCATGTTCCGGCAATGTCACCGTCTACTGCGGTTGTACTGATTCATGCACCTGTGACAACGACCCGTATGATACTTGGCGGCATGGAAGAAGACCCGTGGCAAGAGCACGGATTATCGTTTCCCGAGGGAGACTGTCTCAAAGAAGACATCAAAGCTTGCGACGAGCCAGATCAAGATTACTGACAGGACATGACCCACGTTAATGTGCAAGATATTGTTTGTTCAGTAGGCCCTTAAGTAAGCGGGTAAACGGCGGGAGTAACTATGAGCAGTGCTCCGTAGGATGGACAGACTAGTCTGGAGGGGCCTAAGGGCCTGGCTGAAGCTGCCACACGATACACCGAACTCGTATATACACGCGGGGGTCTTGGGATCCAGGCACTAAAGATAGCTGTGCCCTTTATGAAAGCGGCTAGATTAGCCAGATTGGCGAGAGTGCAAGACCCAATTATACAAGCGTTGGTGGCTAGTTCGCACACGTTTGCGAGGGAGGTTCAGAGGTGCCATCATCCTCCAATTAGGGTCGGTAACACGGTAATAGATAACTGTGCGGAAGCAAGAGAGGCATGGGCGATGTCACTATACGAATCAGCCGACGGCTACGGTCTGAAGGCCTCTCCGGCAGTCCCATTCGTTCACGGATGGGTAAGGGACGGAACAAGACTTATGTCTGGGGCGGGATTTATCCAAGCGGTACAAATAAGAGGGGCCACAGTTACCATGGCAAAACGAGCAGCTCGTGGTCGCCCTCTAGCATCAGATAAGTGTGACGCATGCGGGCGAACTGAGACTTTGGGGCATGTGCTCCAAGTCTGTCACAGAACTTGGGGGTACTCGTATCAAGAGGCACGATGCCCTCATGGAGAAGTTCCTCCATGGGATGGAGAACCGCGGATGGTTGGTTATGCGAGCCCCGGTTATTCCTGTGGTGGGAGCGACGCCACAGAAGCCGGACGGAATACTATACGCTCGCGGCCGTTGCTGGGTTGTAGACGCGTCAGTTGTAGCTGACAATGCAGATCTAGATGAAGCCCATCATAGCAAATGTGCCAAATTTGACACCCCGGCTGTTCGCGACTGATGCCAGTCGCACTGGCCTTCACATGAGGTGCCGGCAGGTATCTCTTTCGGGGCCCTCATTTTCAACTGGCGAGGGGCCATGTCGCCATTGTCCGCCCGTATGTGTCGCTCCCTGGGATGCAATCAAAGCGATATGAAGTTGATGTCAGTATCTATACTAGAGTGGGGGTGGAAGATTTTCCGGGCGTTCCACCAGTGTACAGCAGCATGGTTGTAGCATATCAGAAGCGAGTGAGTAGAGCTGATTGACTCTGCAAACACCAATTTGGCAGGTGTATGGCTTGTTCTCCGTATATACGTCTCACTGCGTACAGTGATAATCGCAAATAACTCGTCGATATGTTATTGCTTTGTTTAACTCATCTGTTGTATTGTACTTAATACGCACGTTGTTAGTTATTATACACATGTGTTACGTTTAGTTATATCGGCTTGAGTTAACCAATTTTGTGTTTTGTTTTTCTTTTTTTCATCTTTTTTTTAGCCAATCATATATGGGAACATGTGCATGCAGTTCCCCAACGGGAGTCGGACCGTTTTTTCTTTTTTAACAATAGTTACTCGCCGTAGGGGCTACACGCGAATGTCGAGATAAGACCGAGCTTGGTCCCTCGGCCCCCTGTCTCCTCAGCTGGATAGCCTTCCCTCCGGGGGGGGGGGGGGGGGGCAAAGGCACCGGCTTGGGGCATCAGCCTTCTAGTACAAAAGCCCTTGGAGTCCCTAGACTACTGACGTGCGTCTTCGACGCGCCCGTAGAAATTTCCCCACGTCGGGGGAAGCCGAATCGTCAGTGGCCGACCTTCTGCTCTTCACCATCGGGGCAGGGGCTTTGGGAGGAGCAACGGCCCCCACGAAAGGAAGTGAGCAGCCAGCCCACTTACCTATCCGTTGCCGGGTGGGGTACCCGTGAAACCGTACTATGTTTCTATGGAGGGTAAGGGCAGGACTCGTTAGGATTGCCATTGGCATTCCACCCGGCCCTGGCGAAGGGAGCCAATAGTGTATTCACCCTTAAGAGTCTCTATCCTGCTCCGCAGTCAACGGAGTGGGATCACGTTCCCCAGTGGAACGAAAACCAAAAACAAAAATGATCGCTGGGGGACAGCGGGAGCGGAATAGGCCCCGGGGAGGGGGGCGTCCTCTTGAGGACGACCTCTCACCTATTCCCGGCAGAGGCAGCCGTTAGTCGAGAGACAGCCTCAAATGGTCGTCCCTGGAGTTCTTATGGGGGCGACCGGAGCAGCAGCCCTGCTCATCGGGGTGTCAGAACCCCAGGTGTGGACGGCCCAACCAGCCGTCCATCCCAATCTCTGGGTTACACTACAAAATTATACAGAAGGTCCCCCCTAGGGGGTCTCCTCCCGGAGAGGGAGAACCGGCAACGCCTTGCCGCTCCCGAGTCAGTCCCAGACGGAATACCTGAACACGACTGCAAGGGCTTCTACAGCTTGACTAGTGGAAAGAATCAGACTGTCACCCGGAAGAAACAGAAGAGGCTCCTCAATGATAGCTTCACCATTCTGCATCAGACGTTTCTAGCAGAGGCTGATGTGGTGAGCAGCAACAGTTTTTTCTGCAGCATGCGCCCTTTCTGGGTCGTTGTTCCTTCTGAACAAGATGGGCCAATGCAATGAGAACTTTTCTTGCAAGAAAGCCGAAGAACATGAAGTTGTTAACATCTGACAACTTAAGGCCCATTTACACGAACAACTAGTTGGCGGACTAGTTGGCGGACTAGTTGGCCAACTCGGTGTTGTCCAACTAGTCCGACAACTTTTACGTGTGCATTTACACATGTCTCGACATAGCGAACAACTGTGACCTTGACCTCGACTGTGACTGCTTATGATTTGGAGCTCTCGGGTAAAAGAAACAGAAAAGTAGTTGACAGCAAACGGAAATGGAGCGACGCAGGTTTTCGTTAAAACAAGTGTTTGCTGGTTTTAATGATGGGTGTATACTCTTCTAGAAAGACAAGAAGAGAAAAAACACGCTGCCAACGCAAAGGTAGACCATGGGTGAGGCCGTGGCTAGAACGATTAGAAAGGGGCGCCTTTACTTTAGTTGGAGAACTTCCGACTGAAAATCCGACTAGTTTCCGAAATTACCTTCGCATGTCCGAAGACATGTTTGAGAAAATATGTGCTTTGGTGTCGCCAACAGTAAAGCGGTTAGACACCAACATGAGGGCGGTGATAGCCGTTGAAAAACGAGTTGCAGTGACTTTGCGTTTTCTCGCGACTGGTAAGTAAATCTAAAACATCGGTCAAAACATCATTTGCATGCCATGATATTAATTTATTGTGTTCTTATTATTATTATATATAATTACAATATAAACTCGTAAACATTATAATTTCAGTACGACTTAATATGATAACTATGCTACCAAAATGCCAATTCGTGTGAATCGTGTCAGTTTGATAGTACTACCAGCTCTGTCATGTAAAGTCCACAGCATTTATTTCCTCTTTACTCTGTAGGATATTTTGTTTAACTTTTGCATAGACACCAGGTAAATGGGACAAATGTGTGTAGTTTTACTTAAATAGATTAAAACTTTATTTAGACTCATGATATAGTTAATAACTTTTCCTAGAATACGATAATTTGCTTATTGACCTAGTTGAAGAGATCGTATGTGAGTGACCGTAAGACATGCATGTACAATGAATGTTGCTCCTGCAAGAATGTCATTCTAGAAATGCCTGCCTTCGACAGAACTGCACAATGGAGTTGGACACAGTGGAAGATTGTTAGAGAAGACCAGAATATCAAGGATAAAGACCAGCAGGTTTCACCCACAAAGAAACAGGAAGAACAGGGAACGGTTGGTGAGTTGATTACAACCTTCGGTGACCAGCTGACAGAGGCCAAGAGACACCGGTTCAACATCTCCCACCAGTACAGTCACTGTCGAAGTCTCCATCAGCAGATGAATGACAATGAATGTCTCATCCACATTGATTTCAGTGCAATATGTTGCCAAACATGCCAATTCCATCTCCATTGCCCACTATGGAGCTTCAAAACACCAAATTACACTCCGTACTGGCATCTACTACCTATATCGGCACATCAGCAAAGGCTAACCCATTCTGCAGCCTGTCCGATTCCCTCCAGCACGGCCCTGGTGCCATTTGGGCACATCTAGATCCAGTCATTGATGACATCAAGGTATTACACCCTACAGTAGACACCATGCACTTTTACAGTGATGGGCCAACTACCCAGTACTGACAGAAGGGGAACTTCTACAAGTTCTCTACAATCATCCATGAAAAGAGATTCAAATATGCAATTTGGAATTTCAGTGAAGCAAGGCATGGAAAAGGTGCACCTGATGGCATTGGCGCTACACTAAAAAGAACAGCTGGTCAAAGTGTTGCTTATGGCACAGACATCCCTAGTACTCTGGCTCTATATGAACAACTGAGGAAAACCGAGACCAGTGTTAAGCTGTTCCATCTGCCCAGTCCTCATATTGAAGTGGCTGTTGAAGATGAGAAACCGATTCGCAAGGCTTTACCAATGGTTCCAGGCACAATGAAAGTAGTTGACCTGCTGTTGTTCTGTCAACTCTGTAAACTTGTTAACCACACGATTTCTTTGTTTTAACATATTTGTTTTCTGCTTCAAACATTTTAAATGGATTTATTTGCAGTTTATAATCTTTCGAAAGTATTATAACCAGCCAAATGTGTCAATATTCTCGTTCAATGAAATGGTTAGTTATGATGGTCATTCCTGTGACAATGTGTACCAACCCTGTTATCACATTACATGCCTGAATCAAACACGGATTACTCTTGTTAATGGAAAACATTGTTTATACCTAATCCATTGCGTAGAGTAAATTAATTCAATGTACTATTAGTTATGATTTTTATGCCATCAAGACATGCAGAGAGGCCTATTTAGGCTGTTTTTAACTTTCTACCGTCAACTCTGTTACTATGTTGTCAATTCTGTTACCACTATTTACAAACTTCGCTACCTGAAACAACAAGTGCTGTCATACTGCAGTAGACATGCCTCCTTGCTATATAATGGAAGTGCATTACGTTTTTGTTAACATTTTGGGACAGGTTGTCTACTGCTCTTTGTAATTTAGTTGTGTTTTCTCATTTTAAGTCAACACTGTTGCTATTATGTCCAGTCTGTTACCTGCAAAAGGCTAAATCAGTAAATGTCAACCCTGTTACCATGTTACAATCACGTATTCCAACTACACATTTCGGCAAAGAAGTAAAAAATTTATCATGGACAACAGGCAGATGTTTTGTTTTCCCCACACATTCAAGTCCACCTGTTATATGTATTAAAGGAATTAAGCTACGTTGAACACAACATGATGATACATCCACTGTAATTTGTATCTACATTGTTAAGACCTAGTGTTCTGACCTTAAAACTTGAAAACTATTGGCATCTGTTCAGATAATGTAAGTTCTCTGTTTAGAAAACAGTTAAAACTATCCTTTTGCCATTATCTATACTTCTCAGTATTATATGTTTTTTTTTTATAAATTGCGAGTGTCATGATGGTAACAGGGTTGACATATTTTCCTGGAGTGGTAATTAAAACTGGCAATTAAATAATAAGTATAAGCCATTAAGCTTGCAAAATTTAAATTCTAAGACCAATGATATTTAGGTTAGGATGAAAATAAATAAAATGTAATTTGTGATACTTTTTTCTCGTTTGTTTGCTATGCCAAAATGTACTCAAATTTTTTAATAACCCGTACACTTCATCAAATCATTAAAAAAAAATTATTATCTAAAATAATTGTTTTAAAAATGTTAATATGTTCACGACGCTGTCCTCAGAAGTTTCCAGGCACCAGGAAACAATGATCACGATCACCTCTGCTCTGTCCACCACTACGTGGTTTTGGGGATGTGAGTTGTGAGTCCAAATCCCTACACACATCTGCCTCACTGACAAACTGGACATGCACCAAAGAGATGATGTCTATTGACGATATAAACATTTTACTTCTGAAATTAAAAAGCACCTCATGCAAATATTTGTTCTGCCACATTATATAGATTCATGAAATCTAAAAAGAATTTTTATTATTTAAAATAATTACTTAGCAAATATAAATATTTTAGATTTAAGAACACAATGCAGTGAAAAACAAAACATCTTTAAATCCAAACAAGGAGACTTGGCATATCAGCTTGGCCAGTCTGTTTTGTTAGTTTCTTGTGTGAAAGAAACCTGACTGTTGCTCCCCAGATACCAATGAACAGCGGGCAAGACCACTGCTATGTGCATTTGCTGGTCTGGATGCACTGCCAGTTGACTGTGACCACCTATCCCTGGTCAGACCTACCACGTCCAATATCAATCTTTGGTAGATCTTTACATTGCCGAAATGATGTGCTTTTACATCATGTATCGCTTGGCAATGCTGTTTGGGAAAATTAATTAAGTATCCTTATCATATCATGAGAAATTTGGCTACCCTAAACAGCCAAAATTAAATTAACATATGTGACCATAATTTATAATGTTAGTCATTATTTGGTTTATTAATTTATAACTGATAATTGGTTGTATATCAGTTGCTGAGTCTTGTTAGTTAGTGCAATGCTGTGCAAATATTATATTTCACTTGCTTGTTTATTTACAGGCAGTGCTGATAGTTATCATTTAACCGTGTTGTGTCTTCATGGTAAATCCCCCGCTACATAAATATTTAAGATTTAAGAACACAATACAGTGAAAAACAAAACATCCTGAAATCCAAACTAGGAGACTTGGCATATCAGTGTGACTATTTGCCAGTCTGTTTTGTTAGTTTCTTGTGTGAAAGACACCTCACTGTTGCTCCCCAGATACCAATGAACAGCGGGCAAGACACTGCTACGTGCATTTGCTGGTCTGAATGCACTGCCAGTTGACTGTGACCACCTATCCCTGGTCAGACCTACCACGCCCAATATCAATCTTTGGTAGATCTTTAGATTGCTGAAATGATGTGCTTTTACATCATGTATCCAGACCTGCCTACCCCAAAAACTTCCTGTCAGTAATCCATCTCCCCATTTACACCGATTTTCAGGAATAGAGGCTTCCTGACAGTAATTGTTCAGAACCGTGTAAGATATTGTCACGGGGTGGGGGGCGGGGGGTAGCAACGGCAAAACCATTACGTTACGCTGTCATCATCTAGAGTCTACTCAACTCTAGTATATAAGCCTATCCCTGTATTATAGCCTGATAGAATGATAAATGATAGTTTGATCGCGGAAATGCGAATTTGTCATAACGCTGTTTCCTATTGGTTAGATTACGACCAGACTCAGCGAATGAAAAACCATGTCACAACATGCTGCATACATATGCTGCCACCTGTTGAATATAGTGGAAGCTAAATTTGAGTGACTGGCGAACATGGTGACAGTCCATAATATTTTCATCCCTCGCTGTAATACCATAATTTGAGGTGACTTTCCGGAGTGATAGGCAGGTCTGTGTATCGCTTGGCAATGCTGCTCGGGAAAAGTAATTAAGTATCCTTATCATATCAGGAGAAATTTGGCTTCACTAAACAGCCAAAATTAAATTAACATAAGTGACCATGATTCATAATGAAAGTAACATCAGAGAAAGAAACTCTGTGTGGATTTGTTGAGATACTTGACAAGTTTCATTTAGAAGAGGAGGACTAGGAGCCTAGTCTTGAGGTGGTTGAAGTCGTTTGATGCACGACCTGCGGGTTGACACCAGCCACCGGTTGTTAGACCTGCCATGTTGGCTAACTGGGAATATGGAGAATCTACTTGCTTGTTGGTCTTCATGATTTCATTTTGAAAGTGTTGTTATTTTAATAAGCACTCGATGCCATCCTCAGATGTTCCCATGCCCCAGGGAATAGTGAGTAAGATTACCCTACCCATCGCTACATGCATTTGCTGGGCCGGATGTGAGTTTTGTGAATCTGAAACTGTCAATAACACTTGGTAGAACATCTGCCTATCAGCAGAGGTGGAGGACTAGGAAGCTTGTCTTGAGGTGGTTGAAGTCGTTTGATGCACGGCCTGCCGAATATCACCACCTACCCCGTAATCTTTGAGAGACGTTCAGATTGCAGGAATGGCGTGTCTTTCTGATTGATGTTAGCCATGCATATTTGCATTTACAGGGTTTCTTTAACCAAAAATAAAAGTATTCAAATTCGTTCATGTTAGTGTAACAAAGAGAAAGAGGGTTTCTTTGGACTCCGGTCAACCAAACAAGAGGGCATACGTCCAAGAAAGTAGTTGTGTTGTTTCTTGTCTGTTCCAGCACACCTACATGAACAAGTCAGAAAACAGACAAAACCACGCATGACGACAGCCAGCAATACAACTTGACGTGTCAACATATCCCATCTCTGATAATAATCCAGAACTCAATTCCATATCAATGACTGTATAAAACATAACTTTAAGTGGTAACTTGAGAATGCTGTATTCTTTGGGGTACAGTGTAATCAGGTTGTAACACAGCAATGAAAACAGTGGAGCAGGATTTTACACTTTTCTCCACCTTTCAAGTACTTTAACATATTTGCTATATTTAATCACGAGTCTCATTCATCAGCGATATATATTATGTTCCAATCTCCAGCATGCGTCTGCCTCTCATGCCAGTATTTTAACCAATCAGCTTCATTCCCCAGTGCCGGATCAGTAAACAACATGATGCGCCATGCTCACAAGTATTTTCGAACTAATAGATGTGGGTGTGATCACTTGTTACAGACCGATCATGATACAAGATGGCAGCATACACGCACATTGATGGATCGTTAACACTGACTTAACACGTTAACACTGGATGTATCGTCTTTTAGAACTAGGGAGTCACACTGACTCCTACCAAGAGACAGAATTCGTAGATGAAACAAGTTTTTTTTTTAATTACTTGCCGCCGATTACTGTCTGCTTTACATTGTACCGGCGATGCTGAGCCCTTCACTGGCAGTGTAAAATCTAGCTCCAGTGGCGCCAATTCGTGCACGAGCCGCTATGACCCGAATGATGCCAGCCAGTACGGAACATGCCCTGTTAAGATCCTGTCATCAGCAGATTTGTAATAATAACTATTTAATCGATAACTGCTAGTTCGGTCGAGGGAATTGGCTAATTTCTAATTGTTAGAATTGTTGGGTTCTGATTGTTAATTGCCTGCCTAGTGTAGAGCTCATTAATTGGTCATAGGAAGATGGCATAATGTGGACTGTGTATTGTTTGCTCAGAGCAGGGATACTGCCTGTGTGATGTCTCAAGTTAGTTGTACCTTCCTGGCTAGATAGTGTTAATTTTTTTCACAAATCATTAAGCTACCAATATGCAGAACACTGTTGTGCCTGGACACAGATAATTTGTCGTTGTTTGTAATTACAACTTGATCAATAAATCAATAAGGTGCAGATATGAACAGGAGACTGCAGAGTGGGCAGTAAATCTATCACTTGCCAATGTGCAAGACATTGTTTGTCCAGTAGACATTTAAGGTGTGATTATGTGGTGGTGGATTGTTGTGTTGAATGGAATGTACAGAGAGGGGAGAGAACAAGATGTTATGTTTGGTACTGATCCTTGGTACTGGCTGTACACTCTGAATGTTGATCAATAAAGCCTACGCTGTAGGTCGTACCTGGACTTCTGTTTGATATTAATGTTAGTCCATCTTTAGTCGTGTTCAGGGATAATCGTGAATGAAGTAGGGACACCTGACTGCAACGAGATGGGTTGAACACCATGGCCGGAGTGTCGTTTCCTAAGGGAGAGACTGGCTCGTTGAAGACACTGAAGCTTTCGACGAGCAAGAACGAAGACACTTGTACAAATGACCGATGACTGGGGGTATTGGCTGATGGACAAAGTCCACTGATGTACCATGCCCACCAATGTACGACCACAAGAAACAAGATCGTCTGACGACCTGTGGAGAAGCGAACGATGAATGAGGGTGATCACCAATGGAGACGTGAGGGCAAGTTGTGTCAGCCGTGAAAGATTGCTGGCGTAAATTGAGGTGACCAGTGAGCAAGACAGGGAGATGAGAACAACGGATGACCCATGGGGACACAGCGGTCAACACCTGTCAACACGACAGCAATGGCTACAGTCCCATGAAGTGGTGATCAATGCCTCAGGGATTGTGTGAAAGGATGCTGATAAACGTATGGACATTACAGAGATCAAGATGAAAAAACACTTGTTGACAAACATTTTGTATGTGTTTAAAGAAACATTTGGAAAGATAAGAGGCATGAGTGGATTATATGATATTCCGACTGAATTGTTTAGAACTGCAAATGTTGTGTTGCAGAGAAGGTTGTAGTTTCAAAGAAAAGGAAAGATAAAGGGCCCTATAAAAAAGTCTAAATGTTAAAACTAATTTCAATTAGCAACTGAACAGCCAGCAGAGAATTCATTTTAAAAAGTTAAAAAAAACCTTGCCAAGCACGTTGCACGGAAACTTTGGGATTATATAGATTATTGTTCTCGACAAAGGAACTGTTGGTCAACAGGGATATTTGGTTTGGAATGCTGAATCCCAGGGCATATACCTGCTAATATTACAGCTAGCCATTGAGCAGTGTTAGGATACCCAACTGCAAAATCAGTCAGGGGCTGTAGACTTTTTACACATGTATCTGTCCTCTGAACAGACCAGTGTTCATTGACCCTTCAGAGTGGACATTCATTCTGGGTTTGCCAGCTAGACTGATACCAGTGACAGAGTATTGCACTGGAAGGTGGTGTTACTAACAATACTAGCACCATCCAGAAACTCTACCGACAGTTCTTGTCAATTTTACCACAGACAGTCATTTTGTTTTTATGCAACAAATGTGTCTTGGCATGAATGTCAGAGAATACTAGTTGACTGAGTATTGTCTGCTCAGTGTAAGGGTAATTAAAATGTCATCAGTACACAGCTTGATTTGGCCCAGGATGGACAAAGCTGATGGACACAGATAATATCATAGATCATTGATTGTGGGATGCTCATTGAGGTGCCAGATTGATTCATGTTGGATGCTGACACAGATAACACAGATAACATTACTTCAATTTCCTTTCTGGAAAGTACTAATTGCTTCATAAATCACTAAGCTGCCAATACCGAGAATGCTGTTGCCTGTGGGCACAGATAATGTCTCCTTGTCTGCAACTGTTGCTTGTTCATTACATTAGTAAGGTGTTGATACGCAGGGCAAGAAGTGAACTTTAATTGACCAGTAAATCCTTATGGTGCCAATGTGCGAGACAGTGTTTGTCCAGTAGATATTTAAGATGCTAATATATTCGGGGGACTGTGATGTGAATGTGATACATGCAGAAATAGGCAGACAGGTAGACAATGAGAACGAATGACCATTGCTACTTGGTGTGCATAATGATGCTCCAAAATATAAGCCTATACTATAGGTTGAACCTGGAACCTTCTGAAATTTGTACATTTGTCTTTTTTCGTTAATCGTGTCATGACAGAACGTTGAATGTAGATGGTGTAGTATTCAATATAACCATAGTCTTATCCATTTTATAGCTAGGAAGCAACATACAGCTCGCATACTTGTATGAGAAAATAAGATAAACAAGTGCACGCTATAGGCCACACCTCCGTGTTGTTATTGTTTATGTCGCCGCATAAACCACTATCCAAGAACGATAAACACCACATTCTGACGAAGAGAAGTGGATAACTACAAAGAACTACGCACAGGAATACACGGTAGAGTTTCATGCACGGTGATGCTGTCGCCCATTCGTGCATTTCACACATTTGTATTATGGCCATCCCGATGACAACTACCCCGGGTATGCCCCCAATCCCATTGTTTGACCCCGTTAGTGAGCCAACCATTAATGGATCCCGCTGGACAAAATGGGTAAACCGCTTTGAAAACTATCTACGTGCTGTCAATATTACGTCACACGAACGTAAACAAGCGTTGTTACTGCTGCTAGCTGAAGAACGGGTACACAACATTTATGAAACTTTGTCCGAAGATTCTGACACTTACGCAGATACTACCTGATGGCTGTCACCATACTTCCAGCCAATGCGGGATACACAAGTGGCTGTTTACCACTTCCATGACGATGCCCAGACATCCTTTGAGACCATCCATCAATACATCACTCTGTTCGGTTCACTATTAATGTCAAAGCAGAAGTAATCAAGATGATTTAATGGGTGCTCTGATTGGTCCTTAATGAGTGGTTTGATCGATCCGTAATTAAGATGATTTAAATAGGTGATTAAGATGATTTAAATAAGTGATCGGAAGCCGGATTTACATAAAACGGAAACCGGACTGACATCAAAGGAGTAGGTGTGGGCAACACTAACTTCTACCCACGCTGTGAGTGTCACCTTCGAGCGTCAAATCTAAGAATAAATTACCACAGAAACACCAATAAAACATGTTGTGACATGTCAAAGGAAATGTAGGATTCACCAACGCA
Organism: Escarpia spicata; assembly: GCA_963995525.1. Classification (NCBI taxonomy): domain Eukaryota; kingdom Metazoa; phylum Annelida; class Polychaeta; order Sabellida; family Siboglinidae; genus Escarpia; species Escarpia spicata. The sequence goes on along the minus strand of OZ023211.1, from coordinate 38,177,730 downwards.
TCTTTCTGACCAGTATATTAAGCAGGTCTGATGTGGACTTGCATGCGAATGCTGACACTTGTTCTACTACTTGCAATAGTTGCCATGTTGTAACTCGGCTGGTGTTCATGAGTAATAAACTCCTCTACCAATGCTGTGGGGCCTGGAATCTTTTGTTGTGTTAATGATTGGTTGTGGTTACACTAGGATGGAGAGCTGATCTTGTAGTAGGCTGAAAGTCTTAGTGTAATCAACACACTAAATTATTACATTGGCGGGCACTGCCACGTCTGAAGAGGACAGCTAAACCACCGTGCGATGACATAAAGGTACGGTAATCTGCTTATACTTCCTTACGATGTCGGACAAGATGCTACCGCCGGCACAAATTGACCGACCTGACACCGACCACACAGCACCTGTCGACGCCACACTGGTACCAGACCCAAAAATCTGTTACATCCCCACAGGGATGGAAGAGCGCTCCCGCCCGCCACATTCCGTCGGGTTCCCCGATTGTGTCTGGACGGCAGACGATATTGTTGTGTTCGATGAACCCTTGTAAAGATGGACACGGGCCAATTCGATTGATATACCCAGGGCTCTGCCCAGATGTCGGCTGAAAGTCGCCAAGCAGCCCAACAACTTGAGACAACAAAATTACTCGATAAACTGATAAAACAAACTGTTTTCTGCAATGGCAGTTCTGCTTCGGCCACGCGAGCGAGGTTGGACGATATTATGTTGGCCCTGAATCATGTGAGGCTCAATCACATTATCGAGGTAGCCACGTCCATTTCTTGGGCCCGAGTTCACGCCCATGACATTGCAAATTTCTTGAATGTCGATGAAGCAGCTGCCCTCCGGAATGCCGTTGACACCATGCGGCAGTCCACGTATGAAACCGATGTATCTTTTAACCGTCGTTTTCACGATTTGGCTGAGGCTGCGTACCCCGCGCTGCAAAGAAACGGTTATCAACACTGCATCCTTGTTTGGGCTTATGCTCGAGGCCTCCGATCTTCAACCATCGCAATAAAAATGATTGAACAAACCAAGCCTCAGAAACTGGAAGACGCCATGACATGTGTGGCGCAATTCAGCGAACGCACGGATGCTGTTTCGCGACTTAGCCTTTTGCGTTCGGAAGAAGTCCCCATGGAAATCGGCGCCCTTCCACCATAAAACCCTCCTTCGTGGCCCATGACCCGACACAACGTACTCGACAAAGTGCTTCGCAGTCAACAACAATTAATAACCAAGCTTGCAAAGCTGGAGGCAGCGTACCAACCCCGGCTAAAATTGAGGTAATTCAGAATCTTACACCTCCTTCTTCTGTTAAAGCTGTCCGCACCTTTCTCGGCATGACATCATATTACCGACAGTTTGTTCCAAACTATGCACATGTTTCTGAACATTTAACTAGCCCGCTGAGGGGAAACGTTAAATTTCATTGACGTCCTGACCAGGACACAGCACTTCAAACACTTAAAAGCCTCTTGGTATCTAGCAGTGTTGTGGCTGCTCCATGAGTGGATAAACCTTACAAACTTCACACTGACGTCTGTGGTTACACTGTAGGAGGATCCTCGTTCAAGATGAGAAAGGCATTGAAAAAGACGTTGCCACATGTTGTTGTCTTGGATGCCCCACGTGCTGACGGTACTTTACAGAAAGTAGTCGTTGCGTGCATTTATCCACTCGGTGCTTTCCTCTCACTCCGCCCCTGACGTAACGAAAAGCCATCGAGAGTCACATTCTACACTCGACTCCGACCAGGATGCATCAAACTCGATGTGCGTTTTTTAACCTTGGTAGCTCAATACTAAATAAAGTGTTTGGCATTGCAACGGAGGCGCAGGTGGATGCGACATAATGCTGGATTCAGCAGGTACATTCAGACAACCAATGCATAATTCATAAGACCAACGAACTGGTGACTGGTCAATCACACATTTGCGGAGCTTCAGCTCAACCGTAAACATATCTAGAACATTGAAGCATACATCTTGAAATTGCACGAACATGTTATGAAGTGGACGACTATTTCCATTATTGCTTTCAAACGCGTCCGTGCTAGTCTCAGAATCGACCAGTGTTTATCGGCTCAGGAGAGTGCGCACCTATTCTGGATCCACCAGCTAAGTCGATATCAAAGACACCGCGCGGTGCTAGAAAGTGGACTGTTAACAGAGGACATCTTACCGCTGACGGATTTATGCATGATTTTGACAAATAGCCACCATAGCGGACTAATTGCCCCGCGACTAGAATGGTATTATGAATTCACACGAATTCCAGCTATGTGAGAGGATGAGGACCACTTAGTTTTTACTGCCGATTTACCGCTGACCGATCATGTTAAGTATCTGCGTTACCACATTTGGACTTTGCCTGTTGCACCTAATGTGTCCAGCTTCAGGTACCGATGGACCTTGCTTATGATACACATAGTGAGAATATGTTTTATCACATGATTGTTTGGGACGTGATCCATGTATATGTTAAACAGATCCCTTCTTTACCAAGGACAGCTTAACATGTCCACGGGGAATAATCACTAACAATTATACTCTCTGTAAGACATGCCTGGTCACAATTGCTCGTTCCCCCAGAACGACTAGGTTGTTCCGCCAAATCGGCCATAACACGTTTATTGTTTTATTCCAGGGTGAACCATTTAATGTATTTTTTCCTGGATCACCAAGTAAAGTTAAATAAGACCAGTGCAACAACATTTCGTTACCCACCACATTACTATGTTATAAGGAGTTAGGAGGAGAGTTGTCACACTCATTGCTCAATCACACACGATAGTCATCCACACACTGACACACACCCACACAGACTACAGTCACTGTGTCACAGTGCCAGTTACTCACCATTCAACTCAGGCTCAGCTCAGAAGACGAGAAGTCAGAACGGCGTTTGACTAAAAGGCACACGACCACGAAGTTAACGAACGACCACGCACGACCATGTAATATATAATATGTTGGAGATAGTTTGGCTGTTGATGTTATGTATAGGGTTTGTGTGTGCATTAATAAAATGTTGAGTCTGTATTTCACCCAGGAGTTACATAATTTAAACATTTTATCCGATCTTCCGGTTTTTGCGTTAATAAGACCATTATATCAAATATCTTCAATCCCAAATAAAAGTACTATGCCGAGAGAACGTACAGGGAGCAGTAAAATGCTAGATGGGTGTGAAAATATTCAAGAAAATGTCACACCAAAACCCGCATCCAGGGAAGCCTTGGGAGAAAAGCAAAGAGATGCCCGGATGAAGCAAAATAAAGTAAACATTGACGATGAATGCAGCCAAACAAGTAAGGCAGAGCAGACAGGTAGGGCAAAAGGGACAGAGAAAACATCCGGTAAGTCCCATTTACCAACTGAATCACAGGACAAGGCACATACAAACAAGGGCAAAGCAACAAAAAGAAAGGGATCTATTCCGGCTTCGCGGGGTAAACAACGGCCCGAACGGGGTAGCGTCACGGAACTAACTTACAATTTCTGTGACGGTTGTGACAAAAATGCATTGACTGCTGTGAGAACTGATAGAACAATTGAACAGGAATGTGAAGTATACCTGTCAAAATACTCTGAGAGACTAAGCATTGTTGAAACCAAGATAAATACAAAAGCAGACAAGAAGACTGTAGAAGATCTGTCCATGAAGGTCTCAGTACTGGCGGCAAATGTAGAACAAATGTCAAACAGCACAGCCACAGGTACATCCCTTGTTCATCATCCCATGAGCCCAAACAGCCAGACAGAATCAATCAGTGCAGAGGTAAATGAAGTGGTGGATGAGTATAGAGACAGGGAAGGCAGAAAATATAATGTGATTGTTCACAATATGAAAGAATCAATCTCAGCCAACACAGAAGAGAGAAAACACCATGATATGCTGTCTGTAGCAGATCTAGCAGCATGTATTGGCATCACAGACTTTACAGTGAAAGAAGTCATTAGACTGGGTAAAAGAACAGAAAACAGAGACAGACTACTGAAAGTGACAGTCGACACCATTGCCCAGAAGAGATCCCTGCTATCAAATGCTACTAAAGTTCAAGAGATCACCGAAAATGCTGCCTTCAAGAAAGTGTCCATAACACCTGACCTCACGTTTCAAGAACGAGAAAAGAACAGGAAATTGCGTTCTGAACTTGCCACAAGAAAGCTTGAAGGTGAGACAGATCTTGTCATCAAAAATGGTCTGATCATCCAAAAAGAAAGGAGACCAAACAACAACCAAGATGTTCCACATGGTACAGCCAGACATGCAACACCACAATCAGAATGGGCAAGTAGCACTTCTGGAAACATGGGCAACACAACAACCCATGACCGAAGATCCACACATCAAGCAGCCAACCATCAGCCCTTTCGAGGAGCCCCCAAAGACGAAGGGAATACTTAAACAAAAAAATTATATTCCAGACCCTCAACACATGCACAATTTTTTTTACCAAAGCACCAAAAGCACAAGGAGAGGAAAAAAATGCACAAGTTATTGATGATGAAGCACAGCACATAGACTGCAAAGACACTGAAATGTTGGTCAACAAATGCTGACACACTAACTAACAAACTGGATGAGCTGAAGACATTAATTGCTAGTGAGATGCCAGATATTATCACGGTAACCGAAGTCTGCCCTAAAGCCGGTGACATAACACTAACAAAACAAATGATTGACATAGATGGCTATGATGCTTTCCCAAACACCCTGGAAGGTAGAGGGATTGTAATTTACGTGAGAAAGTGGTTGAGAGATATTCCAGAAGAGACCCTCACATATGACATCTTCAATGAATCTGCCTGGTGTACAGTCAATCTAAAAAACAAGGACAAACTTCTGATAGGGGTAGTATACCATAGTCCTAACAGTGACTCTGAAAACAACGATACACTCCTTCAGTTGATCAAAACAGCCTGCAACAGTCGAGGTGTGACACATATCCTAATAACCGGAGACTTTAATATGAAAGACATTGATTGGGAGACATGGACGGTACCAGGACATCACATGTTAGAAACGGAACTACTCGAAACCCTGAGTGACTGCTTTCTACACCAACACGTCAATTTCCCCACCAGGTATCGACATAATCGAGAACCATCACTTCTTGATCTGATAATCACCAATGATGAAAATATGGCACAAAACATAAAACAGAAGCCACCTCTAGGGAAAAGTGACCACATAATCATTGAGACAGAATGCCACTGCTGCTGTGATACAATGAGTGGAGAAAATACAAGTTACCAGTTTGAAAAGGCAATTACACTGACATCAAGCGCAAACTCAGAGAAACAAACTGGAAAGAGACTCTGAATAACCTAAGTGTGGACAAGATGTGGCAAGAAGTGAACAGCCCACTCTCAGACCTGGCTGATAAACACATACCAAAGAAACAGACAGTGACAGGAAAGAGAGTTAAGCCTTTGCGGATGAACAGCGATGCAATGAGGAAAGTGAAAAAGAAGTACAACAGTTGGAAGAGGTACACCGAGACAAAACAGTACAGAGATTATGTTGAATACTCGCGTGTGAGAAACATTGCGACCAGTGCTGTAAGGAAAGCTAGAAAAGACTTTGAACGGAAGCTTGCGACAGAGGTCAGCAAAAACCCCAACGTGTTCTAGCGTTATGTCCAAGATGGAAGAAAGGTTAGATCTGCCATGGGTGAATTTGACTTGGATGATGGCACAACAGCAAAAACAGACCAAGAGAAAGCAGACACACTAAACAAATTTTTCACAAGTGCGTTCTCACACGAAGATCTGACGGAAATTCCGACACTCGAAGACAGACATAATGGAAACCTGCTGATCAGCATTGAAATCACAGCAGAAGAAGTCCTGGCTAAATTAACCAACTTAAAAACAAACAAGTCACCTGGTCCAGACAGATGTCACCGTACGTTCTACATGAACTGAGAAATGAACTGGTGGAGCCCCTTCTTTTGATCTTCAACAGGTCATTGAAGGATGGAGTGCTCCCAGCTCAATGGAAGACAGCACACGTAACAGCGCTACACAAGAAGAACTCAAAAAGACATGCTTCCAACTACCGGCCAAACTGTTTGACATAAGATTATGGAAAGCATTATTCGAGACCATCTCCTGACTCATATGACTATGTACAACATGTTCCACAAAGATCAGCATGGATTTAGACGATGCAGGTCATGCACCACCCAACTCCTAGAAGTCGTGGAGAATTGGACTACCACCATTGACTCGGGGGGATGTGTAGACACAATATATCTTGACTTTGCGAAAGCCTTCGATACAGTGCCACACAAAAGACTAGCAAAAAAACTAACTGCGTATGGCATGCAAGGAGAGGTGGGAAGCTATCAGATTGGGCAGAGGTCACAAGTGGCATACCTCTCAGGGAAGTGTCCTTGGCCCCATTCTATTTATCCTGTTCATCAACGATCTACCAGACGGTACAAACAGTGGACTCAAGATCTTCGCTGATGATACAAAAATATATATCGAGATGTAAGGTGTGAAATGGACAAAAAGTTATTACAAGAAGACATTAACAAACTAACATCGTGGTCAGAGAAATGGCAGTTACATTTCAATCCATCAAAATGCAAACATCTTACTTTTGGCAAGCCGAAACTTAACACCACATACACGATGACAAGTAAAGATGGGGAAGTGTCAGAAATCAACAGCACATCAGAAACAGAAAAAGATCTCGGTGTAACGTTCGACAGATCCTTAAAATTCTGACAGCTTATTGGCACCATTGCAAAGAAGGCAAACCAGATGACAGGCCTCATCAAACACACGTTTAAACATCTGGACAGTAGCAGCTTCCGATTATTATATACAGCGCTAGTGAGACCACATCTCGACTATGCTGATTCCATCTGGAACTCGCACTACGCCATAGACATCAACACCCTTGAAAGAGCACAACGGAGAGCAACCAAGCTGGTCCAAGAAATAAGAAACTTGAACCATGAAGACAGGCTGAAACATCTTAACTTACCAAGTCTGGCATACCGAAGAAGAAGAGGAGACCTGATCCAAGTCTACAGAATTACCAATGGCATCGATGACATCAATCAAGGACTTCTTCATGATCACAACAAACCGCACGCGAGGCCACAACAAAATTTTGTATAAGATACCAAGCAGACTTGATATTAGGAAACACTCCTTTTCACAACGCATCTTCCTAGACTGGAACAACCTTTCTCAGCAAACAGTGAACGCTGAAAACATCCTCTCCTTCAAAACAAAACTCGACAAAGAATTGAAGATGGACAGATTTAAATTTTAATAAAAGCACAAAATAACAAGACAATATCAAAATACGATGAATAAAGGCAGGTGTACACAAGGTTGTTATGCCTTACTTTAAAACCCAGGATCCAGGCAAGTTATCCAGGCAAGAGTATTTAGTCTTTGCACCGTAGCGCCACCTGGCGAATGGAACCGTAAAGTTACCACAAGCTATGATTAAAGTTTCGAATTTTGTTACTCCAATGGCAATGGCAATGTGAAGAACATATCTGAAATTTTGCGAGCTGCACACACATACCTCCTACGGCTACGTGCCACCAACAGCCCGCTTGGTTACCAATACTACATACACTTTGGTCGTGCGCCTTTTATTTTTACTAGTCATACAGTGATTGTCACACATTGACCGAGTTTGACATTCACAGTACAGTCATCGATTCAATATGCAAACTTTACAGTGTACAACCAAAGATTACCTCGCTGTTGCATTCCTTGGCCATTCTTCATTCAGAACACCAGAACACGCTTCCTTGTACTTTGAATGATCATGGAGCGCAAGTCCTCGAATTCGCATAGACTCAACCGGCGTGTCTGCAAAAGCAAAGCGTGGGGTTAATACACAGATGGTTTTCCCATTGCCACATTGGCTCAGGCTATTTCTCGAGCTGCTCGATAAATAACGAACGAAGACCGTCGAAGTCCGCGTTATTTCTCGAGCAGCTCGACGATTAAGCAATCTGATTGGTCATTACAACTTCCGGTCTGTTCGATAAATAACGCGAAGTCTGACCGTTATTTCTCGAGCTGCTCGAGAAATAGATTTTAACAAAAATTGCATACTTCCAGCTCTCATAAAATGCCTGTATATGTGACACCCGTCAATATTTACAAATGCCGACAAGCATTACTCCGCAAACAGGTCACACAGGCAAATTGCTGCCAAAAATCCTTCCGCTTATTCAAATCATCTAACAATTCACCAGTTTACAGTCAACACCTTCTACAATCACACATGAAAATCTGCCTACTCAAATGTACTTATGTCACAGCATGTAAATTTAAAAAAAAAAAATTCTCAAAAATACACTGCATTTTTCTTCGTAACCTAACAGGAAGGAGTACGGAGCTCCAAGGAGTACACATAGAATAATCCGCTAGAGGGCACAAGTTACTGTCGACGTGCGGTGGACTGCTGAGATACTTAGAGTGTGACATGGCTCAACTCGCACGAACTTGTTCGGCAAAATTCGAAGAGTATGCATACTTTACCATTATATCGCATAGTGAAACATTTAGTTTTCAACCTGCTAACAGCTTCCTGCACACACAGATGTATTTAAATTTAGTTTTTTCCCCAGGGTCTTAGGTGTTGCTTCTCCACACAGGCTGTCACAGCCCCTTCTGGGGCTAACCTAGGCTAGGCCTAGGAGTGGTGCAGTGCGCATTGCAAAAAAGGGTGCGTGAAACTGAATTTAACAAATAATTTTAAAAGAAAAATAAAACAAATAATTATGTAAAACAAGTGCAATAATTTGGGTCATTCCTGTGTGGAACTCCTTGCCAGCACGTGTTGCTGAGGCTCCCGGACCCAGTTTGGGTATTTTCCAAAGCCAAAGCCAAACGGAGCTTGCCCAGCTTTCCTTCTGTTCTGATTTTGTTGTTCTTGTCCGAAGTAGGGTAAATGAGGGACTAGGTCTGTGTCGGCTGGGGTTTATCACCGGGGACCGCTACGGTTGCCGAATTGGCCTAGACCTGATACTTGAAAAAGACAACAGCAATTTTATATTTTTTCTCTCTTTCATACTTTTGGTCTTTTGTATATTTTCTTTTTCTTTTGTTTCCTCCAACAATAAACCAATCGTTATTTAATTATCAAGATTGATCGCTTAACGTAATATACAGATAACATAATTGGTTGGTGAAACGAATAACAGTTAACACGATGGCATGACGGAGAAGTTGCATCAAGCGAACTTTTCCGTCAATACGCCTGGGTTACACCGAATCGTTCCACTTCGAACTCTACTACCTGACTTGAGGCGGAAGTACTCGATATTTGTGTAGGGTCATGTACTTGAGTATATAATTATTTGAAATATTCATGACAATTATTAGTCATGTTTTGTACTTGTATTAAAATGTACTTATATTTTACATTTACATCCAATTTCAGTTTGACGCTGCACAACTGCATTTATTTTATGTTTATCAAATTATTAATAACAATTGACTTGTTTCAAAACCCTAATCTGTAATAAATACAATGAGTTCAGTGTAAGTACTAACCTCCAGTGATAAACTAAACATTTTGTGGGTGCAATATTCACATTGCAAACATCTCCGAATCTCCAACACTTAATAAATTACATCCTATTCCAGCCACTCCATATTCATCAAGCTCTTCCCATGATAATTTAATTAGGACATTTAGCTTAGTTTCTAAAAGTTAAATCCTACATCATAAGTCAAGGTATTTCTAACCCAGCATATGATACATTTAGTAAATTATAAATTGTGGCAAGCTGAAGCTTCCTGATTTTGTGGAGCACAGTGGCACAGTGGATAGAGCATCATACTCTCAATCGAGAGAACTCGGGTTTGAATCCTGTGTTGCCGTGTCTAACCTTGGGCAAGTTCATTGCTCCATTTCACTCGGCTGTTTGAATGAGTACCTGGCTATTGACAGTGGTGGATATTTGTGTGCAAACAGTCTTCGCACATTTATTGCAGGTTGGCTGAATGTTTCCAAGAGAAGTCAAGATCGATGGTGTTTGGCTGAACAGGTCTGCCAGACAGAAAAGTGTAAAACACTGAGCAGTCCAAATGACTGTATACTGTGCTATATAAGAACTTACCTTTATGAAGTCTTTTTGAAACAATATTCAGCTCCATGGCTAAATAGCCTGCACCTGGCTATCATTTGCATTCACATACAAACTGCAAAAATGGTCAAACTATTCACAACTTCTGCATACATCCAGCAATGTATTTGTGTTTTCCAAATCCCAGAACTCCCATCTTCTTTAATGGCCAGGTTTAAATAATGTATTGTGGAACAATGCAACTTCTACTTGTACAGTGGTAATTAACAAACATTACAATTTTGTTTCAGGGATTTTGCATATGAAACTGTCAAGGACCGGCTCCCTGTAATACTCACCAAAGTGATCGATACAATCGCCCAAGAGAGGAGGTCTTTGGTAACACATAATGGCCAGGTTTGATATATTTCTATAATAATCGAGCTAGCATATGTAAGAAACTGGGTATGTATATTAAGTTTTTCCTCCAAGACAATTAGCTTCTCGGGCACCAAACTTTTAGGGATTTGTTAATGACCCCGGGAAAGATACGTAATGGTTTTATTTTGTTTATATTCTCAGTTGGTTAATTATGGGTTCTTTGCAGTGTAACTTGCTGATAGTATTGTTATATCAAGAATAAGCCTTTGTGTATGTGCGTGCATGTACATTTATTGTGCCATTTCTTTAATCATTGCATTCCCACCATGCTTGATTAGTTCTGCAGGGATGTTATCAACATCTAGTGATTTTTGTGTCTTCAGTTTGTATACTGCCTCTTCTACCTCTCTTAGAATAGGGATGTCAGTGTCATAAATTTGGTATGTATTTTTGTAGGACTTAGCTTGTGTCCAGATTTAGTTTGTAGTTGTATAGGTTTTTGCAGTATTCTGACCAAGCTTTAAGTATTGCATTAGTTTCAGTTAGGAGATTTCCATTTCTTCTCTTCAGTGTGAGAGGATCTGCTACGCTTTGTTTTAGTGAGGGCCTTCAAGATGTTATATGCCTGTTTCCTCTTGTTTACACTCAGCCCATCCTCTATTTCATTGCACTGTTGATTAACCAAATTCTCCACTTTCCTCATTTTCTTTTTGATTGTCTTGTTTATTTCCCGGTACTGTTCCTTTTCTTGTTCATTGGCGGCTGTGCTCTTTTTCATTTCTCAACTTTTATCGTATATTTCACTATACTGTTAGTTATCCACAGCTGTTATTTGTTGTTTCTTTTCGTAGAACTTTGTTTGCTGAATACGAGAGTGTACTGTGAACCTCTGATTTTGTTTTGTTTTATTATACATTATGTGTGTGATTTCACGACATCAGTTTCCAGAATTGTAATATTTTTTGTTTGAAGGCTCTCCTCATTGATGACTTAAAGGAAATTATAAGTCGACTGTCCGAGATGAAATATTCGCTGCAGACCAATAAGCCACTGAAACCACTGTTAGACAATACAGGGAGTACGCAGGCTTGGAATGAATACCTTGAGGAGCAAGTCAAGTGCTCGGACAAGCCACCCTCTTGGTATTCCAGCACTTGGCTGTATGTTGAGTGTTATTTCTACCGGAAGATTCACGAGGCAATCACGCTAAGGTAAGACCTATAACGTTGTGAGCGGTTGAATTTATTTAGTAAAATTAAATACATTCCAAAAGTACGGAAAATACTGTCATGTATATATATATATTTATATATATATATATATTATATATATGTTGACAATATGGAGAGCATCCCGTGGCTCAGATTCAGTTTACTTTCACCATTCAGTCTGTTTCTGTTGACTCAAGATAAACATGCCCCAGTATTTAAAATATTGTTGCAGATGTTCCCCATATATTATATATATAATCACATGTCAAAATGTAGCATTACAATATAACATTGTCATTTTAGAAATTAGACAGGAACAACTATAAACTGACCTAAATTCCAGCAGTTTGTTATTCTAAATTGCAGTGAACATTTCAAGGGCTTGGATCCGTTTGCGGAACAGAAGAAACGCTCCCTGACTGAGTCGATGACATCTATCGCAAGTCTTGCCCTCCATGTGGAGAAGGAATTGAATGCTCTTTCTGAAAGCAACAACACAGAGGCTATGCAGAAAGTATATCTACAAATCCTGCAGGTCAGTTTTCATGTCAGAATTTTTCTTGTGACCATGATTTTAATGCAAAGATTAGCTATGTTGCGTTATATAGGATCGGGCAAGCATTTTGTTATAAAATGCAATTTTTTACCTTACACAACTTTTTAATTAATAGCTTGAATCTCATAATAATAATACACATCTTCAAGGACAATAGTATGTACAATAAGTATGCAAAATATGAGTTGGATGAGAATAATAGTTTTCAAGATATCATGTTTTGAATATGAAGAAATGTGTTGTTTGGGCAGTTTAGCTTCTGGCAAGAGACCAGTACAAAATAGAAAAGGGAAAACTTAGGCAAATAAAAATATGAAAAAATGGAAGAGAAATTTTATATGTGAACATTACAATAACTTTCATTAAGATATGTCATACTGTGTGGTTTTGATTAGACTTTCAAAACGCTCAATGTATTCCTGCCAGACAGGCATGCGTAGCAGCATGTCTACTGATATTCCTCTTATTGACTCATTTACTATATTTCGTTATTCATTAACTCCTACACATTTCATATTTAAGGCATTTTATCATATGCTTTGTTTAGCAAATGTCAAGTTAACGACAGGAATCGTGTGCCCCTCACAGCAAAGGTTGACTAGTTCACCCGTCCATTGCGAACATGATGTGGATTAGACTATTTTGTCGTAACGGGGAAATCCACGTTCAACTACAAAACAAATACTGAAATTATTCGCTACTATTTATCAATATAATATGTTATGTTGATCGTATTTGTTTGCAATTAAATATCACAATATGCCGAAATAGCTTACGAAGCCGCATTAAGCATCGATGCTCTGGAAAATTCCCAAAACATTCACCTTTTTTACTGTCGATGCCGCCACAAATCAAACATAATTTTCACCAAAAAACATACACCTTATTGTAAATTTCATGCCGAATCGATCGGTGCTACACATTAAGTCTACATTTGTGAAATTAGAAAGTTTTTACTAAAATATGACCGCCATGCAATTGCTTAGTTGCTTACATGCAACTGGCATCGATATATGGGAAAACAATTTCAAAGTTTTTAGTGAGACGCAGCCTCAAATCAAATGTAATATTCATAAAATTAGCCACATACATTGCCTAAATCCCAGATGTGCGGAGTGCAATTAAATATTTTTTTACTTTTTTATATCTATGTTTGAATCCACACAAATTTCTTATCATTGTTTTCTAACAGTAAGTTCTTACAATGATTTGTTTCTTTCTCCATCGCATCCCCGTCCGTTGTCACACAGAAGATATCATACACTCGTGATAATCATCGTATACGTATGTGTAAATACATTTTGAAATATATGTTTATGGGGGTCACAGGAAGACGGCATATAACAGGCCATGCGACCACCATGCAACACAACTTTATTTTTTAAATGGTTGTTTTGTGTATGTAAACTGTTATGTTGTTGAAAATAAATTGATTTGATTTAATAAAATAACATCCATTTTATTGCAAATTTAATTCCAATTTGATTGGTACTACACACTATGCATACTTTTGTAAAGTGGTAAAGTTTTTTACTAAAAACCTGACCGCTTCTCAAAAGCTTGTATTTACATGCATGTTTGCGGGCGATTTTGTTTTCATTCAGATTGCTGTGTATGTCTGATTTATAGAGCAATAATTTATTTTCTAAATAAACATTATTCTGGTTGAATCAAACAAAAATTGACACCTCACAAGGTCTGTGAAGATAGCATAGTTTTAGTGAAGTTTCTTGATCTATTTGAAACGCGCAGCGCCACACTCAGCGTCAGCACGACAACATAGAATCTTAGAACAGGCAGGATGTCGCTACGGCCAGTTAATCATGGTTTCATACATTGCTTTGAACGCTTGCTGAACTCGTAATTTTGGAGTTATCAAAAAGAAATTTGACACATGAACAGACAGTATAATGATGTTTGTTGAGATGTAAATTTTATTCCAATACATGTTTCACCAATGTCTGGAGGAAAGTCAGCTATGGGCAATTTCAGTGAAAAATCCCTGCCCAAGCCTACTTTATTTATATATATATATATATATATTAGTAGTGCACTGGTAAGACCTTCAGACTCTCGACTGAGAGAACCCGGGTTTGAATCTTGTGCGGCGGTGTCAAACCTTGGGCAAGTTCGTTTACTCTACATTGCTTCAGTTCACCCAGCTGTATGAATGAGTACCTGACTATAATCAGTGGTGGATATTTGTGTACGAATAGTCTTCGCGTATTAATTGCAGCGTGGCTGTATGCTTCCCAGAGAAGTCAAGATGGGATTGCCAGGGAATAAAGTGTAAAGTGCTTTGAGCAGTCCTGAGGACAGGATACTGTGCTACATATGAACTGACCTATATATGGTCGATTCCCACGAAACGTTGACACACAGGTTCCAGGGCTGTAACTCATTTAATATACCAGTTGGAAAGCTGGAATGATGCTGTACGCAAACAACTTCATTGGGGCTTTCTGGGAACCCTACTTTTATATATGTACCATGGAATCTCTGAGTACTGTCCCCAAAAATGGGTAATTTTTGCTGTATTTTTGTGAAATATATGCCATCAGTACTATAAAACGCATCGTATTATTCGAACAACATATGCAAGGTATACAGTTAATGTTTGGCTATGAAGGTTGATGTCTCAGGCATTATTGGTCAAAAACTTAAACTTCAGGTCAAAACCCTGATTTCTCCTGATTATTTTCATGTTGGGGAACTTTTCTGAAACCATCCGTCTGCAGTCATTCATATAGGAAAATGCAGTACAACAGTTCATTAAATAACACAGATTTCACACTCAACTTGATGCCACAGCTGGATACATAGGTCTTGTGCTGTTTTAAACCAAAAGTGTTGGCTAATAAATTGTGTTGAGCGACGAAACTGATGTGGGGAAGTTTTTCATGAAACCATACGTCGCAAGTTTGAATACGCATTGTAAGTAGAGATTTGTAGATTAGTAAGAAATATTAATTGGTCATAAATAACACATAACAAGGTAACTATATTACAAAATTGTAATTTGTAGATACATTTCCCTTCGATTTATTTTACTTTTATGATTCTTTGTAACCGTACGTCTCCCGAAACCGTACTTCGGCTTTAACTGCCAGTTGGTCCATCGGCCCAGTCACCCCATTTATCGTTATTTTCGGGAATCAGATGACGCCAAGCGAAAACAGAAGTTCGGTACCGAACATGGCAAGCCCAATATGTTGAACACGAGGGCAGAGTCTTCAAGAAGGTAAAACTGACCCAAGTTGTACAAAGTACAAGAGACTTCACAGACCAACTCATATCCTGCATGGCCGAGTTCCGTGAGCACTGTCACCGGGTGACCATCCAATATCACCAGATCCGCATCTTGAAGCAGTCCATGGCGGAAAAGACGGAGGCAACGGTCCAGATGGACTATGCTGAAAATTGGATGTGCAGATACCAGGATGAAATAACGGCAGTGTACTATGACAAGTCCCAGGTGGCCATTCACCCAATGGTGGTACACTTCAAGCAAGACGGCAAGCTTTGTACCAAGAGCTTCGAGGGTATTATAAGTGTCACTGCTCACACTGTTAAAGGAAGTCGATGAAATCCTTCCGGAACTGTCGACTCTGCACTTCATCACAGACTCACCAACTTCGCCGTACCGGAACCGCACAATATGTGCCCTAGTAGCAACATTTCCGTCACTGTTCGGTCTTAGAGCTTCGTGGACCTGGCTGGAGGCTGGCCACGGGAAAGGCTCCTGTGACGGAATGGGTGGTGGCATGAAATGGAAGACTGATAACCTGGTGAAGGCTGGAAGAGTAATCATCACGAGCCAAGAGTTCTACCACGCAAATTTGTGCTAGTGACACGACCATGACCCTCCTGAAGATAACCCTCGAAGTCATCCAGGACTGCAAGGATGAGATCGAAACATGGGATGTTCCAGAAGTCCGTGACATAATGTCTGTCCATGCTGTTGTTGTCCTGGGCCCAGTCGTGAAAATCTGCAGTACTTCCTGCTTCAAAGATTGCTTCTACACGAAGGACGGAGTGTTCCATCCAACAACTGGCGCTGAAGAGGGGGAGGAGGAGATGGATGACATATAGGTGGTGGTGGAAAGGGTCGAGGGACAGGTGGTGAGGGAGAGGGGAGACACAAGTGGTAGTGGTGGAAAGGGTCGAGAGACAGGTGGTGAGGGAGAGGGGAGACACAAGTGGTGGTGGAAAGGGTCAAGAGACAGGTGGTGGAGGAGAGGGGAGACACAAGTGGTGGTGGAACGGGTCGAGAGACAGGTGGTGAGGGAGAGGGGAGACACAAGTGGTGGTGGAACGGGTCGAGAGACAGGTGGTGAGGGAGAGGGACGACAGAGAGGTGGTTCAAGAGAAGGATGAGAGAGCGTTGGTGCTTTTGGAACATTCAGTTCAAGTTTCATTAATTGTTCTTAAAATTACATTTCGACAAATTACAAAACTGGTCGGTTAGACTTTAAATAAATAACGTTATGAAAACATTATATTCATGTTCTGTTGTTCAGTATATTAATAAAATTATAAGAATGATTGAGAAACACATATATGGAACACTCACAGGAATGGTTTTACATTTACACTCGTAGTAGACAAAGTTTACGTAAAAAGTGGTCAAATTATAAAAAATACTCTATTCTACTGAAACCGTACATAGGCATGAAACCGTATGTCTCCGACAGTTTCTTAGCCCACACCTCAATATTTTTACAAAGTATATGAAGTAACATCAGCGCTTGGTATCTGTAACCTTTATACAACCAATTTAAATACTTACATCATGGCCTTTTAACAGTTAATACACAATACACATTATAAGAGGAGTACACGAAACCGTACGTCTCCGGCGTTTTCTTAATAAGAATAAGAATAGGACAGAATCACCTACATATCACCATAATCAATTTAGACTGTCGGATATATACCAAAACGTTCTTAAAACAAGTTACAGTTGTCCAATGGTCTCGCCAGTAATATATTCCATTGTACTGAAAAGTATATTATATGAAACCGTACACCTGCAAATTCTCAACTGTCTACAAATTGATAGTTATAAATCAGTGTCAATAAGGTATACCATGTTGAAAAGCTCAATGTGTATATATTGCCATGAATGTATTTTAAAGAAAAAACATGCATTTCCCTTGTAGTGGTAATGTGTAACAGAAAGGCACCTTTATAAAACATAACTTGCCATGTACGGAGTTCATTTCGGTTGCCAAACTTCTTAAACCTTGTTAAATGTGCGCAACAATTTCTTCAACTCTCAGTGATCACATGTGGTTTTACTTCCATTGTGACTGGTTTTAGGTGGATCTGTGGGGAAACAAATGCGACCTGTCGATATCGGGAGCAACTGACAATTACCAGACAACGGATCCTATCTTACAACTACCAACGCTCAAGCCTGGTATTCTGGTGGACGACAGTGCGGCCACATGGCAACAGCTTACAGATGCAAACAAGACGAAGCCAAATCAGGTGCGAGTCGACATCATCCTAGACAACAGTGGTTTCGAATTTTTCACCGATCTATGCTTGGCAGTGTTCTTGGTGGATATGAAGCTAGCAAGTATCGTGCGTTTACACGGTAAATGCATCCCGTGGTTCGTATCTGATGTGACGACTGAAGACTTCACTTGGACAATCGACCAACTTCGCGCAGAATCCGACAAAAATGGAGATTTGTTTGATTTTGTAAAACGGTTGAAGCAGTATCTACAAAGTGGAGCAATCACGTTTGAGGTGCACGCGTTCTGGACATTTCCGCAAGACTTCAACGAAATGCACGCAGTCGCACTGGACTTGTACACCAACCTCGAGAAATCGGATCTGATCTTCTTCAAGGGTGATCTGAACTACCGCAAACTGATCGGGGATCGGAAGTGGGACCCAACCACACGCTTTGAGACGGCCGTACGTGACTTCCGCCCGGCACCGTTCTGTGCCTTGCGCACCATCAAATGCGACATCCAGGTTGGCCTGCGTGACGGGCAGATGGAAGAAGTGACAACGATTGATCCGAACTGGATGAAATCAAGTGCATTTGCTGTCATTCAGTACTTGCCAGGGTTATGACTTGGTGCCGTCGTAATGGTCTCATATTGTACATGATATCAGCTCTATTGTAATTTCCATTCACAACTGTAATGGGGTGGAAATGAAGCTCAATAAAATAAATGCCAGCTCATTGAACTGAATATTTCTTTTCATCACTGCAGTGTGTTGTATTACCCCTGACCATCAATGCTGACCACCATACTTGCAAAATACCAATACATTTGTTGATGCTGGTTTTTGTTTTAACTAAATGCAAAAGGTGTAACGTAAAGTGACTGTTGTACAGTCTTAATCGTGTATTTTTACAACTGTTTAGTGTTACAACATTATGAGTTTTAATAAATTACCCTTATCTTACTATAATTGAGCTAGCGTGTGTGTATACCGGTATGTATGTGTTTGTATATTTGTTATAAGTTTTTGGGGCCATCCACATAGTACGCTTCAGTATTCTGCTATTTGGTGCCACGTTTGAGATCTGCCCACGCCACTTTCACACATCCACCGAACATACTGAGGTATCACACCCCGTCAGAGCAAGGGAGACAGGCAGTGCTTTGCACCTGTCGACACAAAGCATGTGTGCAATATCAGTTGCATCGACGTATTATAATGACTTCCCTGTGCCGGTCGCTACCACAACACTTTCGCAGCCAAATCTGCAAATAAAGCTGACAGCTAACATGACAATGTCGGTGTCAACAGTTCTTATGACAATCTTCTCCACTCAGCCTCTTAGTGTGTAGATGGTGACAGCCACTCCACAACAGTTTCTTCCGAGCATGGTGCATCCTCTCCATGCCTGGTCACCTTGTCAGGAATGTTTTGGCAGTCACTCGTTCATTTGGATTTTAGAAGGTGAAATAATTAAGTTTTGTTGTAATTTTCTCGCAGGAACTCTGACCAGTGTGCAGATGTATTCTTTTGATCTTCAGCCGTTCCTCATGTTTTAAAACGACGTGTGCCTGCAGTGAACTAGACAAATATCGCATTAAGAGATGCAAAGAATCCCGCACACTGTTTCGATACTTTGTCACCTGTTCCGTTTAATGCGCGAGCACGACGTCCGTACGCCGTTGAGTGCCAACGGCTCCACATCATTGAGGTGATAGTTAGATGTCATTATTAAACAGCCAGCTACTTGCATGTTTCCAGTTATATAGTACCCGCCATGGCTAAACTGCGTTTGTGCTCTGGCCACGAGTATGCACACGTAGCTGAAGAAACTCGGCCATTGGGTCTATACAGGCATAACAACGGTAACCTCCAGTTTTACTGGGATAATGATCGAGTTCACCGTGCATATAGTAGACATACCTATGTATAGACCAACCTATTGCTACCGGCGCAAAGTATTTTGACTGTATGTCCTTTATGATATTAACCAAGCAGGGGCGGATCCAGAAAGCGAGTCGGAGAGGGGTGCGCAAAAACCTCCACTGGCGGCCGAACCAAATGGTATATACAATTTGTACCTGCCGCGCCGCAGTAACTTCAGCTTCTCAGCTGTCTTGGTTCGACTGGTGACAACTGAAGACAGGTGGGAGGTTCTGTTGAAACAGTTTCGTCGTTGCGCGGCCGTACCTGTATCTTCTCCGCTGGATCGTCTGTGACATTGGAAGACGGGAGGAGGAGGGTTGCCATTGAAAATGTTCGCCGCCGCACCGCCGAATTTTCAGCTCTTCTTAGCCTTCTCCGCTGTCTTGGCTCGACTGGTGACATCCAATGACAGGGGGACGGTGCTGCTGAAATATTTTCGCCGCCGCGTCGGCGTAACTTCACATTATTGTAACCTGAACGGAGGCACATTTCAAACGATCTAGGGAGCACGGTCACGTGGACCCGTTCAAAAAGGTCTGCCGGCACGCAAAATTACAAAGGTCTAGGAGGGGCACGTGCCCCAGGCCTCCCTCGATCCGGCTATGCACCGTTTCCCTTGTTTTTTTTCAAGGGAACAATTTATTGACGATGCACTCAATTTCTCTCTTTAAGATATTCCAGCATTCTGTTGCTGCCTTGTTCTTCTGTGTGTTATTCCAGTCTATCTCACGTCTTTGCATCTTCCTTTATGGAATTTTCTCCTGTACTGCGTTTTACTATTCCTTTCTGATTTTACTTTGATAGTAAACTATTTCTGGTTATGATCACTACTCCCCAGTGGCTCACACATCTTGACATTGCTCACGTCCATTATAGCGTGTTGTACTTTTTCATTCTCTTCTCTGCTTATGTTTGGACTTCGATAAGTTAACCCAACCGTCAACGTTGTGTTTCCTGTAATTATGTTACACCAAACAGCTTCATCGCAACTTGTCCCAGGGCCCAGTATCTGCGTTTCCTTAATTGTATTTTTCCTCCTTGGAGGGTCTTGGGACTGTCAGGTCTCTACATATCAAAATGGTGTGAACACGACGAACCATCTCCTAATGTGTTCCATGAACATGATTGCATAGTCATCAAACGTTTCAGACATAGCAGGTTTGAGGATGTTAACTTGTTCTTCTTCGGCGTTCGCTCAGACTGTAACTCCTGTTTCTCGTATGTAGGTTGCTGTGCGCCGCAGTTCTTCCAGAAGGCCGTAGGTATTGTCTTTCAGACATTCACCGATGTCTGTATGGATCATGTTGTCTGTGTTTCATTCTGGTGTAGTGGGCAATTTCGAAGAAGCTGTTTCCCTGCCATTGGAGCCATGCCACAAAGACGTATGACTGTTTCTCCAATGTGTAGACTAGTGTACATGTTGTGCCTGAGTCTGCAGTGTCCTATCCTCAGGCGCACCATGATTACTCTGTCTTCTATGGAGTTGTTAATAGTTGTTGTTGCTGTTGTAGCTGGTGTGTTGTTTCAGCCAGCTGTTTCTCTCCTTGTGATATACGATTGTGTCTCTAACACGTCATCTAGGCACTGAATCTGGTCATTTTTTTTACTGAGAATCTCTTTGCCGCAGTTTAACTTTCAGTGACGGGGGAAATTAAAGATTCCCACGCTGGAAGAAATAATCGGGGTCATTAGTGTTGACTCGCGTAGTTGGTAGACACGTAGAATGTTGAAAACCAAATAAAATCAATAATATGCGTAATAATTACTGTACCGTGAAACCTCGCTATTTAACTCACCCTTGGGACTGGACGAAAGTGACACGAATAGCCGTATTAGTGATAGTAATTGCTTTTACTTAGCTGCATATGGAACTAATTTGGGACTGTGCTAGGGTAACCTTAATAGTGAGGTGACTGTATTACCAAGGTGACCGTAAAACGTTCAACTGTAGGCTACAACCAAAATAAAAAAAACGACCTGAATCAATTATTTTGTTCGCAAAGATCAAGTTTTTAATGTAGAACATTTTATGTTCCTTGTAAGTGCATCATTTATCCTAGGCTATACCGTTCTCTTTGTTAGGTGGGCGGTCTTAGCTCCCCAGATGACCACGAAGTTATAATTATAAACTAGAGTCAGTGTTGTCCACGAAACTATATGGTCATAGTAAAACATTTATTTAGTTGTCGTTGTTAAGGTTACCTGAAAAGCGAAACACTGTTATTAGACTGATACCCCGTTGACGGCTTTAATTTCTTTTGCTGTCGTGTGCCCGGAAACCAGGTTATTTTGTAATGCGCGCGACACTATGACGTCACAGTGGCGAGCTTGGAATCCAGCAAGGCGCCACGTGGGTGATTGGTGCCGTGGGTACGTGGCGAATATGGCTGTGCTTCCCAGGCAATTGTCAGCAAAATACCGCGAGTATGTATTTATAACAAAACAATTGATCCCTATGCAACGTTCGGATGCTAAATGAATGCGAAGAAAATGGTCTAGTACAGTTATTGCAACATGCAATAGTGCATCTGTGGCGCCGTGGTGCAGTGACTAGCGCTTCGAAATCTCGACCAAGAGAACCCGGGTTCGAATCCTGTGCGACGGTGTCGAACCTTGGGCAAGTTTGTTAACTATACGTTGCTCCAGTTCAATCAGCTGTATGAATGAATACCTGGCTATAGTCTAGACAGTGGTGGATATTTGTGTACGAGTAGTCTTCGCGCATTAATTGCTGGATGCTTCACAGGGAAGTCGAGATGGTGTTCGATTGAACAGGTCTCCCAGGGAGTAAAGTGTAAAGTGCTATGAGTAGTTCCGAGGACTGGATACTGCGCTATATAAGAACTTACCTTTTACCTTTTTTGTATAATTCTAAGAGTCAGGGTTATAACGTAGGTCTCATGTGCAATTTAACCTACCGGTAATACTAATTATAGAACAACCTCTGTGTCTAGGTTGTAATACCTACATACATGTAACAGGTAAAATAGGATAGGTAAAACGCGTGAGAAAATGCAAGGAAAATGTCTTTTGGCTGCATCTAGGCACTGTTTATTTAATTTTCTTCAATTTGCGTATCTTACTCGGGATGTCACTGCCGAAATAATATTGCGAAAACGATCTTTTTCTCCCACTAACATTCGTTGGCTCAGTTCCTAGTGGCGTAGACCTATCTATGTTTTTAAAGGACAAGCCAAGGAGGTCAAACTAAATCACGCAATAGTTTTCTCCCTACGTTTTCAGCAAGCACATGTAATCATTCTTGTCATTTATCTATGTTATGCCTATTTATTTTATCATATATCACAAGTTAACCTTTTGAAGGCATGGGTTGCGAAGGAATTCCCGCACCCAGAATTTGCTCTAGGTAATGAAAACGCTCAACCCGTTAAATAAATGTATGTGTTATTGGGCCTGCTAAGTGGTCTAATACCCTGTGGGTTATTTTTAGAGATCACGCCTATGTAGTCATTAAAGATGACCTTCCTGGAGTTCTCTTCAAAGTACTCAACACAATTGATGACAAAGTGCACGAATTGTTGCAAACCGGAGAGAAGGTAACTGCACCCTATCTGTAAGCCTAGACATGCATATTCGTTTTCGTACATTCACATTTGCTCTGTTGCTGCATGGTGTTGGTTGAGGACAGTATTTGGAAACAGAAACATGACAGTTGAGGACAGTATTTGAAAACTGAAACATGACAGTTGAGGACATTATTTGGAAACAAAAACGTTGCAGAATCCACAAAACAAGTTTATGGGAGAAGGAACAATGACATTTTGGAATCATTCATGAATTTAAAAAAATTGAGGTGCACACGACGAGCGCGTCAGTAGAAATGTACCGGTGTCTTGTCTAGTTGTCATCATGTGAACACTCACCCGAATATTCCCATGGTCGTTGACTTCAAAAAAATGCAGGGAAAAGAACCAAATCGTTGAGTGCCATAACATTACGCTAAATATAATTACTAAAATATTTTTTCTCGGTCAAATGTGTGTGTGCGCGCGCGAGCGCGCGTGAGTGCGTGCGTGCGTGTGCGTCACTGCATGCATGTGTGTGTGTGAGTGTGTTCGCGCGCGCTTCCATGTGGGCGCGCGCAACCAGGCACACATACTACTACCATTTTGTTGTTTTTATAAGGCACTCGCTGACGAGTTGAAAGCAGTCACACGACACATTCTGGCGCTGAAGCATTCGCTGGAGACGGACATGCCACTGAAACTTCTGACGGACAACGAAGACAATACGAAGTTCTGGAACGAGCGCTACCAACGTGACATGGTAGCCACGGGGGAGCCACCGTCGTGGTTCAACACGCAGTGGATATATGCCGAGTGCTATTTGTACAGATTGATACACGATGCGTTCGCGCAGAGGTAAGTTAGACATCATTAAAAAACAGTTCAAAATTACGATTACGATTGAGCCGACTGGTAATTGGTATGGTACGAGTCACTGCCCTATAAACTTAGTTGATTCTCTCTAATTATAAAAAGGGTGGTCTTTAATGTAGAACTTTCTATGTTGATGGGACACTGTTTCATAATAGAGCTAAAAACCTTAAGACGCAAATTGTTCCGCACAGTCTCACACGTGCCTATCGTCTGCTCAAGACAACTGAGTATATAACATGAAAAACTCGATAGTTGCTTTTTGTAGCATCTTTTGGAAGTAGCATATATGTAGACAACCCCATGGATCTGTCGACTTGGCCTGTGGCTACCGTACCCTCGCATAACTTTATATTAGATAAGCGTCATATAGTTGATACTTTTTCAGGGGCAGTTCCCGAGAAGATAGTTTAAGGGGACCCAAAAACCTCCACTGGCGGCCTAACCAAATTCACATTAGTGGTCTGAGCCGGAGCTTCAGCACGACTACGCTGTCATCGCGCTGTCGCGGATCATGACATCGGGAGACGGTGGGGATGCTGTTGAACATTTTCGTCGCCGCGATGCCGTACCTTAAACTTACAAAAGGTCTAGGGAGTGATGCACCCACTCTAGCGCAAATTCCAAAAGTCTAGGGGGCACGTGCCATCCAGCGCCCCCCCCCCCCCCCCGGAACCGTCTATGTTCTTATACTACGACCAGAGTGTTCTTGCACTTTGTGGCGCTCTACCATAGCGTTTGATCAGCCCCATGCGCCGTGTGTTGCAGTGAACACTTCAAGGACTTCGATCCGTTTGAGAAGCAGAAGCAGAAAGCACTCACTGACTCGTTCGACGCCGTCGTGGCGCTACTGACGCACCTAGCGGACGAGCTGGCCACCACCGGAGACGCCAATGACATGGGCGCCCTCAAGCGAATGGTCGTCCAACTGCTAGAGGTCACTCTCTGCAAATGTATTAGAATATATCTATAACCATAAACAATGCAAGTGTTGTAATCATATAGCCAGCATTTGCAACTATAAAACAGTATTATAATCGCATAGCCTGCACTTAAACTTTCAAAACGTTTTAAATACTAACTTCAGTCTAGGGTATACCCTATGTTGCGTGTAAATTAAAACAATGTAGGGTTTCATTTCACTTAGATACCAAAGTATCTAGCTATATTAAGGTATTCGCCAGCGCCATTTCCATTGTCAGAAAAATAAACATAGGCTTTATAGCTAAGCATTCAGCATTGATTCATTATATAATATATTCATCTTCTTTGTCCTCCATTCACTGTGCTGTTTGTTTTGGAGAGGCTCGTCGATCTAATGTCATGACCAAACCATTGCAGCAACATGATCAACATTACTGTTGTGTTGATCGTTATCACTGATAACGATGATTATTAGTATCATGATTATGATGATGACAATGCATATGCGGTCATCGTTGTAGGTCGGCACTTGGGGAAACAAGTGCGATCTCTCCCTGTCGCCTTCGCGCCAAGGGAAGCAAACGGTGGATCCTATCGGGCAGGCGGAGACGCTGCAACCAAGCATTCTCGTAAACCACTCCGACGCCATCTGGAAGGAGATCGCTGACGCAAACACGAGGAGGCCAAACAACGTTCGTATAGACGTCATTTTAGACAACGCCGGATACGAATTCTTCACGGATCTCTGTTTGGTTGTGTTTCTCTTGGATATGCACCTGGCTCATAAGATCACATTACGAGGGAAGGCGAAGCCGTGGTTTATCTCAGACATGACGCCGTGTGATTTTAAATGGATACTCCAGCGTCTGGACGCCGAGGCGACGTCTCGCAAGTGTGAGCTGCTGTTGGACTTCGTGAAGCGCCTAAGGCTGTATCTAAACACTGGCGCGCTTACGTTCGTTACGGACACCTTCTGGACGCTGCCGCATACATTCAATGACATGCCAGCAATCGCACCAGGGCTGTACGCCGATTTAAAACGCAGTGATTTGGTAGTGATCAAGGGCGACTTGAACTATCGCAAACTGATCGGGGAACTAGATTGGCATAGCACGACTCCGTTTGAGATAGCAGTCGGTGCTTTTCACCCTTGTCCGTTCTGCGCTCTGCGAACGATTAAGTGTGAAGTGCAGGTTGGTTTGAGAGAAGGCCAAGCTGAAGAACTGCGGCAAGTGAATCCCATCTGGAATCTGTCTAGTGATTACGCAGTCATTCAGTTCCATGCCAGAATAGATGGGTAAATTGTTAGTTTACAAACGTGTTGCTTTTTATTATGTTTGTTTTAAAAAGCGAATCTCAGTGTTAATACAGTGAACTGTGTTAACATATTCACTGATAACATAATCAGTTGTTTAGTAGAATCAAGCACATTGGCTGAGATTTAATATGTTCTTATTCCAGTTGTGTTACATTGTGCCGATAAAGCGGTAGAAGTGGTAGGCTTTACCTTTAAATTATAGCGAATGCATAACACCATAAAATAAAGTTAACAACACTGCAACGAGATGGCTAACTCTCGTTTTCCATTGTGTTACACGAGGAAGATGAGTGCCTCTTCTATGATATTGCTAGGTTCACTGATCTCGATCTCTCAACACCCAACTCATACGTCCCATTTCCATGCCGGCTACGACACATATGTGTGTGTGTGTGTGTGTGTGTGTGTGTGTGTGTGTGTGTGTGTGTGTGTGTGTGTGTGAGTGTGTGTGTGTGTGTGTGTGTGTGTGTGTGTGTGTGTGTGTGTGTGTGTGTGTGTGTGTGTGTGTGTGTGTGTGTGTGTGTGTGTGTGTGTGTGTGTGTGTGTGTGTGTGTGTGTGTGTGTGTAACGTACATCAACCGACAAGACCTGTCAGACAGACAGACAGACAGACAGACACACAGACAGATACACAGACACACAGACACACAGACACACAGACACACAGACACACAGACACACAGACACACATACACACAGACACACAGACACACAGGCACACATACACACAGACCGACAGACAGAAGTTCTTTATTAAGATCCATATACATATCACTCAACAAGTGAGTATGTAAAAGCATAAATATAGTAATCACATGGTATACAAATTGTCATGTGTAGGTCAGGGAGACTCCCACTAAAGCTAAAAAAGCCGTTCTCATGTGAGCCACCAGTTATATTGATAACAAATCCTGGTGTATAAAAATTGGTAGCATAAATCGGTTAACAGAGTAGGTCAGACAAGCTTAGAACATGACATTATACATGATTTTGGACGATTGGCTATTCATCCAAAGAGGTACACATAAAAGCTTATTCGTATTTTTGTTCACTCATAATGACAAATGTAACAATTTCGTAATGTACATACAGGTACATAAGTCTGCAAATAATTATGTTTAATATACATTGCAAACCCGTTTAAGCTGTGAATGTAGATTTTACTTGTTATTAAATCGAGTGCATTATTGATAGTAAGCGGCAAGGTGTATCTGAGACTTTGTTTCGCAAATTCGTGTTGTACCCTGATTGTATGTATATTGTGTTGTCCACGTGTATTGAAATTGTGAATGCTGTTGTTCTGATGAAGCGGCAAATTTTGAAGGTAAACAGGACGTTTGTTACGCTCGAATTTATAATACGATTTTAGTTCTAGCGATTTTAATATGTGTTCTATTTTTAATTATTTAAGACTTTTAAACAGTGGTTCGGTGTGAGCATTATATTTGCATACACTAATAATTCGGACATGTTTCTTTTGAAGTTTCTGAATTCTGTCACATTTATTACTCCAAGTTGTAACGCCGTTTTAAGTGTGGCAATATTAGTGTGTTGTACAATACGATCTTTATGTTAAGAGGTAATAACCATTTTAGTATATTTAAGACACCTACCATCTTTGAAAACCTATTTTTCATTGTGTCTTACATTGTTCATTAAACGTTATTCAAAGAAAGTTAAATTCTGCCATTCTATCAACATAAATGTTATCTATGGTATGGGTAAGTCACGCTTTTTCTTCTAGCTGTTTTGAAGATCATATACTTAGTTTTACTTATGTTAACAGATAATGTGTTAAGTTTTAGCGATTCACTAATTCTGTTTAGTTCTACGTTTATAGCAAATTCTACGTTTCCAATTTGTTCACACGTTAAAATGTGTCAAGAGTACTTGACAAAGTGGTATCATCGGCATGCATTATGAAATAAAACTTTTGGCTGGCCTTGACAGAGTCATTAATGTATATAATAAACAGTAGTGGGCCTAAAATTTAGCCTTGAGGTGCGTACGCCTGTTTAAATATTACAAATTTCTGATTTGACATCCTCTATTTCAACATATTGTTTTATATTTGATAGATAATTTCTAATTAAACTTAACGCTACTCATTTTACTCCATAATATTCTAATTTATCTAGTAAAATCTTATGATCCAGGAAATCGAAAACTTTGGCAAGGTCCAGATAAATATTTATAGGAATTTTATTTATGTCCATGTGTGTCACTATCCTATCGGTTAATTCAAAGGCAGCAAATTCAGTGTTATGTTCCGTTGTAAATCCATATTGGTTTTCGAACAAGATATTTTGCGTTTTGAAAAATGAATCTAACTGGTTGTAAATTATCTGTTCAACTACTTTTGATATAACTGCATGTAAGAGTGATATTGGTCTGTAATTGCTGAATTTGGTATAGTCACTTTTTATTTAAATTACTTTAGCGATTTAAAGTTTATCAGGGAAGATATCAGTCGCTAATATTTGATTTGTAAATAGTGTTAATGATGTTATTACTTCCGTTTTGACTAATTTTAGTAATAGTGACGAAATACCGTCATACCCACAACTTGAAATACGTCCGATGTGATATCTTTTGTTTTGGATGCTGGCCAGTTCTCAACGAAATCTAAAATATTGAGAAACGCAAACACACAATTTCCATTTCATCATACTACCCGTTTCATGCAACTATAATATTATGTGGGGTAAAGCGCATCCCCTTAAACAAAGCGCACCCCACCTAGCTATATGTGGACGGGTGTTACTTAAATTTTATTGGCGCATTATAGATATATTCCAGTCAAATATAGTGGTTCCATAGAACAGGTAATTTAACTAACACACGAAATATCCATTCACACGTCACATAGTATATTTTGCTATCTGAGTGTTAAGTTGAGCGATCATTCTTGATCTTTACATAACGGTCGGGTCGTCGGTGGCGGAAACAAAAGAGAGAAACAGCACCCGTAGCGGTCCCCGTCGCTAAACCCCCATCGACACCAGTGTCGTGTCCAGAGAGGGTCCAGATTGGCATAGCACGACACGTTTGAGATAGCAGTCGGTGCTTTTCACCCGTGTCCGTTCTGCGTTCTGCGAACGGTTAAGTGTGAAGTCCAGGTTGGTTTGAGAGGAGGCCAGGCTGAGGAACTGCAGCAAGTGAATCCCAATTGGAATCTGTCTAGTGATTACGCAGCCATTCAGTTACATGCCAGAGCGTCCAAAACGTCCACTGGTGGTTGAACCAAATGGTGAATATATTATTCGCTCTCGCGTCGCTATAACTGTAAACCTCAGTAACACCGATTTGTGAGGTGTAGAAGTACAGTATATAATCTAGCTTGTTACTTGAACGCCATTTCTGAATCTATTGACAACAAGAAACAGGTTGAATCTATTTATTTAGATTTCAGTAAAGCCTTTGATTCAGTATGCCACCCATTGTTAATTCACAAGCTTAGATCATATGGCTAATCCGGGCAATGCATAGAGTGGTTGCAGTCTTACCTTGTCAACCGAAAAGAACGCGTGGTCCTCGAAGGCAAAACATCTGACTGGAAGCCAGTGTTGTCTGGTGTACCACAAGGTCCACAAATTGGACCACTTCTGTTTATCTTGTATATTAACGATCTTACTAATCATGTTGATTCATGTGAAATGTCATTGTATGCTGATGATTCCAAATTGTTTAAAGAAATTACATCGGTGACCGATTGTCAGTTGGTGCAGAAGGATCTGGACAGTGTATGTCTTTTGTGTGAGACATGGCACCTTAAACTTAACGTTGATAAATGCTGCATAATGTAATTCACTAACAAAAAGAAACGTATATCCTATGACTACACGATTTTAAGGTCACCGCTGTCAAAGATTTCCGTATCACATTGACCGACAGTTTGACTTTAAAAAATCATATTAATCGTTGTGTTTGTAAAGCTTGTAAGATGAGTGGTCTTATTAAGCGCGTTTGCACAACATTTACCGATGTACAGGCTTTGCGATCCTTGTATATATCTCTAGTCAGAAATCAGTTGGAGTATTGCAGTGTTATCTGGAATCCCTGGCAATGTACGATTTTTGACAAATTCGAACGAGTTCAAAAGAAATTAATTAAATATTTATGTTACAAATCCAAAATACAGTACTCCTCTGACAGTTTATCCTATGCTTTGCCATCATTTTATACATCGTAGGCAAGTTGCAGATCTTACGTTTTTACACAAGTGTGTGCACTCCCAACTAGACTCGTCGTATCTGGTAGGGGCTATCCAATTTCACTGTCCTTCACGATCTCTACGAAACTACATCCCTTCTAGAGTTTCCAACAGCAGAATCAACATTTGAAAACACTATGTTTTGAATAGATGTATGACTACTTTCAACACTATATATTCAGAAGCTGAACCATTTAGATCCTCAATTCAAAAACATTTCTATGTGTAACAGATATTTACCTGATATATTTGATGTTGATATGTATGACAGACAGACAGACAGACAGCCAGACAGACAGACAGATTTATTTGTTTTGACCATAAATGTACATAAATACAATTGTACAAACATAAATGTAAGGTCAAGGAGACTCCCATTAAGACAACATGTCGCTAAAATGGGAGCCCCCTTTTAATAATAGCAAATCAAGTTAGTGAATAGCAACAGTGAATAGAAATAATACTATGTTCTTATTGTTCTTATTTTTTATTATTCTATTATTGTTTTATTATTTATATGTATTGTTTCAATTATCAGTCCTGTTCCTGGGTCCACTGGACCTGTTGGAATCTGAATAAAAACAATACAATAATATAAAGTACCGCATACGGTAGGGACTTGTTGCTATGACATGCGGCGCGCTAGATAATGCGAGCAATAACGTGACGCACCGATCATGAAATAAGCTGTACATGTTGATGCAAAGGGAGTGCTAGCTGAACCTCAAAAATACACTAAACTGCAATACCTTAAAGCGTCATAAATGCCCGGAACAATGTGGAATGACATGGACTTAGATTGAGGAGTAATAGGCACAAGTGTATGTAGACGTACAGCTGCAAAATCGAAGTAGGCCCGGATTCTAGTGCTAGTTTGTCCAAAGCGACCTATGCTTTTGATCCACTAATTCGCCGAAATACGTAGTACTCGGACAGGATGTATGTACTTGAACAGAAAAAGAAGTGTCCACGACTTCGCAGCCGAAGCGGTATTACCGCCGACGCGACCTAGAATTGTCCAAAGGCACATATCTGCCATCTAGCGACCAACTCGTTGAACGACTTCGGCGTAGAAGCGTTACGAAAGTGGTATTTCAGCGGCCGATATATTGAATGTACGCATGTGAGGAAAACCCACAATGGCACCAACTGTGCAGAGTGGGAATCGGGATGACCGTGAAAGACGATCAAGAGGACCTGGCGAACGAAGGTGCCATTTATGATGCGATAATTTACCTAGTCACTTCCATCAGTGCCCCATATTATCGCCCAATGCCTTGGCACGGGCAAGGCATCTTTATTAAACTTTCCTCTAACTTACATTATTTACTCTAAACAATCCATAACTGAATTCATGTTTAACACGAATTTACAAATGACCTACAAATGTGTCCATCGAACAGGTTGAAGCCTTTAGCCTAAGAGTAAGTCTACGCCTAAGCTAAACCATAAAGCTAGGTAAACAAAAGACAGTTTTGGCTTTGCTATGGACTTCAACAAAAAATTAATATAACGCTAGAACATTGGGAATGGACTTATGTTAAAGGTAATAGCTTAAGGATCACATAACTAGGCACTTCCAAAAAAAATTAAATATCATCCTAGAACATTGGGAATGTGCTTAAATTAAAGGTAATAGCTTAAGGATCACATAACTGTTTATTTTATTAAGATGGCTTTAATAGATCAAAAGATATTGCGATTTTATGACGGAAAAACAGCGTAATTTTTGTGTATCACTTACAATGGCAAAATGGACTCGTTTTTGTGTTTTCTAGAGATAAATATTTGCTTTAAAATGTCATAACTTTTTTATTTATACAGATATTTAAATACTGTCTTCAGGGTTTTCAAACACATTGACAAGAGTAATAAATTTGCAATATTTTATATTTTTAGTACTAATTATAACAAAATTAATTAGTTAATTTTATTTACGTAGCATGCAAACTCAACACACCAAAATGCTCCAATTAAAGGCTATAATGTCCATGATTATGAAGATTTTATACATATTATGCAATGTGTATAACAACATTAATAATGGTAATAAATATGCATTAACAAATAATTTAATAATAATGTAATTAATTAGTCAACATTGGGTAATTAGCATGCAACCTCGACAGGCTGAAACATATCAGTAAAAGGCCATAATGTCCATGACTATTAAGATATTTATAAATTAACAAATCATTTAATAATTTATTTAATTAGTTAATATTAGCTAATTAGTGCCAACCTCGACAAACTGACACATTTAAGTAAAAGGCCATGATTATGAAGATATTTGTACAATTTATGAAAGCAGTAAACCACATGAATTATGGTAATAAATATACATTAACCAGTCATTTCACATTAACAGTAACTTAATTAATAAGTTAATATTGGCTAATATCAGCACACTAACTCGATTGACCGCTACATTTCAATAAAAGGCTATCACGTCCATGATTATGAATAACTAAGGTAATAACTACCGGGTATACAATACAGTCGGGTAACATTAGGAGTATTTTAATCAAGTCAATATTTGCTAAGTAGCACACAGAATCAACTGACCAATACATTTCAATAACATACAATATTCACACTAGTAGTTCAGTAACAGTGCATCATGGCACGTTGAAGGACTGCTGCAGACCCAGTATATCAGTAATCAAATGTCACTGTTTCATAAACTTAATAAAGTAATGTCACTGCTTCGTAATGTAATGTTCTGTATTTCAACATGAACATGATGAATTAATGTTTACACAAATTGTTCACAGTATTCCATTGCTGAACCCAATATCAGTTGTGTCGAATACAAGACTGCTTTCTGCATTACTTCCTGTGGGAGTCAAGTGCACGAAGAAGACGACTGCTGACAGTACACAGCAGGCATAGGCAGTCCTTTTTTGTAAAATTCAAAGTTGGCTGTCTCAGAAATCTGTTGTCTCATAAATCAATGCAGCTGTGTACATATTTCATTGTTTCGTAAAATTGTCATGTGTACTCTTCACCATGATGTGTGTACATCATTTACACGTCATTTTCACAGTTCATTGTACATCAAGTAGATATGTTCACAATTCATTGTATGATATTCATCCACATGAAGTGTACAGGTGACGTGTAGTGGTCATATGACATAGGCTCTGTATGTTCACAGTCAGACAGTTTTGTACGATGGATGCAAGTAGATATGTTCACAATTGTATGATATTCATCCACATGAAGTGTACAGGTGACGTGTAGTGGTCATACGACATAGGCTCTGTATGTTCACAGTCAGACACATCGCCATAGGTGTAATTGTGAGAATTCTGAAATAAAATAAAATGTAAATACACACTCACAGAGACGACAGAGTACATTATATATATGTATATCTATATAATTATATATATATATAAGGATGACACAAGAAAGTGCAAGCAGTTGTATATTGTGATCCTTTGACAGACACATACATGACACAGATATTAATAAATTACGACAAATAACAAAACAAAATACTAGCAAATCTAATTAAAATAACAATGTAAAACTATATGTACATATCATCACACAAATAAATATGTAACTTGATAGGCATAACTTTGATACTTTTACATTAATTAATAAATTAATTGTAATAATTTTAGCATAGATGTTTAACCTAAGAAACATGTTTTCTTACACTTACAATCATTTCAACCAAGGTCCAAGCGTTTAAATAATTACTTTATATATATCAAAGTAACTGCATTATTATTAGTATTATAATTAAGAATGGCAGGCAATACTGACATTACCCTGAATAGGCAGCCATATCTACTATGCCCATCACCCCTGCCACCCCTTGTGGGCAGTGTGGCTATGCATATTGGGCCATGGGCATGACATGGACTGGCATATACTAGACTAGTATAGGCCATATTTCTACAAACAGCAAATCTAAATCTAAGACAAAATACGCAGAATTGACAAGGATATTATTTAAATATTATATAAATAGTACAGGTTTTGTACTTGTAGAGATTTCAATCCAAAGAAATAGATTAAATCACGATCTGCCATCTGGCACCCCGCTGCAGTGATGCGCGCAAGACACAGAACTTTCAAATCATGACAAATGTGACGATTTTTTGAACGGCACAAAACCATATTTCGCAACGGAGTGCAGCACCAATTTTTTCAACACAGACTAACTAAAGCTAGTAGATGAAGCTAAATACAAAATAGTTCTGGCTGTCCTCAGCTATTATAAAAATAAATGCAACTGAACACAGAGGTGATCGCAAAACAGCTGTAATATAGCTTAAATTTGGTAAATTTTCTAAATTTAAACGACGTAGACAAAGTTCAACCTATCTCCTACAACGACACAGTGGTGAATGACGTCAGTGTCCGGAAAAGAGCGCGAAAACGCGAGTTGAAACAAAACGATAACCGGGTGCCCGGCAAACGAGACGGCCTGCGGTGACGGCGAATCGACGCACGCGAAATGACCCAGTTTGCGGAATTCTTTGAAGTGCCTAACATAACTGTTTATTTTATTAAGATATCTTTATTAATATTAGATCAAAAGTTATGATGATTTTAAGACGACAAACACCGTAAATGTGCAGTATGTATATATCGGTAAGCAAAATGGGAACATTTTTATGTGTTTCTGTCAATGAATATATGATTAAAATGCCATAACGTTTTTTATTTGTGTATATATTTAAATAATGTTTTCAGGGTTTACAAACCCATTAATTAGGGTAATAAATTTATAATATCCAATAATCTATCATCCTAATTATAACCTAATTAATGCAATTAGTTAACAATAGCTAGTTAGCACGCAAACTCTACATACCAACACATTTCAATAAAAGGGTATAATGTCCATGATTATGAAGATATTTTATATAACTAAGCAAGATGTATAACCACATTAATTATGTTAATAAAAATACATTAACCAGTCAGTTGACATTAAGACTAACTTAATTAATCAATCAGTATTGGCTAATTAGCACGCAAACACGACCGACACATTTTAAAAAAAGGCCAGTGTCCATGATTATGAAGAAATTTATATATTACAATCGAAACACAGTTGCATCGTCAAATCAATTAAATTTAGCTTAATTTTGGTCCAATTTCAAGCAGAAAAAGACGTGAATAAACGTCAACTTACTCTCGGGAAGAATCTCGTAGTGAAGGACCTAAGGGATCGGAAGAAGAGCGCTAAAAGACTAGTTGAAACAAAACGTTACTCAGGTCCCAAGTAAACACAAAGACAATTCTTCGATAGCATTTGCGTTGTTCACGGAAAACAACGGTGCCAGTAAAATCCTTTGAAATGCCTACTTTTGCCTTTTGGGCCTGGCCCTGGCCTATCAATGATAGTATCATATTACCTATTTGCTGTGAGTGTGACTGTCTATTATAATCATGTCTGTTGGTTATGCATAGTCTAAAGGAGTTCATAAAAACTAAACATTAGCAACTCTAATCTAGAATATTATGCCAGCAGTTTACTATCTAGAATAACCTTGTTGAAGACACAATTGGAATTGCATGGACAGCGCCATTGTGATAGAAAGCCTGATGATGTCGCCAACACCTACTCTTCCCAGTTTGTCTGTTGCTGTACCGAGAACATTACTCTAGTTTGCACTGCTCAGTAACCCAAATATTTCAGCTACCTGTTTGTCTTTATTACGGTATTTCCTCAGCTGATTATGCCACATTAAAAACGTTATTTTTTTTATTTTTTAGATCTGAGTTGGTGTGCCGAGTGAAATACAGCAATACATTGCCCGACATTCCGTTTGATCCTAAGTTTATCACCTATCCGTTTGAATCAAACAGGTGAGTATTCGAGTGCGCTGTTGATAAGTGCAACGCCACACTCAGATGATTGGGTTTGATTGTCACTGTAGCTATGAATGTACATGAACAGGGATTCTTTACTTGTTATACTACCAGGTAGTCGTAATTTATGACTTTCGTTGTGAAACTGAGATTGTCAATACGTTGCTAATCTTTCAAGGTCATGACTTGCGGTGTAAGTTTTTAAAATAATTTCATATTAATTTATTGTTGTAAACAAGGCCAAATATCTGTTTGATGTTATGCAGGATACTACTGTTAGCTTTCATAAGACGTATATATATATATATATATATACTTATAATATTGATTTGCAATATGTATATTTCACACAGGTTAATAAAACAAGTTCTGATTTAAATAGTTAAATACTAAAGATCTGTTGTAAATTAAATCAGTGTAAGGAGGGCCTTTCTCATAAGGAGGGCCGAAACAACTGAGTTGTGATCAGTTCACTAGATTGTACCAGTATAAACAAATGGTTTCTCATTCCATGTGATGAACTAATTCTCTGTTGTCTCTTACGATGTTTGTTTGTAGATTTGTGCAGTATAATCCGACTTCGCTTGAGCGGTCCTACAAACATGACCTGCTGACAGAACATGACCTTGGGGTCACGATAGACCTCATCAACCCTGATGCATATGCAGTTAACCCCAACGGTAAATTGATAAAACAGTTTTGAAGTATTTCAGGCTTATTAACATTGAATGCTAATGCGTTTGAATGTTGAGCATTTGAATGTGCATTCATATGCCTCAGTGAAATTGTAAATGTACCCTAAACATTTGCATTTAAATGCGATTCACAACCATTTGATTGATCAAATACACAATAAAATGCATGTATACTGGTATGTATTACGAAGTGGGACTTAGTGGTTACAATAATCACATGCATTTGTTAACAAGCCTGCAGTATTTACATTCTGATGTTAAATTTGTTGTATGTATGATTTCTGAAGATGATGGCTTGTAAATCTTGGCTGATTATCGGTTAGCATGTATGCTGAAAACATGACTGTTAGACTAAAACATAACTAGTATTTTAGTCCAGTTGGACAATGATGTCTATATTTACCCAATAATTTTTAGTCCTTTGGCCGAAGGTCCAAGGGACTATTGCCATCACTCTGCGTCCGCCGTTAGCTGCCATATCTCAGAAACCGTTCAGCAACTTTTTCTCTAAATTTGCATAGACATATCTTAGGGCACTGCCACTATGCACGAGAAATATGTATTTTATTGAATCATTTTAAGGGCTCCCTAGGGCCTCCAAGGACCCCAAAACTGGTAAAAATGTAACATTTGGCCTATTTTTCCAAAAACTGTTCATCAACTTTTTTTCTAATTTTGCATAGATGTATCTTAGGGTGCTGCCACTATATACAAGAAATCTGTATTTGATTGAATCATTCTAAGGGCACCTTCGCTTTGTTTAGGTATGTGGTCAGTATGGTGTTCTAAACAATCACTAAAGATTAATGAACACTTGTGCAGAATGTCACCCACTTGGCAGGTTTAATTGATCTATTCAGCAATGAGGACACTGCTTAGGCCTCACTCTGGACACTGTCACTCACAGTGTTGTGTATTGTCTTAGTTGGTGCATTGAGCTAATCTACTTGACCATGAATCAGTGGTGGCTCTGGTTGTGTATTACACCCAGCTGTGGAGCTAAGATTCTCTTCCTGCTATTGTTTGATGGAAACTGTGACTAAAGTGTAATTGGTCACTGGTAGTAGCTTGTGTCAACAGACAGCATTAAGCCACTAGACCCCTGTTAAACTGGACAGTTGCCTGTAGGTTTTAAACTGTGTCAAACAGTGAGTCTACCTTTTGCTCTCAAATAATCTGTCCTCTTAGTTTTACACATAAAGACATAATCTGGCATAACTTGATAAGTCTTTGTAGCAGCACATTTGTACTTCCAGTGTATCATTGCAACATAACATACATATTACATACTGTGTGCCACATTTGAATGTTGTGCATGTAATATTTCCATGCAATCCATTTGCATATATAATGTAAAACTTCAACAGCCGTTTTCTTCATTTTCACTTTTTGATCCCTACCATGTTCAATGCTCCATAACTTTGCCAATTTTTGTAGCAGTCATATTTTTTGAAACCGTGTAAAGCACCCTACCAAACCTTTACAAGGATGTAAGAAAACAATGTTACAATTTTTCCGACTTATCACTCATTTGGTCAGCCGTGGTCACATATAGACGTATTAGTCCAAAGGACTTCAGGGCCACTTGGCCCATTTTTTTATTTCAAAAACAATTATGATATTATTTTTTACATTTCGTAATCTATATTTTCCAAAGTGTTCTGAGAGATCTTCATTAGTAGATTTAACCGATATAATCTAGCACCGTCTGTTACCTTGGCAACATCAAACTTCTGACATGTTTTATCTTGTATGCATGGTGTTGTAGACCTCCTTGATCCTGAAGATGAAAGATTGCTGGAAGATGACTTGAACGCACCATCTGATGCCAAGAGGTTTGTACCACACAGAATCTGGTCATGTCATCATCTTCTTTATTGCTAATTAAACCAGCTTCCTCAAATTAATTTAACCCATCACGAATCAGGTTCTTTTATAGCAAGATATGTAATTGCGAATACCGGTAGTTAAAGTAATAACCACAGTCGGTTTAATAAAATGCAGCTTACATTTGTTTGTTTGGACAAAATAATTTACATTGGTAGTTGCATTTGTTAAAGTCAGTTGCTGGGCCGACAGTTAGCCTTCAAACCGCCAAACTTGTCTGCCACATGGTTTTCAAGAGAGCAAAGAACGTTAACAATTAACGATGTGCTTAATCATATTACACATTCATGTGAATATTCCAGGTGTGAGAATCACATGAATTAATGTTTTGGCAAACGTTAACTAAGTTAATAACTTGCCTGACGATTTTACCAAAAGTACCTAAAAAGGTTATGCATACAAACATGCTAGTCTATTGTAGTGGATACTAGGTAGGTTTGCTTTTTCACAAAACAAATTCGAAATGAGATGAACAAATGAAATTGGGGAACAACAAATATTTACTGATCGTCCACAGTCTCTTCGTTTATCTAGTAATTTGTTTAAGTATTTGGTGCTTAGTGGACATTATCATGTAAACATTCCATTCCTCTCTTCCTTTCCACTCATTGCTCTTAACAGTATCTCACAATATGCAGTGTAACTTGTTAAATGCAGCCAAATATATAGCAGTGATGTTTCTCTTTGAGGTTATTGCCTCTACTCGATGAGGTTTGTCTGTTCCTATGCAGATGGCTTTTTCTTATCATCACCGTATTCTATCATGTATACAGTTTTTTCAACAATTTATTTAATGAAAACCAAACTTGGTTTTTTTTTGGA
The DNA here is from genome assembly GCA_963995525.1 of Escarpia spicata. NCBI lineage: Eukaryota > Metazoa > Annelida > Polychaeta > Sabellida > Siboglinidae > Escarpia > Escarpia spicata. The sequence goes on along the minus strand of OZ023211.1, from coordinate 38,138,030 downwards.
TTAAATATCTCCCAACATTCACTGCTGTTTCATGCATGTTCTGAACAGGTCAATCTGGATTTTTTGCCAGAGTTTAAGGTTTTTTCTGTTATTTTGATATTTAGGGGGATATAAAACGTAGGTTCAGTGATGTTAATACGAAATGTTGTACAAATCAGAAATCAGAATGTATTTGATTGTGTAGGGTTGAGCAGCTACCCCCTGGAGTTGTCGTAGTTTTTTGTGACTCATAGTATCTTCGGATTCTAGATATTTTTACAATAATAATTTTGCAATTTCTCCATTACATTTCTGTTTTTAGATCGAGGCATCACAATAAGAATGTGTCCTGGTTGAGAAAGACAGAATACATCTCAACAGAGTACAATCGTTTCACACAACACTCGGACCAAGCCGAATCTAAGTAGGTGGCGTTACTTTTGTTTAGACTGAGACACGTAATTGAAATGATATATGAAGTAAATTTTGGATTCATGATAACACAGATCATTATAAACACGTATTCATTCGTGCAAAGTGCACTGTGGCAGCAAAATAATAAGACACATACAGTTATTACGGTAGTTCTCGTTTCATCCACCCTGTTACCTGTGAATCGTTCTCTTGAACAGAATCAACGTCAAGAGACATTTGAAGGAGGAAGATATGTATCGTGATCGTGACAGTCAGATTAAGGCCATAGAGGATACATTTGCTGCTGCCAAGGACCCGGTATGTCAAGCACATTAAAAAAATTTGCCTTGCACATTAAACAATACTCCAGACCAAAAATAATTGCATTTTTATCACCCTAAAATGGCATTTTATTTCATTTTGAGAAATTCACTGAAAGAAAAATGTCTATGTAAGTACAAATATGTTATTGACATTCGTACAAGTGCATTTTAAGTTTGCTACAGCTTCATAAAAAATGTTGCTACAATGTTGAAAGACAGCCAAAATCCATTGCATTTTTGGCACGACCCCTTCACCAAACATAAAACCATCTCGTGAAATTTTGCATAAACACAATTTGAGTTCATATGTCAAGTTATAGCTTTGTAAGTATTGTAGTTTTTATAATAAGTTACATTACGTAATACTTCCTGGTTGTTACTGATAATACAAATGTCACCAGAAGCGCATTTATTTCTTAGAAATGTGACTTTTTCACTGGCAATTAGCTTATTTCAACACAATTTCACAAACACTTCTATTATTGAGATTTCCCCCCAAAGGTTTTCCCGCCAAGTTAGCCTTACAATCTGTATTTGTGATAATAAATGTCTAATGATATCGTGTTACGAAGGGCCATGTGTTGAACTTGTAGTAGAGAAGATTGATTGACACCCGCTGGGGTCAGTAGCAGAATAAACAAAACTACCGCCAGTATTTGGTGATTTAACAGTGTGATGCATTTATGTAATTATAATACAACAGCATAGTGGCATGAGAATAACCAGACTATATGATCTGCATTCACGGTGAACGAATTTATCTTTGCGTAATGTTTGAACTGGCTTGACGCACACGAGAACGTAATAATAATAATAATAATAAACTTTATTTATACACTAGTCTCCAGAGTACGACTCTGTTCAATAGTGTGTACAGAGTCGCTAAAATAAAAAATATACATAAGACTTGGTGTAAACGTAACTATGGAAACAATTACCAAGAATCTGAAAAGGGACTTTCCACAGACATACTAAAAATACTCGTTTTTAAAGGATAGATTGGTGACATATTATGGTGCTAGTGCCGTGGTTTTTATAGTACAGATGTTCATACTGACACCTAATGTTCTACGAAGAAAAAAGTAAAGAAATCAACTGACACAATACCAACCCCAGCTTTCTTAATGTGAAGCCTCATTATTATCGTACAATGTATTTCTTCAGATAACGAAGCACTATGCCAAGCCTGGGGTTGTGCCGCTAGAAGTCATTCCAATCTTTCCTGATTTTGAGGTGAGTAGTGGAATGAAATCGTGGACAAAATGGAATAAATTTCCCCAAAGAAAGTTTATTTCTAGCAGTTAATTTTTCTGTAACATTTTAAAATCCCTGGACTATATTGCAGCCTCTTAGACTGATGGCATTCCAAATCTTGGCGCCCTATGATAACAGCCATTTGGTCCTTTACTAATGCAAACAACCAGAGATTTATTGATGATTTTAATGTGTGTAGAATAGTTTGGGATATTTTTCAGCATGTTCACAATAGTGAAACTAAGATGTAAATATTTTGTTCTGTCACAGCTGTGGAAGCATCCGTTTGCTCAAGTGATCTTTGACTCGGACCCAGCGCCTAATGCTGGGGCAGCCTCCACACAGCTGGAGCAGATGTCACAGGCCATGATCAGGTCAGCAATGTTCACAATGTTATTAGAGGCCATGATCAGGTCAGCACTGTTCACAATGTTATCACAGGCCATGATGAGGTCAGCATTGTTTACAATGTTATCACAGGCCATGATGAGGTCAGCATTGTTTACAATGTTATCACAGGCCATGATCAGGTCAGCAATGTTCACAATGTCATCACAGGCCATGATTACATCAGCAATGTTGATAGTATTATCACACTGTTTCACAGACAATGACCAGGTCAGCAATGTTCACAATGTTATCACAGGAAATGGTCATTTCAGCAATATTCACAATGTTACCACAGGCAATGATCAGGTCAGCCATGTTCAAATTTGAACAGCAATGAACCTGATTTGTATTTTTGGCAAACAATTTGATGAAGAACCTTTAACTGATCGTGGACCACTATCTCCAGACAGTGTTTGGCAAACAATTTGATGAAGAACCTTTAAATGATCGTGGACCACTATCTCCAGACAGTGTTTGGCAAACAATTTGATGAAGAACCTTTAACTGATCGTGGACCACTATCTCCAGACAGTGTTTGGCAAAAAATTTGATGAAGAACCTTTAACTGATCGTGGACCACTATCTCCAGACAGTGTTTCCCCTCGTATATATTCAGCAAGACTCACTGTTTTTGTTACCTGCCTCGTCTGATATTTGTTGAAATTGTCACCTCATAGTTATTTCTCAGGCTCATATTTGTTCTCAATTCATCATGATACAGCCGTGATTTAAAATAAATGTTCTGCATCACTGTGTGTAGTCAAAGTTGACAAACATCACCAGAGTAAATAACAGGTCTTTTATGGATGTATTTAGATATGCTATCCTGTTTGTCATTGACTTGGATGGGTGAAACATCATGGACTCTACATGGTCAAAACAACAGCGAAGCCATCGTTACTGTTGGCAGATTTTGTCTGCTTTTTTCTCACATCAGAATGCACCATTTTGAAATGAGTATTGAAAGAAACTTAGACCATTGGCACTCCACGTCGAATGTGCTCAACTTGTCCAAACCAGCATCTCACACCTCATTTAATCCCGGGGCAATACAGCTCACTCTTGTGTTATGTCTGTGTCTACAGAGGTATGGTGGACGAGAGCGGTGACCAGTTTGTCGCGTACTTCTTGCCGTCTGATGAGACACTCGGAAAGAGGAAGCGCGACGTTGAAGAAAACGTTGATTACGTCGACGAAGAAGAGTAAGTAATTTTGCTCGATTTTATTATACAAATCTTTGTTATACATGATGCAGGTATACTTTGAAAGATTGTTACAAAGTTAGCGCAGTTGGCACTCCATACATGCTGTGAATGAAAGATCACAAGTACAGAGTTTGATGTGGAATTTGTTTAATCAACCCCACTGTTACATGAGCATAAGCTTGGAATATGAGGGAATACATTTCCAAACAAAGTAGATACAAAATAAACATGAAGTATGGCAATAAATAGTGCCGTTTTTATGTCAATTTCACCTGTGTGTGTGTGCACTTATTTTGATAGAATGAACAATGCAAAGTTAACAATGTTGATCATTTGAAACTAGATTTCTAACAACATTGAAATGTAATTTGTTGGAGTCTGAATTGTCGATTGATTTGTACGTTTCAGATACGATTACGCACTCGCCCGTGAGTACAACTGGAATGTGAAGAACAAAGCATCGAAGGGATACGAGGAGACGTATTTCTTTGTGTTCCGTGAGGATGGTGTTTACTATAACGAGCTTGAGACCAGGTACTTACTGTTTCAATCTTCTGTCACTTACCAGTGCTAGAGCTTTCCAATTCTGCAGTACGTAATGCAAATAAAACATCTTTCTATCCATATTCTAAATATCTAACACATTTTTAACCAAATTAACATTTCTATCATATTAGGAGATCACATGTTATATAATAAGGAGTTTACATGATGGTAGTAGCCGTGGTAACCAGATCGTCTTGCAAAAAGGTGGTTTTGTTGAATGTCCAATGAAAAATTTAAGATGCGGGTAGGTTGGAAATTTGTGCATTTAGAGATTCATGTTGTTTTATTATCTCATTTATGCACAGTAGTTGGATGGTCTCAAAATAACATAAATCATTCCCCTGTCAGTACCAGATTCTTTTCTAATCATGACTAGTTGTAATATTTCTCCATTACAGGGTGCGACTGAGTAAACGAAGGAAGATAGGGGGAGCCACTGCACCTGTTAGCAAGACGCGTCTGATAGTCAAACATCGCGAGTTTGTCGATGAAGAGGTGGCAGCACAGGTCTGTAGAGTAATGAATCACAAGAATTATTCTTTGACTTATGCCTCTTCTGAAGCCAGTTTTCATAAACTCGTCCTCCATTATTCCTTACTTCAGCATATCTGTGTTGTATCTTTGGAATAATATATAACAATGTGTCGAGAAGGCAAATATGACATTTGCAATAGTCCAGATATCAAAATTCAAAATAAAATATAAATATGAAATGTTTTTATACATATATTTTTTACATTAAAGAAACCAAAGACTTCAAAATGTGGTGTTTCTTTCAATGAAAGAAAATACCTTTTCAGCATCATAAGTTGCCATTTCCATCTCTAAACTGGCCTGTACATAATCTCGCTTAACCGACTCTCGTCCGGCTGTGTGACTTCGACGGGAAGAGAGTCTGGCTCTGAAGCTACCTTTTAAACGTTATCCACTAGATGGCAACACTGGTAAATGCGTGGTATACTCATGAATTAAAGCGTCATCAATTTATGAAGTAATGTGACGTATTGTGAGGATTTGCCTAGTCTCGCTTAACCAACTCTCGCCCGGTAGCGTGACTTCGCCGGGAATAGTCCGCCTTTTGATTGCTCACTGCCAGTTAGCATGTCTATCCCCCAGAATGTTTATATATTATATATGTTTTCGATAATGAAATGAAATTACGAAATAGTGCCCAAAAAGTATAATATGCAATATAAAGAATCTTAAACTAAATGAACATGAACAACAGTTTCGAGTACTCTATGGGATTCAAACAGAGGACCCTAAAAATAGTTGCTCGATACAATACCGACTTAACCACCAAGATCAGTTCGCTTTGGTTGTACTTTGGCGACTACATATATTAGTTAGCAGTCTGACCGTTGCGTGCGACATTGATTGCACTTTCTTTAGTTAAATTTGTTCTTGTTTGGTATTATTTATCATGCTTATTCACACTTTTTTGTTTCTGCTCGAGCATAAGCAAGACAATGTCAATACGAAATAGTTGACTGCCATGAGAGCTGCCACCTTGTGAATATGCATGTGATTAAAAGGCACTAAACTACAAAAAAGTTTAATGTCAGTTTTTTTTTTTCAATACAAGTTTAATGTTAAATAGTTTTTATAGTATTATTGTGGTATCTGATAAAAGTGTATCCTTATTTAATTTGTTATTTCATAGTTGGCCTGAGAGCCAATCATCGTCTCTACCTGATTGTGGGGTAAAGCCGCCCTACCAGTAACATTGGCAGAGCATTAATTTCCCAGGTGGTTGTGAGGAGCGAAAAAGTGCTGCCAGGTGCCTGGGTAATCGAGGCTAGCGTGTACAAAGTGTGTCCAGCCGTCTAGTTATTGTATTATCCTATGAAGAGGTTAATCTGCTGTATCACAGAGGACACTATTTCCATGACACACCAGCAAAAATGTCCCATTTGTGCACCCTGGTGTTGGGAGTTTTCAGTAGACAAGATCACTGTAATGGAGCAGAATCAATTTCAAAGAGCAGAATTGACTATGAGCTGATAAGAAAGTGAAATGGGCCCCAGAATTTATACAAAACATGCAGCGGAATGTCCAAGTGACACATCGTAAACAACTCGGTTGTAAGGTTCATCTCATGTAGCCATTGGTGTTGTCTTCAGGACGTACGCAGGAGTGCTCTGGAGCCTCCAGTTGAGGAGGAAGAGGAGGAGGAGACTCCGTTCGGAGGAGAGGTCAGTGACAGCGAAGTCAAATTTGGTGAGTCAATCTTTGTTTCCATTGTAATACAAACTAACCTCGTACCTCGGTAATGCAGCCACCTCAAAACTCAGAATCAATTTATTTGACATATAAATACGATACATATGCAACGAATAACGCAAGTAATAGATAAGGTCAGGAGACTCCCATTAAGATGTATAATATTGCTAGCACAGGAGCCACCCCATAAATATAAACAACAACAAACTGCCAGAATAGCGTATGACTTGTTTTTATAGTTGATAATTACTCAATGTATCAACATGCATACATAATACAAGGACTGATTATATGTATTCGTGTACACATTGATGTACATATGGTCACAATTATGGTCACCACAGGACAGTCCAAAACTATTTCCCAGACAGTCTTCTTCTACCCTTTGCTCCCAGCAGGGTCGTATTGCTCCCTAGCAGGGTCGGGTTGCTTGGTACCTTTTTTTGCTTTGCTTGCCCTCTCTCTCTTTCTGTCCTCTGCAATGGTCTTCCATTCTTGGCTCTTCACACCTACGGCCGGTTTCATGAAGCGTACTTAAAGTTATGCAATTAGTTAGCGACACTTGTTTGCGTAAACTCCTATGTTCCCTTATATTACAAAAATCATGTCATTTACTAAGACAAACATCTTAGCATTAAGAACATTCTTAGCCGCTTGATGAAACTGGCCCCAGCCCTCCCAAGGTCTTGGTTCACCCTGTCTTTCCATCTCAGCTTTGGCCTTCCTCTTCTTCTGTCACCTTCTGCCTTCGCTTTGTCAGTTTGTCCTCACTCATTCTCTTCTCATGTCCTGCCTATTTCATTCTGCTTCTAACTACTTTAATTGTTTTCATTCCTAGACAGTGATGTATAGCAAATTAGTCCCACTGATACAGTTACTTAGTTATTTAGTTCTCTTTTGTCCAGTCCTGTGGGTGACCTTAATGGTGAGATTCCACCCTATTGTCAGTGATGCCTGGACAGCTGCTTTAGTCGCAGACGTAGATGTCATTTCTTACCACTGCTGTTGTGTCTACAAAATTGTAGGGTAAATTTTGTATTAGCGATAAAGGAAGTCCCGGATAATCATATTGTTAGATAAGAATGAAACTAGCCACTTACGGGGAAGGCAGCATGTCTATCAATGTTGTGATTTGGGCAGTTATAATTTATAAGACATACCTTATAAGTTATAAGACATACCTTATAAGTTATAATCTTTCAATGACCACTTTATTTTCCACGACAAATAATCCAAAACTAATAAAATACATGCTCGTAGAATCCCATATATTAAAAACCAATGAACAATATGGGTCAAAATACCTTTTTTGATGTTTGCTTCAAATTCAGCAATAAAAAACTACTGAAGATATTTCAACATGTATCATTTTAAACTTAATGATCTCTGGAATCTAAAAGGTACAAATCTCCATTTCACAATTTTGCGACTTAGTATCCACTTTTATATGACAATGCTTGTTAGAAGTGGGGACTGGAACGTGATTGTTGTTGGCAGGTGTCGGGGAGGAGGAAAGAAGCGGAGCGGAGGAGGAAGGAGAGGGGAAGAAGTCGGGAAGTAGGAGTGAGGACGAGGGCAATGGCAGCAACCGGGGGAGCAGGAGTGGCGGGAGTGGAGGGAGTGGAGGGAGTGGCAGCAGTAGCGGGAGCAGCAGCGGGAGTGGCAGTGAGAGCGGCAGTGGGAGTGAGAGTGGAGGGGAGAGCGGCAGCGAGGAGGAGCATGATGCACGCAAAAATGCAGAGGAGATTTTCGGCAGTTCAAGCAACTCGGGAAGCGAGAGCGACGCGTAGGAGCGGCGGAGGGTAACACACTGATCCCTTGTCGTGGCACACTGATCCCTTGTCGTGACATGCTGATCTTTTGACATGACACGCTGATCCCTTGTCTTGGCATGCTGATCCCTTGTCGTGACACATATCCGTTGTCATGTGAGTGCAACTGCAGTTAACACTCTCCAACATCTGGATAGTGGTATCAGTGTTCCCTTGAGTCTAACATGTATGTCGACATGTAATATATCCCAGGGAATCGGGTACTTTGTCCATGCCGCGCATCGGGATGTGAACCATGTTACGTTACATCACACATAACCATATGACGTAGACTGTCGACACCCAGGGAGTATACGTGGCCGAAATGATGTTGTAACAATGTCAACAGACTTACTTCCTTACCACTTGTATCAGTTTGTATATGTTAGAATGAGATCACAGATCAAGGACTTTGCAGCGGACATTGATAGGAACATTCGATTGTCAATGAACGTAGAGGTTCCTTCTTGATTTAAATGTTTTGCTCGTCTTGGTTCAGCTTCTTGTCGTGTAAAATCAGACCTGTCCAGCAGCCACCACAACGTATTCGCTCGTTTCTATGTTTGCAATTTAGTTTTGATGAAATTGCAGGACAAACTGTTACATTATTTGTGGCAAGATCTGATCCAAATGTTGTGAAAAGAGGGCAAAGATAGTCCAACTCTATATACTGTGACATAACGCTGTTCACAGTTTCGTAAATTACCCAATGTTTTGGTCACAGTTGATTATTTTGATAATTTTATTGAAAGTGTGCTAGTTATCAAACGAACTGTGCATGTCACTTAGTGTTCAGACTATAGATTTGAACAATGACAAGTCTAATTCACCATCCACAGGTTAAATGTGCGGAGGCGGGAGTTTTAAACATACCGTTCATCACAAGGTACAGATTGTTTAAACCTGTTACTATGTATTGGTATTGTTTCACTTGTGGCAGTTAATTTACCTTTTTTCTCATAATGTCGGCAGACTTCTTCAGATGACTACCTCTAGATGACGACAGGGAAGTACTTCTGTTCAGTGATGTCATGAGTGTAGCCCCTCTCCTCTGGCCTGGGGGCATTTTCTGGAGATTGTCGTACATGTAAGAGTCAGTATTGGCCGTCAGCTCAGTTGATGTCGTCTTTGATTTTCCATATCCAGATCTCTTCTCTTATGACATGTTTGTTTCCAGTCTGACTGCCTGTCTACCAATATGGCCCCCTCCTAGTGTTCTACGTGGTACTGTTGAGTTATACGATCTTTGACGGTTGATTTATGCATCTCCTTTTCCGATGTTTTTCTGGTGTGCAGAAGGACTACCTTGTCTGAATAGTGAATGTTACGAGAAATAAGGTAAATTGACTGTGAAACATGTAACAAAGAATAACAGTTTGACCCATCCAGTCATGTGATTCTCTGGAACAGTGCAAATCTTGCTAGAAGAAAGTCCATTATGGAACCACTAAATATGTTGTTATTGGTTATGTGGAACCGCAAAAATAAAACGTGCTATGATGGCCGTTTTTGTATCAACATGCACCATTTTTATTATTAAAAAAACAGTAACGCTGCATTTGTGTGTACAATTATTCTGGCATCTGTTGTCTTTCAGATATTTAAAATGTGGTAGATTTCTTCATTTGTGGTGTTTTAAGTAGAGTCCAAGGAACACAATGGTGTTCACCTCTTCATGATGTATGGATATTATATACCAATAGTTGCAGCCTTTTTTCAGTTATTTTCTATCACACAAAGCATACAATGACATTAAAGCTGCTTTGTCAACTGGTTTAGCTCATTGTAAACCTGATTCTTTGGAGTCCAAATAAATGGTGTGTAAATAGTTTATGTACCCAGTAATGATGCACTATGTGTGGTTAAACATAGTGGTTACTTTTCTTTACGTTAAAAAAAAATGACTAGTCGTTACGTCTGGTACATAACTTGCTAAACTCAGTTGCCTAGCCAACAATTAGACTTCAAATCACAAGAACTGTTGGCCACTAGGTATTTGACAGAGCAAGGAAAGTAGACAACATCACCACACAAACTTGTATAATAAACTTACATAATAGTATCATTGTATTCACATTAAGATTCTAGTTTTTAGAACCACTTGAATTAATGCTTGGGCATACATTAAATAAGTTAATAATTTGGCTCATGATTTCACCAAAATTACCGGTACATAAATGGTTGTACAATTGAGCAAGCACGTTAATAGGTTTTCTTTTTTCACAAAATCTACTTCTGATGAGTGAAAAAATCAAATTGAGAAGGCACTTTTAAGCCATTTTCAAGGGTGGATCATGAATCGGATTAGATCCTTATTAATATTACATGTAGAAAACTTGGCATGCACTGAAATTTGCAGGGTTCCATCATACGAAAGCAATACATGAACACTTTGTTTGGCAAAAGCATACCCAAAAATATATATATCAAAACATATACAGTATATTGGCTATGTTACATACATGATCATTAATGTGTTGAATCAGCAGGATGATTTCTTCAACTTTTTACCAAACTAATTCTTTAGTTGTGCAGTTTTTATTCTACATGGCAGTAAACTGGCTGAGAATACCACTCATTGTTGCATTTCTCTTTGCATGTAGCTGCCACAGCAGTTTGTTAGATGATTCATTGCTCACAGTCTACATGCTTGTGCAACTTTGTTTGTGAATCAAACGTGCATTCGTGCTCATTGGAAATGACTCGAAATTGATGAACACAATTGCTTTATTGAGTAAATTTGAGTGATTGTCCCGAAATAATATAGGATACATACATACAAATTAAAATAGACAGTCAACAATAAGCAAAGCAAAAGAAGCAAATTGCTTGTAGTTCCTTTTTTTAAATGCTCATCCTTACATTATATCCTCTGCCGCATATACATTGCACGATTAAGCATTCGCAATGTTCAAATGGCAATAACTCAAAACCTAAAAGTAAATACTGGGTACATGCAGCATCATATTTGTAGATATAACTATTATCTTTACTGTGATATAAACAAATATTAAATCCCATTGCATGTTTGAGCATTCGTAATGTTCAAATGGTAATGACTCAAAAAGTAAACAAAATTCCTGTGTGCAACCAGTGACACATTTGTAGGTAAGATTATTATCTTTACAATGATATAAAAAATATTAAATTCTGCGATTACAATTTTAGGTACTGCATGAAACACCAACCCACAAAGATGCACGTCATCGTAAATCTTAGCGGTGCTACCTGCGGTGATGTCACAACCGCTAGGTGTTGCAACAAACTGTGTAGAAACTAAATGTACAGAAAAGCGCGACCAAACGAGGTCTAGATGACTAGAACAGGATGATTGAGGGGGTTAAAAATGTGCTGAATATCAGGACACTATTTTTAGAGTATATTTCATTCTGATTGGAAATACATACGGTTCATTTTGCTTAGTCTTTAAAAAAAATTGCCAATTTGATGTTTTTGATTCAGTGTGTTGCATCATTAAAAAGAATTTATTCTGGAATTGTTGTCCACTTAAAGGAACTAAAAATAAGGCACCAGCTAAATTCCAATTTCCATGTATAGACAAAGTATAGCATCATTGAAGGTAACATCTGGCAACATTACAAAAATACAGAAAAATGCACTGGTAGTTTAAATCAGATTTTAAACCCATCTGTATCACGATTCCCACAGAAAGTTGATAGTTCATGAGCTAGGCGATCAATGGTATTCTGACGTCAGAGGCACGAATGCGACTCAGGAAAACTAATCTACATCAGTAAACGTACACACAAAAACATTGTATCCATATGCAGAAAGAAACGTTATATGATATCATAACATTATATGAAGGAAGAGCTGTACAGTTTAGCATAACCCTGAATTTGATTAACAATTTTCAGTCAATTTCCTGTGGCCAAGTTGTCAAGTGCGTTGGCTCAGCACATCTGGTTTTATTATCGATGAGATCACGGTTCGAGCCTAACAGCAAATGTTTTCAAGTGTATTTTTGTTTTACTTTTTGCAAAGTAATATAAACCATGCCATTTTTACGAAATGGAGCACTGTTTATAATTAAATATATAGAATCTTTGTGGTAATTATTTATTCGCGACAAAAATTCAAATTATATTACTGGGAATGTATAATTTCTGCTGATCTTGTGTTTTTTATTTTCATTTATCCAGACAAACCATAGTTTGTTTTAACATATATAATTATGATAAACTATGTACAATATAGGTAAATTCATGAGTTGGCAAATCAATGTGTGACATTGTAATGAAAAATTCAAACTGATATTTTCAATGTCTCTTTCCTGCTATGTGGTGTAGAAATATGCATAATTTAAGTAATTAGACACAAGGAGATAATGATGCAACTATATCTATTGATTTTCAACATGCAAATGAACTACCAACCCGTTGGTTGCACATGTAACATGGACACCATTTGAAGGCAATTTCTCATACAAACACATGCACACTTCAACAGAATATCATGCCTTTTTATTATTCCTACTTCCAAATAGCTGTTAAATATTTGGCCATTACATTGTCGCTTGACCAGAAAAAGTATGAAAACATTCAAGACCGAGATACTTAAAAATATTAGTATCGTACTTGTCTTGTGATATTAGTATGCTAGTCGGCATAATCTTGTGGCAGCAATTATTGTAAACAACGTACATGAAATCAACATGCTAAAAGGTTTGCCAACTCGTGAACTTACCCATATATATAGCAAAGGGATTAACCTTCAGTTGGATTCGTGGAACCGTAAAAACTAAAATAAATGCCTGTTCCTCTACAACTACAATTTCTGAATTCAACAGTTCAGTGTTTACAAACAGTAATATTATTGTTTTGACACCATGCCTTCGAAAGTGACTCACTGCCATAATTATGAACAAACGGTTCCAGAAACACTTTATTAAAACATTTGTGTGCACTGATTATATTAAATCAGTAATGAACCTGTAGACAACCTCCATTTAAGGCGATATTTGGGTCAGACTCAGATTTTGTGTACAAGTTTTTAACTTTGGGAAGTGGATGAAGTGTTTTTTCAGATCAAACGTGTGTTCCAGTGAATATTTATGTTAAAATGTTGGTTTGACTCTAGGATGGCCCGAAGGAATTGAAAGCATTCCCACTGGATGACTCTTACCGATATGGTGTGAAAGTGACGTTAACTGCAAATGCCAACCCACCGGCAAAATACAAATGGGTGGACCAATTAACAAACCTGGTACATTCTCATTCAGCAGAAGTAGACATAACAATTGGAATGTCTGAAACAATCGTTGTCACTGCATATAACTATATCAGGGGCAAACGATATGTCGACACAATGTCGATCAATATCTTGGGTGGAAAACGAGCATCTCACGTTACATGGATCCATGCCAACAAAACTCTCATTATTATATGTAACCTTACATGGTTTGTATACACACTGCTGTGTGTTATAAATGATGAGTCAGATCATATTTCAGGTTGATTTAGGAAATTGACATTGTTGATACATCTGTATTTTAAGCTATTCTTCAAAAGTATTGAACTATCGTGTGTTAAGTCTGTAGGATGACAATTTGTGTGTGCTTGGTTGCCAGCCTAGCATTGAACACGTGTATTGCATCGTTGCAACACATAAAACAGATTGTTTCTAGTTATTAGTGTTATGACATATCTCACTTTCAGCTTATTTTATAAAAACCAAGCAGTGTTTCGAACACAATTGTAACACCTTCATCAATATTAGTAAACGTGATATTTTATACATTTTTAGCAGTCCAGGCTGTATTTGCAATTTTATTAACCAGCATTTCCATACATTTACTGACACAAAACGTCAATAAACAAAAGTTAGGGTTCGACTTAGATGAACATTCTGAAGCCAATAGAGGGGGCGCGAGGGTTTAACATGAAGGTAGGTTTGTCTTAAAGATTGGTAGGAACAGGAGGGAGGTAGACTCAAAAATGGGAACATCCTAGGTGTCAATAATGAGTGTGGGTGCCAGGAGTGGTAGGCGGGAAATTGGTCTGCAAAATGGTATAATGTTGCCATAATATAATATAATATATAGGGGAGGTTAAAACCCCTGTCATACCCCTCACTGTGCTCTCTCAATGGTGCTTTTAAGTAATACATTTCCCCTCCCATTTCCATGAACTTGCTAGATGTTATATAATAATGTTTTCATGTTAATAGTTATAATAAAATTCAGTTAAACTCATGTTACAATGCTTTGACAATGTCCAAAAAATGTATAGAAAAAAACATGTACTTTGTAATCACAATATTAATAATTAACTGTGCAATGCTGAATTTAATTAGTGATTACATAGAAAAGAAGCAGGCCTTAGGCAAGTGGTTATTGCTGTGGTTAATTTTCAAAACCACCATAATATCATTGCTTCACAGATGACAGTTCAAGTATACCATATGTGCTTGAATTGACTAATGATCTGGTTTCTTGGTTATTATTAATATATATAATATAATTACATCTCAAGAAATTTTGGTTTTTCGATCTCGATATTTCAAGAAGACCACAGGATGCAGTTGAAATATTCAGATAGAAAAAAGATGTTTCTTGAGAGGTAAATATGTCTACGACTATAATGGCGTATGTACTTTATACAGTCATGTGAAATACATAAAAGTGGACATCTTAATCAAGTTAATACAATTTAACTGAAGTGACATGGTTACCAAGATATTACCCACCACACTGTTTTATTCACTAGGCAACACCACTGAAGCAATTTATTTTTGGACAAAATGTAGTGATGACCAAACCACCACCCTCCAAAACGTAGTGCTATTGTGGTCAGGGGACTAAACTTCGTGAACTTATGCAACCATAGAATTATACGAGAACAGTTACTTGTCATTAGATTGATGGCAAATGAAAAGTTTGGTGAATATTATATAATGGTACATGCTGCATGATTTGTGATGTTTTATGCTAGGTATGACGTGGAACCATCACAGTAATAAATAAGGCGTACACTTGTATTCAGTATATTCAATTTGGCAAAGAACTCTTTCTTTGTTGTTTCTAATACCAATCAACTATTATAGCCAACTCATATCTCGGTTGCAGTTTAAGACTCGTTTAGTGTTCCAATCAGTAAGTTATGTAGATAATCATGTCATGCTAGGCTTCAAATTATCATATATTTTATATATCTGTAGTTCATTTATACGTCTAATTTATTAATTGGTGCAGTATCAAGTGATGTCAACATTGAATGCTTTGGTCAGTTCAACTGTAGTTGATTTGGTTTTGATGAAGTCTTAAATGTGTTTACGACACATTGATTAGAGCACCTTTGCAGTGACGTACATGTAGAGAACATAAAATAATATGTTGCCTGTGTGGCAAAATAAATTGTGAAAAAAGTGTCTGCTTTGTGTATATTGGATTTTGCAATTCAACTGACACTGTAAAGTCGGTATAAATAATAAACTTCATATTGCTGTTTTGCATGTTAATTCATCCAGTGGTATGCATGGTTCCATGTCTAATTTGTTTTAATGACCACGTCCTCAAACTCTTCACCATTTCCCGTTATGATCCCCATCACAGGGACGGATCCAGAAAGCGAGTCTGGGGGTGCACAAAAACCTCCATTGGTGCCAAACCAAATGGTGTAGAAATTTGTTCGGCTGCCGCGCCGCCGTAACTTCAACTCCGCTGTGTTGGTTCGACTGGTGACATCAAAAAACAGGAGGGTGCTGTCGAAAAAAAGTTGGCTGCCACATTGGTGTAACTTCCCATTATTGCGTTATCGTAACATGAATAGGGGCACATTTTAAAAACGGTCTTGGGGCAAGGTCGTGGAGGCCCATTATAAAAGGTCTACAGACATGCTAAATTACAAAGGTCTAGGGGGGCATGTGCTCCCAATCCCCCTGGTTGCGCCTATGCATCATTAGAAATCAGAGGCAATGAGTTAGGTACTATGATATCAGACTACATAAATCTGTCACACTGTAGAGATAACATCTAAACATTAATGTGCAGAACTGCAAGACGACCATCTATAATTTAACCTCAGACACATCTTAACCACTGTTATGGCTATCACAACATGACTGGAAATTTTACATTTGAGAGAAAAGTGTTGTTAGCGATTGTGTCTGTAAAAACCTAAGAACAACAAACCACATACAATGTACCAGGTATATCCAGGTAACTGATTGACAATTTGTTATGACCGCTAAATAATGTTTTAAAAGTCTTATCAGAGTATCCTGATAAAAAGCGTAGGTGTAAACTGTATTTTATGGTATCAGATTGCCAGTATCACAAAAAGTACCCCCTTTTCAAGTCTGGTACTGTAATGAGAACAGTTTGTGAATCTTTTTCATGTTGTCAATGAAGAAACATTTTTAATAAAAAATAATACCGGCACTTTTATTGCCACAACATTTCATTTGTGATGCTATTTTAGACATTAAAATTTTAAGCAGCTGACATGGATTAATCTTTAATAAAACAATTCATATAAAGTGCAGATCTATGCTTAGCATAGGGATTGTAAAGTTTATTATTTTAATGACACTAATGCACACAAGTGTATGAACGCTATTCCATATATTCATTTAGTAAGTAACAAACATTAATTGGTAATAATATTACGGTGGCTGAATGTCACCAATTTTAAAGAAGCTGCTGTTCGCTTAAACATGTACACCACTACCAGAACTCAGAAGATAAAAATCAGTCATTCGTCTCAGTGAGATAACAACGAGTCAAACCAGACTACTGATAAGTCATTTTCAGTAACATCTTCTTGTGGAGTTTGCATATTTGGTCTTCAGTTCTTCCTTGAAAAGTCTAAAGAGGATTCGGTTCTGTTCCTGTTCTATGTCTTTGGTCAGATGGAAGCCAGGCTTTTTCTTGTAGCCTCGGTGCACAAGGAATGCATTGTTCAACACTGTGAACTTGAAGCCAGCAATGTGCAGCTCACATGCCTGCAGAAGACAAGGGAAATGTGATCAGTTATACGTCAAACTTATTCAAAATTTTGTAAGATTGAGGCTAATCAACATCCTGCATAACTTGTTTCTATAAGTGAAGAGTTTCAGGGAAAACACAATAAACACCAATTCTGAAATTTCACCCGAACAGGGATCAAATGCTATATGGATATATCACATTTTGACAAAAAAGACAAAGGTATATCGTGTTTTGATCAAATAACTTCATATCACATTTTATAACAAATGTCCAGTAAACATTTCAGCCTTTGTTACCAGTCCCTTTGACATCAGATTCTTAAGATATTCCAACAGTATACAAGTTTCCATTTAAACTCAGAGGATGAAATACAATTTAAGTGAGTTTTTCTCAAAACTAATAAAATGGTTACCCTGATACCCTTCATGTAGAATAATCTTTCAGGAAATTAGTCACATTCATGCACACATTAGACCTGAGGTTGATTCCAAATCAATGATTCCAATTCCAACTAACTTTTGGATTCCGATTCCCCCCACAATGTGGTGATTCCAACTACAGCTATAACCATTCAAATTTTGATTCTACCCACACTATAGCAAATCTGATTCCAAGTATTTCCAACTAACTTGTTTGATTCCGATTCCATCCACACTAAGGTGGTTACGATTCCAACATTTGTTATTCAAATTTCTATTGCTGCATGATTGACACCATTACAACTGAATTTAGCATTTTTTTAGCAATTGCTCAATTCAGTAGTACCACACAAAATATGCTCTTACATGTACAGTACAAAGATTCAGCAAACATGTCCAAATACCTGACTGATTCTGTTGAATCCATATTGTTTGAAGCGTTCATCAAACACAGGCACATTCCTCGGTGCAATGTAAAATGGCTCCCATGGATCTTGCCATTTGACTCCGTAGCTAACTTGTAACTCAGAATCATGCTTTAGATTCCGCCATCTATCATACTCTGTGTAACGCTGACATTTCCAACAGAGTTCGTAATAAAATGGACGTACCAGTCCTCCCTGCCACATTTCTAATAACTTATCTTTCTGCTTTGGTATTGCAGCATTTGTATCAATTTCAAAAGAAGGTACAACATACACAGTCCTATTATTTAACACTCTCTCCAAAGTCGTTTGTTTAAGAAGTTTTGTAAAACTTGCTTCAAGGCCAGTGTTTGGCAACATATCGATGTCTATTACAAAAACATATCCAGTGCGGGCACCATACTTTGCAACATTACGCAGTAGATTGTTTGGATACTTTGCCATTGCTGCATAATTGAGGACATCAGTCATGTTCAAATTGCTCCTACGAGTCCTGAAGCTGTCACAGGAAATATTTGTCATCGGCCGTATTGTTGGGATGTCTTTTGAAGTCAATGGACAAACCAGATGTATTGACACGTTCTCACGAATAGCTGGAAAGCAGTGGAGCAATACAATAACTGCCTCTAATACAGAGTATGCTTCAGCCTGTGCCATGAAGACAGCAACAGAGATTGGACCTTGCCACACTTCCCGGATTGACAACAAATGAAGCAGATGATTTACCGAGCACTGGGTGACAATACTGATATCGCTGTCAATCACATGTTCACCTGCATTCATTCGTGTCCGTCTGTCCCAATGTGATCTATGCAAGAAATACACGATCCTATATTGTCCACTGGTATCAATGACATGACTTGACTTGATTGCTTCATTCAGTGAGATGATCAAATGGGAAATCTGTTGTTGCTGGTGTTCTCCTGTGTGCGATTCTTTAGTCCTTGCAGTGAGAACCTCCAGTCTCCCCAGGAGAACTAGATACAGCAGCTGGAGAGAGGTCAGCATCACACTGAGAAGAAGCACCGTCCGTCCCCAGGTGAACATCTTGATGCATTGCTGCAGGCTTCTCAGTCGATACATTACTTGCTACTCCTGTGTTGATGTTTGTTGATTTTTTCAAGCTGTTCCACTTTCAATGTCTCACCCAACATCTGAAAACAGCCATGTAGTTTTAATTAATTACCAGTGTACCAGCATACAATTAATTTGTTTTTAAATGAGACAGGCTTCAAAACCGGGGAGGCTAAGCCCCCAAATGCACTGTATTTTTGGTGGATGGATGGGAATTATAGTCGGAATGCCCCACTGCCTGAATGCACCACTACCTGAATGCACAAAACCTAGTCGCAATGCTCCAACCGCATAGTCGGAATGCTCCAACGGCATAGTCACAATGCTCCAACGGTCTGGTCGCAATGCACCACTTTTGGTCGGAATGCCCCACTGATTGTAAAATTTTCCAACCTTTGCATATATATAGATAATACAATTGTATATATATATTAAAACTTTAAATATTAAATGCATAATTAATATAGAAATAACATGTTTCGTTGACTTGCTGTACATCCTTAAAAGTAAACTATGTTTTGTGTTCGTATACACGTGTATGATTGTATTACATAACCTATCATTAAATATCGATTACATATTGTCCTTTAATGTGTAGAAGTGATGTAGTAATAACCTAATAGGCATCCGGCTCATGCGTTGAGCAGATCTTTTACGTTGGTTGTTTTGGATGTGTGGCCACTCTAATTGGCTAGCTACTATGGCATTGTTTTATTGAGCATGTCGGTTTGTTTGAATAGATTTAACAAGATTGCCATCCAGAAAATTATTCTGGATGGCAATTGGACAAGGAAGCCTTTTGGCTTATCAAGAGTCCAATACTTTTTATCTACATGTATCCCGCCTTTTTAAGGTGTGTGTCGATTTTATTTTTAAACATATTCACGCATTGTACCAAAAAGATTGTACAACGTACATTGAAATAAAGCTTTTGACATCAAAGAAATATAATTTATGTTGGTTTGGACAGCGGGTTGAATACGGGGAGGGACTGCATATATATACCTTTATTGTGTTATGGTTGATATCGTAAATGTATTATATTATATATATATATATAATACATTTACGATATCAACCATAACACAATAAAGGTATATATATGTAGTCCCTCCCCGTATATATATATATGTATATATATATATATATATATATATACATACATACATACATATATAGTAATATACGCAAAGTCGCATGGGCGATACTTAAAGAAGTTATTATACTAGCCGACTTGCCCGGGGAAAAACTAACAAACCAACAAACAAACAGAGAAACCATGTTTTATAATATATAAATACCATAAGAGGTGCATTGCGCCAAACCATTGGAGCATTGCGACCAGGCGGTTGGGGCATTGCGACTGGTGCATTCAGGCTGAGGTGCATTCCGACCATTACCCATGGATGGAGATGTGTTTCAATTTAGCCCCCCAACATTTTGGAAAGTAACCGAAAGGGGGATGTGTGAAGTGTTTTGCTTTTTCTAACCCCCAAAAATTGTCAGATAATTAACTAAAGGGTTAAGTTATTTCTCTGCACAGATTTTACTTTTTCAAATTGTCTGACAAGCAATTACAAAACTAATTATTATATTTTATAATATTAAAACATAACACTAACACAGTTGACACAAGACCAAAATCATCAAATATTCAAAGCAGCAGTTTGTGCAGCAAGATAAGGACAATCAACATTGTAACATGAAAACAGTCGTCACAGGCACAGCCTCGGCTCAGAGTCAGAATAGCTAGAGAGTACTAGCCCTTTAGGCTTTACTGTTTACAATCGCAATCACTTTCATCTTCGACTTCGTCCGACCGACATGGTCGACCACAACTCACAAGACCCAGCGAACTGGCGACTACTCTAGTAACTGCGCCAACGATTAACAAACACCCACTACAGGTACTATTCTTCACACACAACAGCGTTAAGTATTGTTAATTAACAATGTGCAGCTTACTTGTTTACAGCTTAGTGCCCATTACTGACATTATATTAGTTATCTAGTCCGCTCGGCCGTCAGTAGCTGGCTGTCCCTAGCGGTGGCATAAAAAACTTATGGGTATTTGTTGTCTGCAAGTGCAACATACCGCTTTACATTCTGAGCAGTTTGTGCAGCTCACTCAATTATGTAATTCTTCATTGCATTTTCAATGGACTGGTTAGTTTTCTCATCTTGCCCACCAGTCGCTGGATGCTATACCGATATGACTGAATCAAAGACAAGCGAATGTGGTCTGCGGAAAGCAGACAGTGGCGCCACACGACGGAGCTTGGATAATCGAGGTCGCCTCCGAACAAGTCACGAGTTGCGCTTTATGTACCCCAGGTTTGATGACGTCAGGAGGATAAATAAATATGGTTGCGTTTAGAAGTTTTCTAGCGCAATATCCACACCAAACTCTCCACTACACTTCGTGTGTCTGAATCCACAGGCACTGTGATCCCGCAATGATTGGTGAAAACGTTCGTCCGCCACAATTATATTGTGGTGGAACCAGGCGTTCTTTATTTATCAACGCCGTTTGTTGATTCTGAGACCCTTTTTGGCTCAACGGCGACAGTCACTGTCGGTGTCACTCGGTGTCAGTGACGGAAACCGAATTGGCGGGACGTAGAACCCTTCACTCGACGCTTATCAAGACGATACATAAGATTCAGCAGTATATTGACTGTAGGCATGACTTTGTGTTGCTGAAATACGAAGTTACCGTTGCCATCGTTCAACTGGATGAACCTTTGTTACAAACATTTCGATGAAAATAACGATGGCGGAAATATCTGTGTCTGTAATCCTTTTAAATCTAGGCATAATTCTAGGTGTTGTCGGTGGATCTGTTGGTGACACAGTCATTGGCATTGCAGCCACTGCAGGTAAGTCTCATATTCGTTCTTACTTATGTTATGATATACGTCATCCACTTAGCATGTTGACATGATGAGCTGTTTCCACAGTTTTCTGTCTACTTGTGCAAGTTGTGGCAGGCAGCCAGATAACAGTAATATTTTACTTAATTGGCCTATATTTTTAGGACCTTATAAAAAAACGGTTTTACCTGCTTTTTTTATATTTGATAGGTTAAATAAAAAAAATATTAATTCTCTCCGCTCTTTCGCAAGACGTGCGATGAAGTAAATTCCCATAAGAAACATTACAAATAAAATTTAACCATTTATAAAAAAAAAATCATAATTAAAAATGTTTATCTGATATGATTTGAGGTCGGGGACATGTCCGCAAAATCGCAAGAAAGTCGCCTTCGCGGTTTTGATGCCCCCGGGATGCTCTCAATTCGCATGTACATGCCCCGGTATGGCACCGGGTTTACATCGACTCGACGGGATTAAATTGCTCTAAAAGACAATTAAAAAAATTATATTTGACCTGTTTGTACCGGAAGTGATTAAGAATTCAATTATGAACATATACATATAAAAAAGCAGGTAAAACCGTTTTCATAAGGTCCTAATAATATAGGCCAGTTAAGTAAAAGATTGGCTGTGTGGGTGGCTGGTGTCCCTCTTGATGGTGTCTCTCAGAATTAAAAAAATGAACTGGCCCATATTTTTTTATCGCCCAAATTTTTTTAACTGGCCCAGATAAATTTTGAACTGACCCTGCTGAATTTGAACTGGCCTGACTAATTTACAAACCACATCAACACATTTCCATGTTCTACATTCTTTAATCACACACATTTTAAGGACCTGCTAGGCCATGTGCAATGCTCATAGAGCAGCCAACATCATTGATGCGTACCCAGCTGGGATTTGCCGATTATTAAACAGAAACAGAAACGTGAATGCCTATCATTTGAATTTTACTTGTAAATACATAAGATATTAAATAGTAATGATTTTAACATTAACTATATATACACTAACATAATATAACTAAGTTACACTAACATAATATAACTGCATTGCACATATATATGTATATGCATAAAATTAATAATTAAAATTAGGCCTTGAAAAATGTACAAACATGTATTGAATTCAATTCAATGCTTTATTTCAGACACATATACATATAGTGATACACACACATATCAGTCCATATACCACTACCACTGTTAAAGTGATAGTAGATGCGTGTTATAATACATAAGGTATACATACACAAGAATAAAAAAGAAGAAAAAACACATCTGCACAGTACCACTGGCACTGCTCCTACAGAAGGTCGTTGTGTACCTACAGGGGCTTAACCCATCGCCTTCTAATCCTGGAGATCCACCTGATATCCGTACTTAGTACGGCTACTACCAGAGAGTTTTCTGATTTGTCTAAACGATTCATAAATTTATAAACAAGATTTTGAATGACTGCTTTACAAAAACTGCACTGCCAGTGTCAATACCGCCGATGTTTAGTCTACTTTAGACTTGGCGTTCGTTGGCTTTGCTATTGTTGAATGCAACTGTTCGCGTGATAACAGTTAAGTTTTTATGAACTGTTGTTGAATTATTACTAAAGTTGCATTTACTATCTCCTATAACTGAGTCAGGTTTAAGGATTCTAATGAACTATGCATCGGATGCAGCCTAGCCGTGTCCGCCGAGATAAACCGGTGGCATTTGTAAACCGGCTGTGTCGGGCCAGTAACTTGAGCATTTTGGCGAATTGAATTGGCGCGACGGATTTTGAATTGGCGGCTGCCGATTCAAAGGCTTAATATCGAACACTGCATCCTAAGTTCATGCATTGCAAAATTCTTTGACAATGTACTAAATGCAGTATTGTGTCGGTTTTTACATTTAGGCCTACACAAAATGACTACTAGTACCTACCAACCAGGTTCATTACCAATTCAACTGTAGCTGCCAGTTCAACAAAAATTATTTTTACTGAAGTAGAGAAAACTACAGCAATATTTAAGTCTTTGGTCGAGCTAGACTGTTAGCATTTGGTGTCTTGGAGCATGGGCACGGTCAACCAGCACAATCAGATAGTACTGTGTCTCTGTTATATTGTACAGAATGTACGTACAGTCATTTCAGTGATCTGACCTATCCATGAAAATGACAACCTGTCGAGCTGCCAAACTCCTTGTACACCTATCTTCTGTAGTCAGCCTATGAGCTTAGTTTCAAAAGATTTAGATGCAATAATGGTTACTTTATTATTAGTAATATAGATCATTAATCATGTATATATATATATATATATAATATGTATGTATATATATATATACAGTGTATATCATATGTCTTGTTAACAAAATATTGCATTTTTCTTGTTAATAATAATAATATATATTCTTAAAAGAAAGTGCTTTATATTGAGGTTTTGCAATATGGGCCCTAAGAGTATGACTCAAATCCGCATGTCATTGTTGTTGTAATTACATTAATGATAACTAATTAAATAATTTGAACACAAAATAATGGTTGTACAGTGTACACACTTTAATATGTGTTATCTGATTTAGTTGTAAAGGTTGAGGTCAAATATATTATAAATTTATACTAATCACTTTATAAATGTACAAGTACCTTTGGCCAAGTACAATTGACTAAGTTAGTACACATATTTTTCATTAAAAAAACAGGTGTATAACTAAAGTACTGAAAAAGTATGCTCAAGTACAGCACATGGCTCCAACCTGGTTTTAAGATAACTTGTATCATTCCATGCACACCATAGGCACTATTTACCCAGTGAGTTGATTACCCAGACCTACACTTTACTCAGTGAGTTAATTACCCCACTTGTACTGGTTGACTAAGGTTAGTGCAATAATTTGTGTATTCAAGCAGTGTTGTGTCTGATATGTGTAGTTGTCCATTGGTCAAGTGTCAATTGCCTCAATTTACTACCAACTCTGTACTACAGAAGTCCCTGGTGTGGCCCCTACCATGTACTATTTCACAGGTAGTAGAAGTTATTATCCTTCAGGCCAAGTTGTAAATGACAATTGTAGTTGACCACAGTAATTACTACTCAATGTAGGAGACACTATTAGGATCAGTTACTTCCTGGCAGTGGAGTTGATTGCAATTAGCATGGCAGTGTCTACTAAGCCCATTCACAACCAGGTGGTGATGTTTGCACAAATTACTGCAATCCATATTAGGCTAACTATTATGATTGTGGTAACTGTGATTGTAGCCTCAAGTTGCCAGTAATCTTGAGTAATTGTTTGTTTGATTAGGAAGGATTTCCATTTAGTGGCTGAAGAAATAAAACTTGTAGTTTGGAACAGTGGAACTAATCTTGGTAACACTAACAGTGAGCGTCTGACCAGTAGTAAAGCCACTTGCACTTATTGGTGTTGCATAAACAGCTAAATACTTGTCATATACTCAGTAATACTTATCAAGGTAATGCTTACGTGTATCTATACATTTAAGTTTGTATATATTTTATTCAATATATTTGTATATATTTTATTCAGTATATTTGTATATATTTTATTCAATATTATATATAATAAATATATAACATACACGTCATATATAATATTATAAACCTGTTGAATGTATAATTATATGATTTTTATATGTACTGATTGGCAACATTTCTGAATCAGGATGCGAGGCCCCGGTCATTTTGCACGGCTACCCGAATGTGCACAACAGAAGCTTTGCCATTGGCCAACACATGGAGGTGACATGTGGCAAGGGCTACCGACTGCCGGGCACAAAGCTGATAGTGTTACACCTCATATGTCAGTCGCAGGGGGTATGGACCGATCTACTCGGCAACACACAACTGCCAACATGTGAAAGTAAGTCACTCAGTGTTCACTACAATAGAACTATTTATTAGAAGCTACACAAAATATATGTGTAATTGCCCAATGCAAATACGTTGAAATTAAAGACATCCTCAGATTGTTATCACTAAGATGTTAATAATTATTATATATACATGTATATTTCCACTGACATTTATGTTACAATGAGGTTTGTTTATATTTCCACTGAAATTATAAGAAAAGGAAATAGAAAGTTTATATTATAGTTGATGTAATCACAGTAATCCCCGAATGCAGTAATGAGTAGTTTATCCCATGCCTTTGGAGAAGCACAGGATAATGGTTACCAGGTGACCATTATTAAAGACAGCATTTTCTAGTAATTACATCCACGTCCCGAAGGTTACACGTAAATTGTAATATCAGCCAGGAATAATGTCTCGAAAGTATGTATGATGACAACATCAGACATTAATAGGAGCAATTTACATGTACAAAACACATTATTTGTTAACATTTGTAACTCCCACCTAACTTTTTGGCCTTGCTCTATGCATACCAAAGAGGAGCTGTTGAAAGACCCTAAACGTAACCTTAAATCTGTTGGTGATCACTCTTTCAGCTTCATCGCACCTACTCTTTGGAATTCACTGCCAGTCAGTCTGCAGAAACTCCCTACTCCGAGTTAACATCACAGTTAAAGACATCAGTTCTGACAGGCGTTCCCACTAGTCTAGGTGGTCCTTGCTTTCTGGGTGTACTTGTATAGTTATGTATATATGTGTGTCTGAATGATACATGTTAGCGCACTAAGTTTTTTGTCTAAAATGATTTGCTTTGTATATAAGAGCTATCTTATTGTTATTTATTATTATTTATAATTTTTATTATCAGGAATCGGCGGCTGCCCCGTGCCTGTGATTGCCAATGGCATGGTGCTGCACAAGACAGGGGACTACATGCCTGATGATGTGGCACTGCTGGCATGTGACGCCGGCTACCAGCTCCACCCCCGACACGCCTACCTCATCTGCCAGGTGGACGGCACCTGGACCTCCAGTCTCCCATCTGTCAGGATACCTTTGTGCCAACGTGAGTTGTCCGGGCAGGCCAGGGGTCCTATGTAATGTATGGAAGGTCCCTTTTGGAAGGTCACTGTATTTGGCCCAGTTGCTGTCTTCGCTGGTCGTGATTGTGGTTGTGGGATCAAATACATGGTCATTGTTGAATGGGAATATGTATGTAGATGTGCAAAGTTGATAGAGAGTTAGTTGGTGGACTTTGCAGCATGGACATGTCCAGTTGAGTTGTTATAATTTAAGATCTACCAAGAGATAAGTATGTCTGTCGTTACATCCGGCCAATAAATTTGATGTAGGGCACAGAAGATTTCGAATTGTCTTGCTGCTGTTTCGAACCTTGGGCAAGTTCATTCGCTCCACTTTGCACCAGTTAACTCAACTGTATGAGTGAGTACCTGGCAAAAGACAGTGGTGGATAATTGTGTACGAATTGTGTTTACGCAATGACTGCAGCATTGCTGGACAGGTCCCAGTGAAGTCGAGATAATATTTGATTGAACATGTCTGCCAGGGAGTAAAATGTAAGGCTCTCTGGGCAGTCCTAAGGACAGGATGTTTCATTATATACAAACTCTCTTCTTTACTTTTAATATTCACGTTGTTCATTACTATTGCAGTTGAGAACTGTCCTCTTCCGAAAACGTTGAAATATGGCCGCTTCAGCATCATGCGTGATGCAGACAACCCGCTCAACATATCCGCCACTTCACTCCCCCATGGCACCCACGTCTTCTACCAGTGCAACGACGGCTTCCAACTAGAAGATAGCGAATCCGCGCTCTCTAAGTGCAACTACGGACACTGGACGGGAACTGTGCCAAAGTGCATCGAACGTCCTCCCCACGGTTCATGCCCGGAGCCGACCGCAGTCCCCAACGCGTATTACTATTACACCGGCAAAGACCCGACGAACAGGGAGACTGTGTTGGAAGGCTCCAGGATCCAGTACGTGTGTAACAGCGACAGATTTGAGCTGTATGGAGACGGTTCGCGGGTGTGTCTTAATGGACGATGGAGCGGCGCTACGCCACGCTGTAAGTTCGTCGCCAAGAGTTGCTCGGCACCACCCAGTGTCACACACGGGGACTACAATTTCTTTGGGCGGAATGATGAGAACAAGAAGCGACAGATTGCGGAGGGGTCGCAGGTGTACTACTATTGCCACAGCGGGTATAAGATGAATGTCAATATCTCAGTGATGGTCTGTCGGGATGGCGTGTGGCACGGACTACGACCAACATGTGGTAGGTTATGGTGGCGTCTCGAATTCGTAGAGTTTCTGTGTGTAGACATTGCATGTAACCTCAAATGTTGTCCTGCATTTAAAAAATTGGATTTGTGTCTTTATCTGTTAATAAGTTTTAAAATTTGTAATCAATATCTACCCTTGGCAATCTTTCGATCACAAATAAGTGTTTCCTGTAAACTGAGTTTATAATTTTCTTGAACAAAATTTATCTCTAGTTGTAGAATTAACTGTGAAAATGCAAATCCAAATCTGACATACATAAATAATAAAATTCTCAGCTGTCAAAAACATACAGTATAACACATTATTTTCATTGTCTGAAAACATACAATACAGAAAAATATTATTTTTGTAGATTTTTATTGTCCAAAAACATACTGTGTCAAAATACACATAGTCGTTATAGTATTTTAAGTGATTTCTCATAGAGAACGGGTCAATGATATGTTGGTTTCCGCTGCAGTGAAGCGGACCCGCTGTGGAGCTCCAATGGACATAAAGAACGGTAACTGGGTGATCCTGGGAATGTTCCCAGACTTCCGCATCGGGACAAAGGTCCTCTACGAGTGCGGGGAGGACTTTAAGCCAATCGGAACAACACAGCTGACCTGTCTCATGTCAGGATACTGGTCTGACTATGCCCCACGCTGTCTCCCTAAAGGTTTGTAAGCAGGCCCTTAGTCAGAAATAATTTTTTGCCAGTCTTGAATTAGACAAAACTGTACCTTTATTACCTTATAGTACACGAATGGCTTCCAAAGTAGCCATATGCGTCAATCACAGCCATTATTGGTCAGTTAATTTTTTTCAAATACAAACCAGTGTCATTTGAGCCATTTATTTAGTTAATTTTGATTTGTTTCGCTACCATAGACTTGGAACTATTAGTTATTATTCTAGTGGTGAGCTGGCCCCCTCTAAATCCCACCAGTCTTATCTGTTGTAATTACCCGTCTTGGCCAGTCATCTGCCAGTCTCGAAGAAGGGCAGATGGGTCACTGGTTAAGCCACTGTTTGCATGTTGTATCTTGAATGAATGAATAGAACTTTATTTTGATCACAATACAATTTGTTGAACGTATTTACAATTATTTAAAATTAATAAATGCTGCAATCGAAGAGATCCTCTAGAAACCCAAGGGGCTTATGTTGAGGACCATCCAAGACTGATATCACATCAAAGTCAGTTTCCTTGAATTTTTTGTTCCATGAAAAAAACAGGTATATACATATCTAAAGCCCGGCATACACGTAACGACACGACTGAGTTTTAGTGTTTTTTTATTTGCGACTTTTTTGCAAAAAAGCGTCGCGTCGTTACATGTATGACCCCCTTCAGGGGCGCATACATGTTACGACACAACTAGCGACACAACTGGCAGCTGCGACAGGTTGATGTATGCACTCCTGTTGGTAACGGCTGGAACTGCCGCCACTGCCTGGCGGAATCCTGTGGAGCTATTTGAAAATGGCGGTGTTATCTGCTCATCAATGGCGAGCTATGGCATTAAGCTGCACCTACCTGATCATCTAGAGAGAGAATGTCGTCGTTCTTGCTGGGCTAAACAGTGGGCGTTAAATAATAATATTTAATATTTATAGAGCGCAATATCCATAATATGCCCAAAGCACTGTACAATAAAATCCAATCAAGCGATTCAATGTATACTTATAAAAACTGCAAAAAAAGAAACTTCAGATAAATGTAGAACAAATTAAGTTAGTTATATTAAAACTATTCATTAAATAAAATTAGATAAATTAGACCTGTTATATTACTGTATTTACATATATGCATACCTGTACATACATACCCACACATATGCTCGCACACACGCATACATAAATAAATGCTGATACATGCATTCAAAATAATATATCTATGTGTATAAAAATAAGATATGCAGTAAAATGTCCTCAAATGAAATATTAAAAATGTCAGCAGTATTGAGCTTTGATCATGTGCATCTTTAGTGTCTTTCTGAACACTGACGGAGTTCTGCTGCACTTGATAGCAATGGGCAGTGCATTCCATAGTCGAGGTCCAATCACACGAAAGGACCTGTCCCCGAAACTGACCAAGTTCGTTCGTGGAACTTCTAGCAAAAGTTGTTCAGATGAACGTATGCGTCCCGGATAGTGCCTGGTTAACAGGTTGGCAAGATATAGCGGCACCGTCCCGTTAAGGCATGACGAACAATGTGCTTTTAAAAGCTCTGACTCCATGATTTATGACTTCACAAATTATTAAAAAGATTGATCCTTGCTCCAAAAGGTTTTCATATGCTGTGATATCTGTTAATTATGTTGTATGCTAAATTCGCCACATTAACATCTCGGGGAAACCGCCTATGAGGTTGGTAAAATATAATAAATAATAAACGTTGGTAAAAATATGTCATTAATAATATAACATGGAACATTTTCATGATAAGTTACATAAATAAAAAACAAAGTTACGTTCTTTTCCAGATATGATTATTATGATATTGTTAAATCAATTTGTTTTTTGAAATTGAGGACCACCACAATATACATAATTAAA
This sequence comes from Escarpia spicata, assembly GCA_963995525.1. Lineage (NCBI taxonomy): Eukaryota > Metazoa > Annelida > Polychaeta > Sabellida > Siboglinidae > Escarpia > Escarpia spicata. The sequence continues at coordinate 38,107,433 of OZ023211.1, read as the reverse complement.
AATCTACAAACATGAAATATTATATACGTGGGTACTGCTAAAAATATAGGCCACCGACAGGTACAGCCAGAACCAGAGAGGTGATGTTAAAATTCCTGCAGGGCAATCGATACACGGACGCTAGCGAAGAACACCCACCACATCAATCGCAGACACCCGGTGGCACAGAAACGCCCTGTCGCCACTTCCTCCCAGGAGGTGACCTTCAAATCCCTGTTGCTATATTCCTTTGTCGTGGAATCAAACAAACAAGGCCTCTCCTGCCAGAGATCTATGATTTGTCTTCTATTTTTTTATTCCAATCAATGATTACCGCCATTTTCTCTATTTCTGGGACAGTCCCATGACTTCTAGGAAGCTCCTGATTGGCTAAGTGCCTCAGGCACTTTTGGAATGTAAAAAAATGCGTTGCAGACGCGGTTGTACCGACATACACATAACGATGCGACTTGTCGACGGTGGTTTGTCTGCGACTTTGTATTTAAATATCAAACATGTTTGATATTCTACGACGTGTTAAAAACTGGATAAAGACTGCCCTCAAGACAAGCATCGCATCGCAAGGGGGGCATACACGTAACGATTAAGAGTCGCAGACATGTATAAGACACTAAAACTCAGTCGTGTTGTTACATGTATGCCGGGCTTAAGACAGTTTTCTCATCTGGACTGAAACAGAGTGAATAAGAGTTACACAGATATAGTTTTTATGTAATCTCTGATCAAATAAGTTATCTGCTAAATATGGTACAGTACATTGAATAGATTAATGGTTAACATAACACATGAATTAAAACATGTTTGGTCAACTATACCATACCTTCCTTGGGAGTTTCCAACAGAACTCTCATGTACTGGAAGCAACGTTAAGAGTGCATCCTGTCAGCACTGATGTGACAATGCAGGAATGATGTTTTGTTGTTAATTATGGTAGTTTAATTAATTAATGTAGGTATTCATGTCGTAGTGCTGTTATATATGTCTTAGTGCGAGTACCATGAAAAAGAAGTATGTGTCCGGTTTTCTATTAATTTAAATCTTTCATTATGATTAACGACATTTACATTTGTGACTTAATTTCCGTGCTTCATGTCTAAATCTCAGTATGGAATAGTTAATGCGCCCCTTTGCTGCAGTAGAAGACGTAGCCATACTGGGACCAGCTTGACTGTCAAACTTAACAAGTAACTATAACAGGAATTATAAAGTAGCCACAGCAGGAAGTAGCTATTCTGGGACACAGCAATAACAGAAATACAGAATCTACGTCATATCCAGTGCGAGATGTGGATACTGAATGCCGACTGTTGTTGTAGGTTTGTACTGCAGTGAGCCGGACACCATCAAGCACGGCTTCTACATGTGTAAGCCGAGTCACTGCGACCTGTACAAGCTGGGCACGGAGATCCACTACATGTGTGACCCCCAGTACGAGGCGCGACCCAACGACCTGCTGGTGCAGATGTGTGAGCGCGGTGGCCACTGGACCAGCACGAAGCCCGTCTGTCTCCCCGGTGAGTGACCACACCAGCGCCCTCTGGTAGTAAACACCATTAGCTAACCCAATTAAGCATGGACGTTGATGTGACCACTGAATATCGACCTCAAGTTGTTGAGTGCCATGTGACAGCTTTTACGGTCCAATCAAAGGTCAACCCCAGATTTGTATATATCGATGTGCATTTTGTTCGTGAGAAATGGATATTTGGTGTTTGCACAAACGTTGCATTATTTTGTACATCAACGGTACTTAACCTTGTTTGGTCGCAACCCAAATTCCAGTCGCTGGACTTGTTAGGCGACTCATGCCTTCAAAGAGTTAACTTGTGATAAATGAAAAGATAAATAATGGTGAAATAAATAACCATAGCAAAAATACATCATAAATGAGATTTATTAAATGTGCTTGCTGAACGCGGAGGGATCACGTACGTCATCAGTATCATTGTGATACAGTGTATTGTACATGGACCCCCATCATATATGGGCCGGCGGTCGATTTACCATGGCATGGAAAATGGACCCCCCTGTAAAAATTTAATTTTTACTGTTTTGGGCGAGTTAAAAGTGATCAATTAATTGGTGTACGTGCATTAACAAAAAACAGAACTATTCAACAAAACATGTCCAAACCGTAGTTACTGAAATAAAACGGCAATGACCATTTCAGTATTTTTATGGTTATTAACTCTCTTTATCCCAGAGGCCTGTCCCAAATAAGCCTCCTTGTTCCCAGGCAAATTTGCTTTCGTACTGATGTCATGTTTTTTGTCTGCATGGTCTATGTTCATTTTGTATTTGTTATACTTTATTCATCAGCAAGCACCAAAAACTATATATCAAATGAAAGCTAATAAAATTATCTTTGTAATGTTGTGACTTTTATAAGTGTAAGTTTTATCTTACCTTTACAATACAATCGTTTTATAAATGTTTGAGTTGATACAAACTTGAAAGAATTACAGACACAGTCAACTTCAGATGCCATTATGACAATTATTAATACATTTTTGATTATTATTGAAATCTTTGGAATTTAGTTCCGATTCTGTTGGTATCAAATGTAATTGTGTAAATCGTCTGCACGTGGATTTATAAGCTTTTGACCGCCATTGAAAACCAAAATTGCTAATAACTGTTTCTAACCGTGAAAATGTTGACCATCCGTCCTCTGCATCCATGAAAACCATCAAAATAACTGCCATCTCTGGACTCTGAGTATTCAAGTACAAGTCACATTCAGCTGTCATAAATTTTGCTACCAACTTGTACTTGACTTCGATTGAGTGAAAACAACCGCTGAGTAACTGTCCAAAAGATCGTCTGAATCATCAGAATATGCACGAACATTATTACCACCATGCATCAATGGTGTCGGTCGCTTTGCAACAGAAATAAAAATTAGCAGTGTATATTTTCACTTAAAACGCTCAAAATCACCGTGAAAAGTTGTAGTTGGAATAAAAAGAGTTAAGATCGCTTTGACAATTTTGTTGGCACAAATTTGCCTGTCAGAATAGAACAGTACCATGTCAGTGCCATCATTGTGGCCTTGTCCTTTGCAGCCCTCTTGACTGAGTCAACGGGGGGTTCAGTGAGGATCAACACCAGCACGATGACCATCGTCGTGGCGACGTCCTGCAGCGTCCTCGGCCTCCTACTCATCGTCTTGGTCATCGTGGCACTGCAACGCCACATGAAGTCACCAGGGCGCACATGTCACATGGTCTCGCCCCCCCAGCTTCCACCCCCGCCCCCCTACTCGGAGGGCTGCACTAACCCCACTGTCGACGAACATGACCGCGTTGCCCTGATCGCATTCACCGATGGCGCACAGATCGCCTTGCCGAGTTACGAAGAGGCCACTAGGGGGCGCCAAGCACGGTTTGCCGGGAGCAGTGGTAACGTGAGTCGGGGCTCGGGTCGATCCGTCCGCACCGACTATCGCTTATTGCCAACGATTCCGTCCAACCTGTACATGGCGAGCGGTGCGGCGGTGCCCAGTGGCGCCACGAGCAGTGCAGACCCGCACCATCCACAGCATGATCACCATCGCAACTCGATCATCACGACCGCCAGCACGGCGACACGCGATAATCTCTCCATGGCATTCGGCTCAATTGACACCATGAATGTCAGCGATGGCACATCAACCACTGTCACCATAGGGACCTACAACTCATCGAATCTGTCACTCGCAGTATCCCAGCATGCCGCATCGGGCAGTCTAGGCTCGTCCAATGGCAGTCTAGCAAATGAAGGTAGGTTATAATACTGTCTTTCGGTTTGAATGTCATTCTGACGTCTTGATGAAATATCAGTGTTAACAGTGCACATACAAAAATGTAAGTTTTGTAATAAGTCACCGATTTATAACTGGGAAGTAACAATAATGATATTGAACTTCGTAACCTACCTGGCATTTTCTTGTAACTTATGTGACGGACACAAAAGGGTAACAAACATTCTCTTTGTGGTTAATGTAGTTATGCGAGTACAAATCTAGCTTGATATCAGTCTAGCTTTAGTTAAAATTTGTAACATGCAGGACATCTATTTGGGGTAAGACCACATTAAGGATCCATTTACCATTACCATCTGAAAGAGTGCACATAAAAATACTGTTTTCGTGTGAATTTCTTTCGAGCACTTTGACATGGGACATGTTGGACCCGTGAATATTGTATGTGCTACTGCGTTAGACAAGATAGAACATCAAATGGAAATGAATTTTCACATGCGTAACCTACCTGGCAATTTCTTGTAATTTACGTGACAGAGACAACAGGGTAACAAACATTCCCCTTTCAGGTTAATCTAGTTATGTGTGTAGCTTGATATCAGTCTAGCTTTTCCACAGCAACCACCTTCTAATAGGTGACTATGCCCATCAAATTTCACCTCAATGTGCACATAGGTGTCAACATTACCACTTCCAGACAAGATATACCACTTTCCCCCCTTGATCCTGCTTTTCTGCTTTCTTGACGAAATGAGATCAGTTTCTGTGGTAAAATCAGTCCACACAAGGCCTTTCTGGGCATTGACATTTTCTCCTGAATGCTTTCACCATGAACAGAAATGTAAACAAATATGTTGAACAGCATAAACAACATATGAGGATGTCCCACTTTTCCAGGGGCACTCTCTTGCTTTTACTTGAACAGATTTTGACACATCTCCTTTGTTTACAGATGCACCTCTGCTCGAGCAGAACAACAACGACGACACCGGCAGGAACCACCGTAGCACAACCTCACCCAGCAATGACGCAGCGTCGGCCAGCGAGGAACAGAAAGACGTTTGACGCACGCGCAAACATAGCCAACTCTCATGCGATCTGTAGTCGTAGGCAACAAATACTGCAAGACCTGGGTGTTGTTCCGTGTACTCGTACATGTCGTCGTCATTCTACACGTGTGTGTGCTAGAACGAAATGAGATGGAACGCTGCACGCGCTAGGTGCGATGTGGAGTCAGGTGTTGCTTAATGTTTGTCAGGACGTCTGGTGTGAATGTGAACACTGAGATGGCATCGAGGATTGTGTCGACATTGTTCTAAACGCTTTAAAACAATGGATAGAAAACCGAGATTGTCTCCATGCAGGCGTTGATCTACACTCCACAGGGTTTGCATAAAGACGGCTGTTTTCAACTTACAGTGTGTTTGTAATGTTCATCTTTAAGTGTGTGCCTGGAAGCCCTGAATGCACGTTTAGCAACACTAGGTTGTGCTGTTGTAGCACAGAACGTATATCTGACGCATTAGCACAGCTGTATGATGCAGTAAGCTATGTCTGTGTGAATAATATTGTATGAAGTAATTTATAGCTTTATAACATGTTGCTGAAGAAATTCTGTTGTGAAGATCTGATGCTGTATTTTATGGCAGGTTTCATGTGTGCTGCTCGTGCAATATCCCAGCTTGACCACATCAATATGGCAGTTAGTAATAGTTAGTGCTCTGGTTAATCAAAGGTCATAGTTTTTCATAAATTTTACCTCGTTGTTGAACATAGTTATCTTGCACTAATTGGCAGGTGGGAAACTTAAATTGACTGATCATGCAGTTGTTATTATAACTAGTATTGTAAGACAAGTCTTCAGTTATGTTTGGAGTTTTCATTTTAATGGTAGCTGCTGGTCCTAAAGTAACTACGGGCCATATCTTGGTGAAAACTCATCCTATCTTCATAAAATTTGAGGACTGTTAGTTGGGTGAAGGTTGTTGAACTTTTGATAATTCAGCTAATTTGCATAATTGTTGCAACAGCGATTTATGTGCCTATGGACATATGCCCCCATGGTAAAAATTATTCAGAATAAGTTCTAGCAAACGCCAGGATACTATTGCAATAACTTGTTTGTCGGAATGTTTCTTTGCACAATAAGGTGGTTTTGGGCTCGGACTTCAGGTGTTTTATGACCATAGTGAATTGCGCTGTTCAGGTGAAGATTTTATTTTTAAATTCCCTGAGTGATTGACCCTTGTTTACAAACCCTTAAAATAAAGCTGTGACATCCAAAATAGTTCATTCCACCTGGAACATTCCACAGAATAACTGGTGAAAATTTCAATTCTCTATCTTGTGTAGTTTCCTAAATAATTATGTTTGTTGTCACAAATGGTCAGAAATATCGTTTTAAGAAAACTGCCAAAACAAAATAAGAATGTAATTCGTTAAGCAGGACGGACAGGTGTACATCATCCGATTATAGATATTTGTAATCAGAATCTTAAAAACTAATGTATTGGGAATGATGAAATTCCGAAATAGCAAAAAACAAATTTAGGACCAGTGGCTACCCTTAAGTGTAATAGAAAGGTTGTCTGTTCCATGTCACAGAATCAGCGTGATAATTATTAACAGGCAGTTTGCTTGACTGAAAATCACTACTGTGCTGGACAGCAAAGAGCTTTGCAGTAAAACCAACCAGCATCGGTTATATTGCCAATTAAATCCTGAATGTTTTGTTTAATTTTCGCGAGTTAAAAATTCAAATAATGAACAATATTTCTGGCTTAGTAAGTGCAATTTGGTGGGCAGTATACCTAACTTGTTTATTCTATAGAACATTATATTAATTAATGTAAAACACGAACAGACAACCTCCCTTTAAAGTGGTGCTTTGTAATATCAACTGGTGAAAGCTTCAACTCTTGGAGCATAAACCACGTCATGTAGCATGTTCTCTGTGATCGATTTCACAATCATTGGCTAAGATCCTTCTGAAATCGTACAGAGCAGTGTTTAAGTCAACATACTATGTCAACCTTTTTATACTAGCCTTGAAAGATCTTACCGTATTATAACTTGTAGAGTCACATTACACTGGCATTTGTAGGAACCACTAATTACAGCATCATTTTAAACTAGGATAGGGTGAAAAGGGTGTTTTCCTTTAATGGTTTACTGTGTTATAAACCTGCTACTTCATGCACAGATATTCTATGTCCCATGTACTGTTATTTGCGTGCAGTAATGTGTATAAACACTTGACATCACACATATAATACGGGTCTCTACCCCACTAATTGTCACTATAACAGTTAGTAGTGCAAATGATGCATTTGTCGTAATGTTGCTGCCATTCAGGGATACCTCTACCTATGCCTCTAATGACACCTTATATATAATCTCTATTAATATAATCATACCAAATCATTGAAGCGTAAATGTGTTGTATTTGTTTTAATAGTTACATACGACGCCGAATACTGTATTTGGATTGTATCAACAGTGACAGTTATAGCTGTGAACGTATTTAACCCAGTATGATGCTGTAGCAATTTTTTATGATTTTGTAATGGCAATAATAAAGTACGTTTATTGATTTATCATATACATAATGTAGATATATCTAGATATATCTTTCAGTGTGTATCAAGAGGCAGATTTTAAAAATATGGTCAGTATTTAATAAACATGAGGTATATTTACATGAAATGCTTTATCGGGGTTGGCAATATTAAATGATTCTGACGTACCAAAGGAAAGATGAAATGGTATGCCAGACAGTATTTCTTGTCAGTTTGCTGTTTTGTAGCCCTTACATTTTTAATCATTGATTTGCATTACTCTGAAGAAGGACTCCAATAAATGATACAGCTCACAGAAGAGTTTCCGCTCCCTTGTGTTCGTCATGCTCCAAATGATACAGCTCACAGAAGAGTTTCCGCTCCCTTGTGTTCGTCATGCTCCAAATGATACAGCTCACAGAAGAGTTTCCGCTCCCTTGTGTTCGTCTTGCTCCAAATGATACAGCTCACAGAAGAGTTTCCGCTCCCTTGTGTTCATCATGCTCCAAATGATACAGCTCACAGAAGAGTTTCCGCTCTCTTGTGTTCGTCTTGCTCCAAATGATACAGCTCACAGAAGAGTGTCTGCTCCCTTGTGTTCGTCATGCTCCAAATGATACAGCTCACAGAAGAGTTTCCGCTCCCTTGTGTTCGTCTTGCTCCAAATGATACAGCTCACAGAAGAGTTTCCGCTCCCTTGTGTTCGTCATGCTCCAAATGCACTGTAGTGCTGTTATTAAGTGATAGTTTAAAAACTCCATAAGCAGCAGAGCTCTTTTTAAAGTACCTTTCATTTGTGTGTATGTGTGTGCATGCGCGTGCGTGTGTGCGTGCGTGTCAGTTGGGGTATCTCATCACAGTGCGTGTTTGTGTTGTGAACACTCATGTAGGATTAGAAACACGTATATGCAGTTTTATGTAGCTTAGATGTGGGCAGACGGTGCAGACTGCAGGATGTTCGGAGCCTTAGATTACCCTGGACACAGAGTATGACGCCCTGTTGCTATATCTGATATCCCGATTTCACATTTTTCACAAACACATGAAATCTATGATGTATTTTCTAATAAAGCAACACACATCTTGATTTCTTGCCAAATGCTTAACTTCCCCTCGGCTGCTATTTCGAAACTTGGTCTTGGGCAATTTTGTTCATCCTACGTTGTCTGTGTGTTCCGTAAGAAACGCTATAAACAGTTGGTCCCTTCTATCTGGTGTCTGCGTGAGGGGAAGTAAAAGATCCCACACAGGGAAATAGTCTTAAGTGTCAATTCTCCATACAGCCCCTTATTGGGCTAACCTAGGAGTTGTGCTGTGCACATTGCGAAGGGTGCATGAAATGGAATTTTAAAAAGTAAAATAAATAATTGTGTAAGCCAAGTGCAATTAATAATTTGTGCAGATTAAAAACCGAGTCTCTGTATCTATGTTCTGGTAAGGTGGGTTGGAACGACAAGGTGGATGGTACTCGGAGCTTGTTAGAATGGGTGTAGTGTGGGTAGGCTTATTATTTATGGGGGGAGTAGATTCCAAGCTCTTATAACTGTGGGATAGAATGAGTATACATAATTATATATTTATTCGTGCATGTATTTGTTGGGATTGCTGTTTCGTGTACGGGAGCATGGGACTATAAGATGTTGTGGTAGGGTAATGTTCAGGAGGTTGTGTTTTATTTTGTAGAAGAAGGTAAGTTGGTGTTGTAATCGTTTTCTTTCTAATGTCTGCCAACCAAGTTTGTTTATGAGGCTGGTTACACTTGTTGTACGGCGGGACATCTAGCTGCGCTTCTTTGAATTTTGTGAAGGTATCAATGTTATTTTGTGTATAGGGATTCCAGGCTACAGCTCCATACTCTAGTTTTGGTCTTACCAACAATACATATTGTAGGCTGTTTCCTTAACGTTATATGTTGCAGGGTGGAGAGTGCATTTAAGGAGGCCAAGGGTTCTAGCAGATCTATTGGGATGCTGTGGTGGGGCCATGCTTTGTCCACGACAGTTTAGAATCTATTGTGATGCCAAGATAGGGGTGTGAATCGACTTGGGAAACTGGTTGGTTTGAGATGGTGTAGGTGAAGTGGCCTGGTTTGCATTTATGGTGTTCCTTTGGCTATTACGTAACTTATTAACTATGGTAATACTAAGAAGGTAACCCTTAGATATTGCAGTTCATTTGCCACTTGTCTGTCCAGTCGACTAGTTTATTTAGGTCTGTTTGAAGGATGTTATTGTCTGCAGAAAAAGTGTCGTCGACTTGCTGAGCTGGTATCAAAGGAGGAAACAAAATGTCGGGCATTTGTGTTGCCTTGGTGAAGGCTCCTCAACTGAACATAATTTCTACTCTGTTGAATGGTGATTACCGTAAATGTACATGGAGCTGTGGTATGTTTAAACTACAAGAAATCTGTGAATCAAGGTAATTTTTTAATTTGATGTATACACTCCACCGGAACATCTGCCATTTAACATGTGCTACTGTTGGGTGTGACTGTACCTACTGGGTCTGACAAAATTGCGTAATACCCCTCCACCTAGACAGACCGCGGTGTAAACATGTCAACTACCGGTACACGTGGTAGTGCAAACAAGCATGGGTCATCGTCTAGTGGCTCAATAGCAATTGACAAAGACTTCATCAATGGCATGTTGGCTGCTCTTTGCAGTAAAGAAGTGATTGATAAACGTCAAGCTGCAATAGTTAATGATTTACGTAAAGAAGTTGCTTACCTGAGATGTGTCATCGGAAAGAAAGATGCGGCGATAGAACAACTTACAAAACGGGTCGATAACTTGGAAATTGCACTAGACGATCACGAACAATATTCACGGAGAAATTCAATGAGGCTTTTCAGCCTTGTGGAGAACGAAAACTAGGACATAACTAAATGCACAGTAGATGCGTTAAACGAATCTATGCATCCTAAACTGAGTCCGCCCCTCCGGTTGGAGGAGATTGACCGAATCCATCGAGTTGGACCCAGGGACAAGCCATCAAGACCAGTGCATGTGAAATTGGCAACATACGCAAATTTCCGAAAAGTCTACAAGGCCAGGGTAGGGTTGAATTCCAACCCTTGTAGACCCTGGTGGGACGAGAAACCAAGCGAATCAGAGGATGGCACAGACAAGATGGGCTCAGCTGGCAAGTCAGCTGAAGGCACCAAGACTCGGGTCCTCTTCCTGAACGAGGACCTGTTGCAGACCAGAGAAAGACTGCTGTACAACTGCCGGGTGGCAAAGAGAAAGAAACTTATCAATGACTGTCGATTGTCAGACGGGACAATTCTCATTAAGAACAATGTCAGCAAAGTGATCGGTATCAAGTACGTCTCTCAAAGATTTGAATGACAATACCAAATAAGGTATCCAGCTCCAGTGCTTTTGTACTTGTATACATCAAGCCATGATTGTATACAGTAAGTTTGTACTTGTATACATCAAGCCAAGAATGTATACAGTAAATTTGTACTTGTAGACATCAAGCCAAGAGTGTATACTATAAGCCTATAACAAGGAGTATAACATTATATAATGTTCTTCCCTTGTTGTTCTCATTATCTTATTATATATGATTCGATTTGATTTGATCTCATTCTGTAAACTACCAATGCCAGAATGGACATTTACTGGAAAACGAAGAGCGGTTTCATTTGATGTCGCCGCCTACCGAGTACTGGATCTACAGTTGCGATTTACAATAAGGGTCCCACAGGGGGCGCGATGTCTGCAAGATGGCGTCAAATCAACAACAAGCGATGGAAATTGATCCGATTTCGAAGTTCAAAGTTCTTGTTCCTAGATTGAAAGAAGCCCTAGCTGTTAGTGTGAAAAAATGGTCTAATCAGGCATAATTAAATTCCAGCTGCAGTGTTTATAATGTCTTTACAGTTTACTAATTAACGGCTCCTTCGTATTATCGCTCATCAAAACATGCATCAATTTTACTTCTCCGATTACGCGTGCGTTTATTGGTGGGAGTACAAATCGTGCACCATATTCAATCAGTGATATGCCCATGTTTTGGGGATGTCGATAACAAAAGTTATTCTACACGATATCTGTCTAATCTCAAATACCTATTCCATAAAATTTGTGCAAACAAACTATTAGAAAAGTTGTTTTGAGCGAAATACTTACAAAAATATGCCGCTAAAATCAAAATTTTATTAAAAAAAAGACACATAAAAATCGTGTACTGCACATTTTATGATTTGGGCAGATTCAGTCTACACAGTAGCGTGCCACTTTCGAAGGCGTGGCCTTAGGTGCATAATTAATTTAAATAACCCAAATGACCTCAAAATGTATGAAAAACATCTTGCTGACACAAATGAGAGTAACTGTGATTGTGTATGAAGCCAAGTGATCTATATGGTCTTTAAGTTTAAACATGCACAGAATCTGTTGTTTGTAGACATGTTCTGTACAGCTGCACATACCTTTGCTGAAATTGATCTTTGTGTACACTGATTCAAAGAGAAGTACTGTGTTGACTGCAAGTTTGCTTCATTGACAAGTGAAACAATTCTATAATATGAACTTAGAAATTTATGTGAGTCAATTTGTATGTCAGATTTATCATTGTGCAACTGATTATTTGCAGACTTTAATGAAGGTGGCTGGAGAGATGTTTTACAAAAACTCACAATTTGACGAGTGTGTGTAAGTATAATAGAGTTTGTGTAAATAATAGTTATTTTATTGGAACGCAGTTACATGGTTGAGCAACAAGTGTCAAAATACACTTAAAATAATCTTGCTCTCGATTATTTTCCCCTATATACACTGTAATATGTTTGCATACATGAACCCATTTTTTAATGCAGTCCAGGGGCCATTTCACCAAGATAATTAGCTAACAGAAAATAATAAACAGAATCCGTTGTTAATTTTAAGGACCCAAATCACCAAATTTCAGTAAACAAGATCACCGTTAAGGAGCGATATTGATTTTAAAGAGAAAAAGTGGGCTTGTCGGCTAATAAGAATGTTAGTAAAATAGTCCTGTACAAAAAGAGTAGTTAACATATGTATATATCCAGAAATGTTTTTAACATTTAGTACGTACATAAATTGATCAATCTGACATGTACACAAGTATTAATGGTTCCACGGAGGTTTAAAGAATATTGTGTTTAATATAGAACTTAAATTATTTCCATTGTAGAAAACATGGCGACAACAACAGCGGACAGCTATTTGATAAAACTCTGGAGGAATTTTATGCCATCTGCGACCAAATTGAATTAAACCTGGTAAGGCAACTACAGTATACATTGTACTAATTTCAAACAATGCTATATATATATATATTTTTCAGTATTAACGACATGACATTAACAAATTATGAGCAGACTAGGTTGGTTTAATGACGACTGTATGTGATGTTTCATTGTCACCTGCAGCATCTTGCGTTGGAGTGCGTCAGCCAGAGCACAGACAGCTCCAAGAACACGCCAGTGATGGTGCAGAAGGCCGACACTCAGCAGCAGACCGACACCCTGTCATACCCGCAGTACCTCAACATGGTACGCACACAGATCACCTGTGCCAAGGAGATCCATGACTCCCTGCTCGAGTGTGCTAAAAAAATCTCTGAGAAGCAGCTGTCTACTACGTAGCCGCGGTCTCGTGTTGCAAAAGATATCCTGGAAGTCATTGAGTGTTTGTGTGAGTCATTGCGTCAGCTGTGTGTTTGGTGTGTATTGTATGAACCATTTATGATCATCGGGAGTGTGTGTGTAGGAGCATGTGGATATATTATATGTTATATTGATTATGTTCTCTGTCTAGTTTTATTGTGAGTGCCTCGATTTGGTTGTGGGTTTCCTCCTTGGCTTAGCAACTGCCACTCTCCTAACCGGGGGCGGGGTCTAATATGTGGCACTAAGGAAAACGTTGATTTCTTTCTTGATGCATTCTCCATAATAACTGCCCCTGGGTGTTCACATCAGAGGTGTGAGATAGTCGGTAAGAATTATGTTGATGGCTAGCTGGGTTTGAGAATGGAATAGCAGTGGAAGCTGTGGGACACAGTGTTGAAACCCTGGTGGTTTTTAATACAGTATGAGAGGGTAACAAGTGCACGGAATGGAGGAGGGGCCCACAGATTGAATGTAAAAATGTTGGTGGCATATGAATTGTACTCGTAGTTATTATTGTAAATAAATGTCTGTATACATCATTTCGGTGATGGTACATCCTTTGCATGTAACGCGTCATGACACTGTTACATGCATACGTATAACTTCCAGTCTGGACAACTGCACTAAGGAACCAGTTCACTGGAGGGTGGTCTGAGAGTTACCGGTAGTACAGGAAAATGTTGACATTTGTGAAAAACCTCAAAGGTTGTTATAGGATTATTTACACTTGGTACTTTTTGATAGCATCGGTTTAAGAGTTCCACATCTTGAATCCTTAACTTTTTGTTGAAAAGTGGTGTTCGTGCACTAATGGTTCTTGATTTCAACTATGGTGATATTTATGCTGCACTGCCAGTCTGCGAGATACTGACGTAAATTATTTTGCTGAACTATAAATCATTATCTCATGGCTGTAATGTCGTTTCGTCCACAAAATGACAATATAACTTGCGAATATTGCTAGTTTTCTTTTGGTTCAAATGTGCATTTATAGAAATTATGTTTGACATTTTCCAAGGTGGAATGGAATGTGTATACATTTATAAATTTGTGTACTTAACTTGAATGTATTGCATGCATATGTTGTTACAGAAAAGTAATTTGAAAAGGTTTTATAGTTAAATGAACCATTTAAATGTTTGTTTAATTGAAAATATCCATTTGAGAATTCAAATAAATTTAAAGCAAAGGTTTTGTATCAAGGAATGCCATTGCTGTGCAGATGTGACTTTTTCAAATGCATTTGCATTTCGAAATCACTTCTGAATATATAACAAGCCACACCTGTAATAGGAATACGGAAATGTTATGTTGATATTTTTAAAATAAATAAGTTACATGCCTGATTCTTTTGAATGTTAATTTTATGTGCTATGTATGTTAATTAATTTATAGCATGTGACACAATGAAACAGGAATAAACGGGCCTGACAAGGAACATCATTCAGTTGTGCAGCATTGTGCTTGTGTACATCGTTGTTGCGAGGCACTGGCTACATAAAATTATAAATGGTCACCAATCTGTCCTATAACGTAGTCGCTGTTGCACAATAGATCTTTGAAAAACACTTGGAACTATTGTTGATTGTGTAAAGATAGATTTGGAGGGATCTGCAGCTGCACCATAACTCCAGGTCCTGAAGAATCGACCAAAACAGACACCAACAGTTGTTTGGTATTTACCATGACCATTACCTCGTGATACGCTGGGGTCTGCGTGAAGGGAACTAACCGACTTACCTGACACTGTCAGCATTGGTTGTCTTCTGTTCCTCCGAAGACTGTAAAATATGCAATCAAAGCATACACAAATATTGTATGACATTATGCATATAACGAAGGTGGCATGGGACAACACAACACAGGTAAACATGATACGGGTGAATTGATGGCTACATGCAGACACGCATGTGATCGCACGCACGCACGCACGCACGCATACACTCTTCCTTCCCTCTCCCTGCATACACCTCATACCACACCCATCACAGTGCACACCACACCAATCACACCGCACACCACACCCCTCACACCGCACACCACATCCCTCATACCGCTCCCATCACACCGT
Organism: Escarpia spicata; assembly: GCA_963995525.1. Taxonomy (NCBI): domain Eukaryota; kingdom Metazoa; phylum Annelida; class Polychaeta; order Sabellida; family Siboglinidae; genus Escarpia; species Escarpia spicata. Next base: position 38,092,416 of record OZ023211.1, on the reverse strand, counting down.
ACCTCTCATACCACACCCCTCACACCACACCCATCACACTGCACTCTTCACACTGCACACCACACCCATCACACTGCACCCTTCACCCCGCACACTGCACCCTTCACCCCGCACACTGCACACCACACCCATCACACTGCACCCCTCACACCGCCCCCATCACACCGCCCCTACTACTGCAACTCACACCTGTTGAAGGTGTCGATAAGGCTGCATTCCAATTTATTCAACTCGCTCCTTCCAAGACTTCCATATCGGTTTTCGTTGTGATTTATTAAATTTGTTTTCCACTTTGTCTTTGTGTTTCCATCTTTCCGTCTGCCCCCATAGACTACGTATCCATATTAAAGTCTGCTGCATTCCCAATCAAGCCCCATCCTCGGACGTATATTGCATGATATACAGGCCTGTAGGCGGGGTTGCGATGGATGCTGAGACAAAATAGTTTAGCTTGAGAGAAAAGAGTTCCGCTCGCGGTTTCAATTGGGTGCGAGTGGAGTTTTTTGGGAGCCTCAAGAGGGTTGCATATATATCAAGAGAGGTGCAGCTGGAAGTTTTTTTAACCTGCAATCGCATGTCGAAAAACTTACCCCAACAAGAAAACATGCTACGAGCCTCTGTATATATATATATATGATTATCGTCTTTAACTGAGTTTAAATGCAATACCTTATAAGTTACGGACACTGAAGGTAGATAGTGCCTATAATTCCTATATATTGGTAAGATATTTGTGTATAAAATGTTTTGGTTTTAGGAAACCTATTCCGTGAAGCTCATACACCTATAGTTGCGCCACTCAGTCGGATTGTCTGAGGATATTGACGCTAAAGAAGTCATTCCATTATTATTGTTAGCTACTTCACATGCACATTGACTCTGTCAGACACTTCACCCGACGTCGTGTACGTGGGTAAATATTGTTTTATTCTATAAACTACAACTAACTCTAAACCGAGAGTAAATCATAGCTGAGCTAATTTAGAAACCATAAGAAACGCTACACCTAACAATAATCCTATGCAGACCAATCTTTTGCCGAACTATCTTTGAAAAACGATTGAGACGATTGATTTTTCGTAGTGAATTTCTTGATTCAGCTTGCAATTCGTCACCAAAATTTAAATTTGTACAAACGAACTGTCTACTCGTGATACCCAGAAGATCGTAAAATGCCATCGCACGAACTTACATCATATTTAATATACGGAAAATATAATATGCAAATAATATACTTTTTTTGTAATTGTTCGCAGATGCTTATTTGATTGATGAATATTGAATGAGGAGATTTCGACCTGTGGGACGGATATTTATTGGCTATATGAGTGTGTCGAAATGACGATGACTCCATTACCCGCTGAGTCCGTAGGCGTAGCCGTAGGCGTAGGTCCTACGAATGTCGCGGAGTTTACGTCTTTCTTTAATGTTTTTGCTAGCAAATCAATAGAAATCCAGAGTGTAACATGCGCCAACCTGCACCCTGTTACCCTATGCAGTGATACTCGTCCGTTCAACCTTGGCGTTGCGTCTTCATAGATCTTCATCGAGTTGCGCTTCACTGATGATTGAAGACTTGCGCTAGTTACTTCACTGCTAGTTACGTCTATTACGTCACGCGCGTGTAAACGCGGAACGTTTCAACAGGAACAAACGCGACGTATTTGGATGCGCACGCATACTGGCGGCAGGAGAAGCGTATGTGTATGGCGAACGGCTTGTTATAATAATAATAATGGATTAACTTCGTTAGCGCCAATTATCAAGTTATGGACTATGATTAACATTGGAAGTTTATACCGCGGAATGAAATGTTGTGAGGCGTACATCCGGGCTTCGGGGTACGGCGTGGCGCCGAAACGGGATGTGTATGATGGTTGAATAAATATAAGTTATACCTCGTTCATATTGTCTGTATTATGATAATACCAAGAGAAGTATCATTACACCAATATCCTCGGAAAATCAGAGCTCAGTGGCGCAACAAATCCAAAGGATTAAGCGTCTTCCGATGTCATCAGTTCAACCGAGACGGCGGATTGAAGCTGGAGAAGCTGAAGTTGTAGCGGCGTGGAGGCGACACATTTTCAACAGAGCCACTGCGCGCAAACCAAGGGAGAACCCAGAACCGTTTAGCTAGGTACTGGATTATTTCACCAAACCATCATTGGCCCAATCACATTTTTCAATGGCAAACAAATGATGGCAATGGGGGGGGGGGGCAAAAAGCTCCACTGGCACCATATTCGGTGGTCTGAGCCGGACATTCAGCACGCTGTCTCGCGCTGTCCGATCACGACATCGGAAGATGGGGGGGGGGGGGGGGGGGGGGGGGGGCTGTTGATTTTTGTCGCCGCCTCGTCGCTGTAACTTCAGCATATTGTAAAACGGGGACACATTCCAAAGGTCAAGAGGGCACGGTAACGGGGACTCATTCAAAAAGATCTGGAGGCACGCCAAATTCAAAAGTCTAGGGGAGCATATGTCCCCCAGCCCTCCTGGATCCGCCTATGATTGGTCCAATGCATTTTGCTAGCTGGGAGTCGGAACCGTGGTATCCGCCCTGTATCCGTGGGTGGGTATAGCGCGCAAACAGAAATGAGTAATTTAGGTCTAAGCCGCCCATCTCAGGTTTTGAGTTTATATAGCCATCCTGTACAATTGATTTAGCCATTCTGTACAAGGATTTCCATAAACTACTTGGACGCCCACCAGACATTGGAAATGCGGTTCAAGAGATTCAGTCTGTCTTTATTTAAACGAAAGTATCAAAGGCAGGCCGCTTGAGCTACACAGCAGAGCATGTGAATGCTAAGAAATACTTGACCGAAACATCGAGCTGCATGAAGTTAATTATAGGGGGTTCTATACACTGTAATACTTTAGCACTGCGACCTGGATGATACTATTATTAATTAATATTATTATACAAAGATTTGGCGCAAGGTGATCAAGAAATGCTATATACGGTGGTTATCGTGTTGATCATCACTCCGATAGTAAAGTCTGGGAAGGAATTACACGGGTCATGGATATGAACTTTACAGTGAATTCCATCGTTCAACAAGAAGATCCTGAGTAGAATACAAACTGAAAATGACCATGACATTATATAGTAATAGAACCAATCGAAATGGATTCTAGGTAAGCACGCAGAACATAATAGCAATTATTATTAATACACTTTTGAAAAGCATTTTATACCGTCTTTATCTATGGCGGCAAAGTAATAAAGATTCTTGATGCATGTGATGTTCCAATCAGTTGGTAACAGGTATTGCTAATTAATGTAGTACCTATACGTGTCCTATACCATAAGCGTCGGAACAGAGGGGGTGCGTTGAAGGTATGCTTAGCTCGCCCCAATATTTTTGCAAGGGGGTGCATGCAGTTGAAGGTTTTGGCGAGCCTCAGAATTTGAGGTTTTTGGTGCGCCTCAAGGGGATGCAGTTGGTGGGTTTTGGTAAGCTTACGTCTCCATTATTCACCACGTTCCGACGCCCCTTTGCAATATTAAAGACAGTGAAGCTCGCCCAGGCACTATACTAAACAAAGAAACGACTACTTGGTGCAGGTCTGTAGGCCTATATATTGGATGGATTTTGCAGACTGACACGCTTGCATCACGCGTCTTCCCGATCATTCACTGCGATGGGCGAGAATAGGAGCTGCCATATAATTCCTACTTACAAAAGCTGTACGAATGTGGATGTAGGGGTGTCGTATGTTTGAGTGTTGGCACGTTGAAAATCGCGATGTAGTACGTGACGTGGTCACCACTGTGGATGAAAGCTTTTACTACTTACAAGAAGAAAAAGAAAGAAATGTGTCAAAACCGAGATCATCACAGATTTGAATTCGCTGACGATATCACTCTCATGTCAGAACACCGAGAGGCTTCTCAAGCGAAGGAAATCATCCTTTGTGAAAATCGGATTGGGTATTATTATACTGCTACAGCTACGTCAATATCAATCATTACCATGGATGGATCTGCTTTTCTGAAAGTCGATAACGATCGATATGACGGCTTCTGAATCAGCACTGTACGTGTATGTCTGCAGCTGCATGAGCAGATGTAGGCCTATCCAAAGGGGACTACACGTACAATAGGGCAGTGGCGTAGCCAGAGGGGGGGGGGGGGGGCCAGGGGGCCATGCTCCCCAATCCCGGAAAATTAGTATGATGGTTGCCCAATTCATAGAGTGACAAGGTATAGAGGTTATTGAAGTGCCTGTGTCCTACCCTTTGGCAAATACATTTTTCATCATTCAAATGGGATTAAGTTACCAAAGTGCATGGAGGAATCCACTGCTTCTGCCGTAGGCAATAAGCATCCAGCAGGCTGCAGCCCAAGAGGTGACAGGGCAGGGAAATGTCATCATTCACAATGTGCTTGATGGCTAATGCCTATTAATATATCAACACAAGGATGCGCAATGATAGTTGCCCCCTCCGCGCAAGATGATTAGTTACTGGACTAAGATCAAGTTGCACGTTGGTTGCAGCCAAAGCAATTTATCTAGTCGGAACTTCGTATCGTGAATTTATTAATTTTAATAAGTGACAACGTTATACATGATACGGACATTTTTGTGAAGCTCACTCGACGCCGCCGCCGTTGTGTTGGTGTTTGTCATATTGCTTGTCTGTAGGTTTAGGAGATGGAGCATGAGTAATATGGCTGTCTTGATGGATATTATGTAGGGGCTTTATGGGTTCGTGTCTCTCTGGTATTGTGTCGTTTTTCTCTTACTTTGACGGCTTCTATGAGAGTTTTTGTTGAACTGGCAGCTACATTGGTCAGTAAACTTGGTCGTCATGTCGTCACTCAGTTTAAACGAGTTAGGTTTGAGAAACCGACACAATACAGCATTGCTACGGAATCATGCGATGCACGAATATTGGACACTGGTTTATTGTACACTACAATATATATAATAATAATAATCTTTATTGATACATAATGTTAAGTATAGCACAGATGTAGCAGTAATATGAAACATGTATACATTACGTAACAAATGGAACGAAGCAACACATTGCTAGTGTTCCTTATTCATGTCATATTTGCAATGAAAACTATGATTCGTGTCAAAAAAAACATCTTCATAATAAACTAACTAATTATTTAATAATGCATTATACGAGTACCGTAAGACTGAACACCAGGTACATCTTAACATGACAACATTATACGAGTACCGTAACACTGAACACCAGGTACATCATAACATGTCAACATTACACGAGTACCGTAACACTGAACACCAGGTACATCTTAACACGACAACATTATACGAGTACCTAACACTGAACACCAGGTACATCTTAACATGACAAAATTACATTAAAGCAGCATTTAGCATGTTTGCTAGAATTAGACGCTTGGTCCTTTGTTTGAACATATGAAGAGATGTACAATATTGTAAATAGTTATTTGTAATAAATGTATTCCATATTTTAGGACCAACATAAGCCAAAGACAGTTGTCTACAATTAGTCTTGCAGTATGGTATTTTATATGTTACTTCCTGCCTTGTATTATATTTATGTGTGGATATTTGCAGGACAAATACATCATGATATATATATCTGGCAACATACCCCTATTATGCTTGTACATTAGAATACAGCATAAATATTTATTTACGTCATAAATATTCATTATTTGATAAGATGTAAATAAAGGCTGCGTATGATCAATCAATCGTACATGACTTATTACACGCAAAACTCGTTTTTGGAGTAAATGAATTTTAGCAAGGTATATATTCGGGGCCCTTCCCCAGACGACATTACAATAAGTAATATATGGGTATATAAACATGTAATACAGGTTTAACAATGATTTGTTATCTAATTTGTTTGTCACCTTTTTTATAATACCAATATTCTTAGAAATTTTATTTGATATATATTTAATGTGTGTGCTCCAATTCAATGTATTATTTATAAGCAAACCCAAAAACTTTATCTCATGTACAGTGTTAATTTGTATGCCGTCTATACAAATGTTATTACACCTCTCTCTTATACTGATCGTATTACTAAAGGTCACTGTGTGAGTTTTCTGTATATTCAAAGAAAGTTTATTAATGATAATGATTTCATCTATATTGTTGCCTTGTATAAAGATGCTCGTGTCATCAGCAAACATAATGGTAAACGTTGTGTCAGATAAAGTAGATAAATCATTTATATAGATAAGAAAGAGTAAAGGTCCCAGAATTGAACCCTGCGGAACACCACATGTTATGTTTTTAAGGGAAGATTTTGTTCCATAGAATTTTACTCGTTGTTGTCTGTTACTTAACAAAATTACGAATCCATTGGAGTACATTTCCTCTGATTCCATAATGTGTTAATTTTCTCAATAATATATTATGATTAACAGTATCAAAGGCTTTGGCTAAATCCAGAAATAACCCAATTACGTGCTCTTTGGTATCAATTGCCTTACTAATTTTGTCAATTAGCAGTGAAATAGCCATATCAGTGGAATATCCTTTCCTAAATCCAAATTGGGAATTATACAAGATGTTATGTTTCATTATGTAATTCATTAATCTATTGTACATTAATCTTTCAAAAACCTTTGAAAATACAGGCAAAACAGAAATAGGCCTGTAATTATTAATTAATGATGTATCGCCATTTTTAAAAACAGAAACTATATCAGCTATTTTTAGTTGATCAGGAACATATCCTTGATCAAATGATAAATTTACAATGTAACTTAAAGGATCAAGTAGGTTGGAGAAGGCCTGTTTGACAATAATAGGTTTTATGCCATCCCATCCAGGACTAGAGTTTTTAAAATTCTTAATAATTCCCTTTATCTCATCTGGTGTGGTTGGCGACAAATACATTGAATTTTTATAGACTCCTTGGAGGTAGTCATCAGGTCTCTCTGATATGACTGGTATTTTATCAGCCAGTTCTGGACCTATACTTGTAAAATATTCATTAAATGTATCAGCTATGCATTTTTTATTTTTTGTTAATTTACCGTCAATTAGTAATTTGTCATTAGATAAAAATGCTTCCTTCCTTCCTATAATACTCTTTAAGACTATCCAAGTTTTTTTTAAATTACCCTTGTGCTGTTGAAGCTCATGTCGATAGTATTCTCTTTCTGCTACAGTAATAAGACAATTTAATTTATTTCTATATCTTTTATAATTAGTTTCATTGAAGACGGTCGGTTTTTTCAAGTAATACATATACAATTTGTTTTTAGTTCTAATGGAGTGTCGGAGTCCCATAGTAATCCACGGTTTATGTTTTCTTTTCCTAATAGTTGTGTTAGCTAACGGAAATGAATTATTGTATGCAACTAATATCTCATTAATGAATACAGAATAACATTCTTGTGGATCTCTGCATGCATAAACGTCATCCCAGCATATTTTATCTATACTCTCTTTGAATGTAGCAGTAGTCTGCGCATTATATATTCTAGTCGCTATTGTCCTTTCTACCTTTGTGCTATCAGTATGTTTAGTGAGCAAAAATATTGGTAGGTGGTCAGAAATATCTGTATATATTATTCCATGCAATTGATAATTTGCACCAATTAAATCATTGCTGTATATATTATCGATGACAGTGGCAGTTGTTGCTGTTATTCTAGTAGGCTTGCTGATAAGGGGTATAAATGCCTGTTGGAACATTGCATCTATGTAATCTTGAGTTTCCGTGTGACTACCATAATTAAGTAGATTAATGTTAAAGTCACCCATTATGTAACACTGTTTATTATCAACCTTGAGAGTTTGTATAATATTGATAACATGTTCTGTGAAAGCAGTAATGTTTGTATTAGGTGGTCGATAGACAACACCTACAGTTGTTTTGTTATTGCATGTCTTAGACCGAGTCTTGATTTCAATAAAAACGCATTCCAGATATTCGGTTATGACACTCATTTCTGGTAATTCAGTATACTCATGGGACTTACGAACATATAAGGATACACCACCTCCCTTCTTGGAAGGCCTAGTCAAATGTATACTTTTGTACTCTGGCAATTCATACAGATCAAGATTGTCATTATGTAACCAAGTTTCGCTTAGACCGATGACCGAGAACCTGTTATCGATCAGTGACAAGAAATCACCCAATTTTCTAATGTTCTTTGGCAAGCTACGGATATTTAAATGCATAAGTGAAAACTCGTCATCAGAGATATTATTTCTTGTTATAACTTCATTAATGTCATCCTCAAGATAATATTTAGTATTTACAAAGCTATCTGTTGTGAGTAAATTACAATCGGGATCTATATTTCGCATTGCAGCATTGCCAGTTTCATAATCTTGTACATCACCTAAGGTAGTATTACATAATTGGCTCATAGCATTGAAATGCAGTGTATACATACATATTCACACGGTACACAATAATGCTTCTATAGCTGCATGTAACATTTACAGACCGTTTTATAAAAAACAACGTTATGTGACATCTGTTAAGTTTCAGTAGGTTAGTTATATTGCATATATGTATATATATATATATATATATATATATATGGTCGATTCTCACGAAAGGTCGGCACATGGTTGAATAAGTGACTTCAATGTATCTCTTCCAACTTTTGTCTCAAGAAAATATACATATCGGACATTAGAAAAAACAAAATGGGACACCTTAATAGCTATGCCTGTGGCCACAGTAGCACGTAAGATTTGGATGACATCGTGAAATGTATCCATACAAATGCACGCAGGTTTGCGTGAGATAACACTGACGTGTCGTGTAACTTATTCTATATCATGTATTGCTTTGGTTGGTAAATATGCCAGATATGTTAAAGCACGAGAGGCATTCAAGGTTTTTGGCCTAACTTGCTGTGTTTGTTGTATTTGTCACACTTACAAAGTTGTTACTTTTTCTTTTTTCTCGTTTTATTTACACATGATAGCACATCAATAAGTGGAGTTTAAAAGAAGAAGCCGTCATTAACTAAATATTGAGTTCATGTTTTAGTTGAGATGTTGTATATCCCAGTGGCACACTGCTACAGTTTACTAATGACTGACTGTGTGTGTTATCTCACTAGACAGACGTATGTTGTATGGATACTCAACATCTGCTTTGGTTGAATCAACGTCATAGTTAAGAACAGGGCCTGATTAACTAACAAAACTTTCTAGGAACATTTGGTATAGATAATTTATAGTTAATTACTCATTTCTATATAATAAACATCATATATCGTTTTAAAACAACTATTTATTTTGTTTGTCAGTTGACAGTTACACAGAAAGTACACGTTACTGCCCAGTGTTACATCATTGTTAATGCAAACACATTTAGTGTAAACCATACACCAATCTATGACATGGCACACCAAATATCATCATATGTACCGAAACAAAAAACGTAAACAAGTTGCGAAAATGTCTAAATACGTCTGAGAACAGTGAATGTTGTATGGATACTATGGTTTTGTATGGATACTGTAAACCCGCACATTGGATACCCGACGTCCTACTGCATCAATATTCGTATAACTTGCTTAACCCATAACAAAATCAACGTAAACATATGAAGGCTTCAGTGAGTAGACACATCAGTATTAGTCTTTACGCTTATGCCAAACTTGAATTATTCAAAGTCACACAGATCTCACAGCAGCGACTCCTTATCAAACAAGTATTTGTGCGTAATAAACAAATAGCACCACTAATTTAACGTAATGCAATTGAAAACATTGTGCAAGCGGCTGTATCAATGGATTAGTCCAATAAGAGGCATTTGTTGAATGGATACATAATGTTGCATGGATACCATGTCATCCTACTGAAGCAATGTATGGGCTATTCTCACCAGCAAACTTGCCTAGAGCACATAGAACATGATCAACATATTACTAAGCATATCAGTACATGAACAAAGTTAAAACCAACAATTAAACAGTAATTAATAAGTAACACAAACTAGTAATGGAAGATTACACTTTGGAATTAGCAATTGCTGTTGTACAGTTCATCAATTATATGATGTCACCAAAACATGAATACCTAAGAAACAATCGACATCATCGATGAAGCACTATACTACACTGAAACGTTCAAATGCACATTCAACCTTTGCCCGATCAGATGTGGAAATGTCCATGAATGGCTTGTTGACATACTCTGGTTCAGACACTTTACAGAGGATGTCCTCCTTGCCAATGTACATCTCATCGGTCTTCCCCGGCGCCACTTGCCACGTGTTGGAGTAAGACTGGTGATGAAGAATTCGTCATCCTCTTTCTTATTTACCTTGGACACGTACCATTTCTTGTGGTACACAATGGCTATGTAGTCTCCGGGTGGTGGCATAATGAGGGGGACTTCGTCATCACCATTCTCGTGGTCATCAGAGGATAGTGACTCAGCGGGTGTGTCGTCATTGTTTGCATTTGTTGCCTGATGACCAGTTGCAGTGACGGACACCTTTGTCTGTATCCATCCTGCACACGTAGCGGAGAACTGGTCATCTTTAAAACAGCAATCCTTGAAGCAGGATGTCTCCCTCATCCATGCCGACATGAGCCCATCTACTGGTGTTATTTTCCATGAGCCGATGATGTCACGACACTCTGTAACATGCGCTGACGTCACACGGATGAATTCCATTTTGCATTCAGCCATCCGAAAGTAATTACAGAAGGAATCTGCTTCCGATATTACGGCACCTTTCTTCACTGCGTTTTCTGCCATTTTTTACGGCACCGCCGACGCCATCACAGGGTCCTTTTCCGTGGCCCGCCTCCAGCAACTGATCTCGCTTCTCTTGGGTCTGTTTAAGCTTACGTTTGAGGCTGCGTACAATACTTGGTACAGCAACGACCAGTCGTTGGCATGGATTGACTTGTTGTCTTCGACGCCTGGGACTGAGGGCAATGTTTGGTGCAGGGGTGTTGGCCAGGCGGTGTGACGCTCTCTGTGTTTGTTGTATATTTGACTCCAGCTTCTCCTGTCTAAGCCTGCCTCCTTCGACATGTCTGACACTGTCTTTTTGTATTTCTGTGAAAAAAAGGAAAAACTCTAAATTATCTAGTAGATAACTAACCATAAGACTACAATACACATTTATAATTACACTGAAATGGCTGAAATAAATGCAAAACATACACTGATTAAAATCATCTATAAAATACACACATATGAATAATTATCATAATCAATGTGATGTTGATTTTGTCACCACTTCTGATTACACATTTATAAAGCAAAATTACACGCACAGCTATTCGCTCCGTCTCCTTCTTTCCATATTCCGGGTTCACCTGACGCTTCTTTTCCCGCCACCGTTTTGATGCAGCCGCACCCTTCTTCCTCGGCTCAGTAGTGGGCACTCGTTTCGGTGGCATTCTTTAAGTGTGTGGTGAAAATAAGCAATATGTATCAGAAAGACAGTATCCTTGCAATATACTACACACAAATAGCTAGCGTACACTCAAAGCATAGACATTAGGATATATGTATTTTCTTCTTCATCTAAACACACTGTTTCTTATTAATGTTGTACTTATACAGAAACAATTGTGGAAAATGTTTAACAATATGAACTATAACAGCGGAGCAACTAAGTTGACCAACCTGACTTCAATCCGACCAGAGATACAGGCACAAACACAATTTCAGAAAATCAGCTTGTATCTATACAACAAGATGTGATATCGAGTATCCATACAAAAAGAGTCAATAATGTACACAATGTCACACACAAATTAATAATTCTGGCCACACGTATTATGTGTGACTTGAGAATGTAGAATGTATGCAATAATACATGCAAACAACTGCCATAGACAAGACATGTTTGAATAACTCAAAATAATACGTAACTTTTGCGTTGTTTACGCAACATTCCCAAATTCAAATAAATTATAACTGAACATATCCCACTAAATATAAACTATACGTAATTATCATTAATATAATACCTTTACATGTTACACAAAGTCATTATGAGGCACACAGTTGCAACTTTTTTGCACAACCGAGTATCCATACAACAAACATATCGCTTCCTATCCATACGACAATCATCTTCAGATCGGCATTAACGCAGGTATCGGTGAAGGTAGACTGGCTGTATTTACCGCTCACGCGAAGCATATTTGTTTCAAAACAAGCCTGCATGCGATTAACGCTTAAACGCTTTGTATTTTATAAACCTGCATTACCTATAAGTAATACCTGTCAAAATTACAAATTCATCTAAGCACAAAAGTTGTCATAAAATTATAAAAACTTACTTAGTAGAGGTCGATCTTGTTTGATTCGCAGAGCGTCTCTAACCACTCTACCAGTGTAGTACAAATCAACATCTCCAGATGACATCACTATTCCTCATTCCCATACTAACACCGTGCATGTTGTATGGATACTATTCGTATGGATATGGGAACACATTCGAGTGGTTGTACATCGACCGAACCACACAATACCAAGAAAAACAATACATGTCCATCTACCTTATACCTTATACTATATGTCTACTGAATATGTTTCTGTAAACTACGTAACTGTTGATAGTGTTGACATTTTAAGAGTAGTCGTATGGATACGCATTTTTTAACACTTTATAAAAAATATGATATGGTACCCATTCGCGGAGTTATCGTCCCAACAATAATGTTTTCCATTGTCAATGGTCTTTCATAAGATCAAGTGGAATGTGTCCGGTGTAATTAAATCTACTTTTATATATATGTATTGTACGAAATCCTAGCAAATTGCATGTTGTATGGATATTATATATTTTTACATTACAAAAAACAAATATGTACACACTGCTTCTAGCCAAACGACGTTAACGGTCGTTGTAGCTAAAAATATTGTACTTTATAATCAGTTTTGAAAAGGTATGCCAGTCTGTTATTAAACATACTACTCACGTTTTAAAAAATAATTAAAAAAACCCGACCTTTCGTGAGAATCGACCATATATATATATATATATATATATGGCCCCCCTCCAATACACAATCCTGGCTACCCCACTGCAATATGGTGACCTTAATTGCGAAATGTCTTTATTTTATTGAGGTGACAGTAAAGCGAGTTCGACTGTAACTGTAAACAAATATTAGGCCCTATTTGTTTAAATACAACGCCAAATAAAATTGGTAGATAATTTAAGAGGTCTGTAGACCCTGGTCCCTTGGAGGAGATATATCTACTGTTACAGTGCTCCAAAGATATAATATTTAAATACCAATGTGTCTATGGGTAAAACAACGTTGTCATAACCTTGTAAGCCTACAAGAACGTACATTATGGATGATAATTATTATAACAAACTGTTTTAATCATTTTCTTGAGTACACTTTTTTAACATTAGGCATATCATAACATTATTTCAAAACGTGAAAGTAGGCCCTACGCAGTCTAACATACTTAGAGTAGGGTAGGGGTAATGCACCTACTTTTTCAGGAAATCGACTCATGGAAAATGTATTGGGTATATTTTTGATACACTGGATGCATCAACCAGTTCATTACCTTGGTTAAATGTAATGTCTTGACATTTTATGTTGACTATCACATAATAAAATTATAACCATTTCAGAGGAGCTCCTCGGCAGTGGTGGCTTACCCTACGTATGGGGCAAAACGCCCCTACTGGGCCTTAGATCTATATGTGACTGGTATTGCTATAATTAATCAGTCGTTTATATGAGACTCCACAAGACCGTTTGGCTGAATATATGTATTATAAACTTATATATGAATATAGAGACCTTTGCTTCTCATTTATTCATTTTCATATTCACGTATGTGACAGCTATAATATTTCCTAACCTGTGCGTTTTGCCCCACACGTTTATGTTTATTATTTTTAAAAATCGTTTACATAATATTGCTATATTTTATCGCAAGCATCTGCAACATGCACAACATTATAATTATTTGTTTATAATGTGTAAATCAATATATATATATATATATATATATATAATTCGATCGTGGAGAACAGAAGATAACAATTTACAAAAAAAACCTGTTGTTTAGGTCTGTGTGTTGTTTGTTTGTTGCGAACGTATTCTAACTGAACGTTAAGAACTGCTGTTCCTTCTGGCAATCTCGAAATTCCTATTTTTGTGCCAGATGTATAGCTATAAGTATAATTTGATGTATAGTAGGCGTTATACCCCAAACGTTGCGTCATTCCCCATATGCTACTCTATCTACAACGTTTTGAAGTAACGTAGGCTAGGGTAACCTTTTGTAATAATACATTTATTTTTATATAACGTTTTGAAATAACGATATGCTAACCTTTTAAACACTTTTTACGAAAACGATTTATTACATTTTTGTTTTAGTTGGATTTTGGGTTTCATGAATGTAGAGATGCTCGTGCAGTCATATCCTTCAGTAGACCCTACCCCAGTGTACCCTTACTATTAGTATCGTGTGCCTGGAGGGTGGATCTGTCCCGTATGTAACTAGCTAGCTTAATTATTATTGAAGCGCATAAAATGCTATGGAACGACCGTCGACGTCTGGCTAATGTTTATTACAAGGTCAAGGAGTGTGATAACTATTTTCGATTAGATGTAGACTAATCGCGGGACGTAATTTGTTTATTGCAGTCAGCAGCCCCCTCCCCCCCCCCCGCAAGCACCGGCCTCTAGCCGCTCACGCCATGAGCTGAGAGCGATGACGAGTCATGACGTCGCTAGAATCAATTTCAAGATGGCGGGCTTTCGAGAACGTGATAAACAAACCTTCCCGCTGCAAAATGTACAGTCTGTCGTCGATTTATTTCGCAACCAGCTGGCCGACAACGCCGAGCCTGACCTGGCGCTTCTGTCAATCGTGTTGGGGACAGTTGAGAACGCGCTGACAGTGAACCGAACCCCGCTGGCGCGAGACGTAAACGGCGAAGGCGGCAAAACGTTGGAGTGCATCTTCCCCGTGGTCGAGCGGTCGACCGTCGAGGCGCTGCACCAGAGATTCGTGACACTAGTCAAGAGCTCCGTCGATCTCACTCAGTATGACGCGCGTTATGCAACACGCGGATTTGTGAAGAAAGTATCGGATGTCATTTGGGCGAGTTTGACACGGACGTACTACAAAGATAAAGCCCATATTCAGTCGTTGTACAGCTACTTGACAGGTATGGCTTGCCCTGTCGTTATGTTTATGGTTGTGGTTTGGCTGCACGTAGGTGGATGCGTTCGTTTGATCGACATTTTGAACGGCTCAGCACGTAACACAGTTGATGTTGTTGCCGTTGTATTATGTTGGAATACTGTAGAATGTGGTTGCGGCTGTTTTGTTCGATGACAGCGCCTGAATTAGCCGCAAGCAGCGATGAAAATTCGTCATTTTCGCGGAAATGGTGTCTCGCGCGGCCTCGATTCGGATTACCATATTATAATATTAAAATCAGGCGTTCATATTGCGCAGATTTCTATTAATGCACCGGCGTCTTGTCAATGACAACGCGGACCATGTTGAACAACGTATGTTTGCGTGTGTCGTTTTTTGAATTGTGCAATACACGTGCCTTTGCCTTGGCCTTTAGGCTTGAGTTTTTAGGCTTAGCAGGCACTTCCGCATTGCCGTTGGGGGTGGTGCGTGCTTAAAAATAGACTTATTGACATGCATGTGACCCCACCATAAGGCCAGAGAGTCAGAGAGGCATGACGCATTG
Organism: Escarpia spicata; assembly: GCA_963995525.1. Lineage (NCBI taxonomy): Eukaryota > Metazoa > Annelida > Polychaeta > Sabellida > Siboglinidae > Escarpia > Escarpia spicata. Next base: position 38,076,744 of record OZ023211.1, on the reverse strand, counting down.
ACCATTCCCGGGGATATCGATTGGCTGGTCATTTCTAAGAATACATTTACAAGTCATAGGATATAGATACTCTTGTGGTTTGGGGTCTCCTGCCTTGGCTCCTTTCAAGGGTCCTACTCAATCTAGCTTCATTTACCGGTCCAATATGTACTTACAATGTTGCCGGCAGTACTTTTGTACAGATACTGTATTGTTGATCAATTGTAGAGCTCTGATTAGATCTTATTTAACCGTTAATAGTTGTATCTAATGTGACATAAAATGCCATTTGTATAATTTTATATAATTTATATAAAATTATATAAATTGTATCTAGCATTTCTGTGTGGACAATTTACTTAGCTAGTTCTGTTACTGTAAAACAAATTGCATTTATTTTTTAAGTCTTAGGATAAATTAAAATAATACATTTGTGAAATATCCTAGTACATAACTACACAGCCTTTCAGTGCTGTTTAAAAATTCAATTATGTATCATCAGAGAAACAAATTGGAAAGGTGTGGCCTGCATGAAGATAATTTATGCCTAAAAAATTACAAAAGCAGCTTTCCAGTGTTTTCCCTGGGTTAAGTGAGGTGGCAGGGATGGGGTATGCTCGCACCACAGGCCCGAAGTGTTGCTAGGGGGTCCCGGAGATTTTTTAAAACTAGCTTTAAAATGGTGCATTCTGGGGTATGTTTTAACCTTTACTCTTGAATATACAGGGGAAGATATAAAACAACAAGACACTACTTGTAAATGTAGTAATCATGATTGATAAAAGTCAGTAATCGTGATTGTTTCATCGTGTTGAGGTTTCCATTTTGCCACTGGTACTCAGTAGAGGTGTGGTTTCCACTTGACCACTGGTACTTGGTTGTGGTTATGTTTTTCTTGCACTAACCCTTGGCCTTGTTACCACGTTGACAGAGTCAATAAAAAATTAAAAGTTCTTATAAAGCGCAGGACTGCTGAAAGCGCTTTACACTACTCCCTGGCAGACCTGTTCAGTCGAACACCATCTTGACTTCTCTGGGAAGCATCCAGGGGTATCATCTGAAGACTCTTTCATCATCACCTTTAAATGATTATAATATCATAATAGTATGGTAAATTGGAGGTTTATGTTCCAAAGATTATATTTTATTTGCTGCTAGCATGCTATGCAATTAATTAAACAGGCATTTCTGGAATGCCACAAAAGTATGTTTCTATTAATCGCAATAACTTTTCTGAAATTGTGTCCTTTTTATAAAATAGGATAAGTTGTTTAGTGTATCCAATTTCTTTGCAAACATATCATTGTCTAACCCAAGTTATTGATAACCCATTAGTATACACGGTTTTGGGCAGTAGGCGTCTTTTATGAGATGTGAACTTCGGTGGTTTATAAATAAATACTTCACTCAAATCAACTTTCCCAAATGTTTATTTGCACAACTTTGTCGGAATATGTATTATATATTTAGCACAAAGATATAGTACGATTAACATTCCTTATTTTGCTTTAAAAAATAGCATAGAACATTAGTTGAATAGACTTGTCACTGACACTGTGGGCATTTGCGTTGAATCCGGACCCACCTTGAATTGATTTTGCCATTGTAACTTGAGTTTTGCTTAACTTTGGTACCTCAGTGAGATAGTTTCATTATTCAACATTATCCTAGTTCCATCATTCAACATTATCCTAGGCATATTTACCTTTAAGAATATTGCGTCTTACACCCATTTGAGGTGTAAATAGCGCCCCGGTTTGTATCAATATACGCTGCTTTAGCATAACAGCTCTCATTTTACGCGTGCTGTGCGGTAACAGACTAGCGCAAACCGGGTCGCTATTTGAGCTTCAACAGGGTCCGGATTCGACATAAGTGTCGACTAGTGATGTAGTGCCATCAGCCTGCACGGTTTTCACTCCCACCACCGTAATAAACCCAAACGCAAGTTACCGTTTGGGCGCCATTTTACATGAATGTCAAGAATTTATAGTATGTCGAAACTCCGCGAGGTGTCACCATTGGAGACACCGGGGATATCGCAGGAATATTCCGTGATTGGACAACTGACAAGCGATATCTTTCACATTGTCCAATGGTGTTAAATCCTAACCGCTCTGAGCGATGTTATCGTTAAGACGACTAAACGATGTTGCCACAAATCTGCGATTTTGCAGGAATATAAGTGACTTTGTGGTGTAATTTCGCGCCACTCACCGGCACTGAATATATCGCGAAAGAATTAAAAAAATGGCCGTACAAAATAGCTACGAGGTGGAAATTTCAGCAAATTTTGGGTGAGGCGGCATAGAAAACCGGCGAGGTGGCCCGCACCTCAAATATGTTGTTTTTGTCAAATTACGGAGAAAAATTGTCCGATTGGCTGATGGACAAAAATGAATAATTCAGAACCTGTTAGAAGATTAATTTAAAATAAGTTTATCCACACTCTGTTCTTTTGTTGACAATTGTTGCTCTCCTCCTTGTTCCCTGATGTACAGGGTGCGGGTCAGGTACAATATTGCTGTTTTTTCTTTACAAAGTTTTCTATCCATAGCTTCCTCTCCATTTTTCATCCTCCCTCGACGTTCTCATGTCCCTCCTCACGCAGTCCTCCCATCCAACCCTCTAAGTTGCGACTGAATTGGTCGCATATGCGACTGTTTTTTCTGTTTGGCAACTGACGCATTATGTACGGTCGCGACCGCGACGAGTCTGTAATAACAGATCATGCGTTGTCATTTGCTGTTTCATAAACCGTGTGTTGTCGTTTCTCGGAAACGCCGTAAACGATACTGACTTTATTGGCGATATTTTGAAACAAACATGATTACTCTGCAATGGTATTCATTTATTTTGGTGGATCTATGACATAGGATTTTTAAAACACGCAAGCAAATTGCTTCGAAGTGTCATGACACCTGTGGTACCTCGTGTCAACCGACATAAACAGGGACGTGAGTGGAAGGCGCTAACGTAAACCGTTTAGTGATCGTTGTCTGGCTGTCCGATAAGTGCATTGAAGACATGTTGCTAATTAAATGTAGTTGTCACATCACTAGAACACACATAAGTGTACATATTCCGGTTTTGAATACAAAACTCGAAGGAATAACAACAGCCTAGGTTACGCTGGCTCAAAGTGATATAGTCTGCGTTTCGTAGTTCTCACAACAAATTCCGTTGGATGGCATCATAATAGTTGAACAAAATTGTCAGTGAAACAGCATCAGTGATTTAAACATTCATAACTGTTAATATAACTGCTTGTGTAATTTACATTTGTTAACTTATATATTAAGCACTGCTGCATTAGAAACAACCAGTCATTTATGTTATTGTGTGACAAGAATTATTTATTATCTAAATTGATTATGTACAGTTGATACTGTGTTGCAGATACTGCACAAATAAATGTTAGAAAAGTTAACCACACAGTAAAACAGTATTATATAGATACATAGATCATAACATTGTTATATTTTAAATATTTGACAGAATGTATTATTTCTCAAAGTTAACTTTGAAATAAAATATTACTTTTCTGAAAATGCATCATTTGACACAGAATTTGCCTTTTTCTAACACAGAATTTTGAAACAGGAAATCAGTGTCCCTATACATACATGTATATTTACTGTTAATTATTGGTAATTTCAAGGATTCCACATATGGCTGTTATTAATTTGCCAGTGTACCGTGTTATAATGCATAAAGTTAGTATCTGGCCACATGTTATACATATTTATATTACAAACGGATGTCTGTGATTAATTAGAATTAAATTGGTACTGAAAACCCAATTACATGTATACGCACACAATTACTTGGCTCCTACTTTTTAAATTTGGCTCCTAAAAAATGTAGTGGGGAGCCAGTTGGCCTCTCTCTCTCTCTCTCTCTCTCTCTCTCTCCTCTCTCTCTCTCTCTCTCTCTCTCTCTCTCTCTCTCTCTCTCTCTCTCTCTCTCTCTCTCTCTCTCTCTCTCTCCCTCCCTCCCTCCCTCCCTCCCTCCCTCTCTCTCTCTCCAATCTTGATGTTATCTAATTTTCACATAATCTGCTGTAACGCAACAGACTTTTCATGAGATGTTAGCATCACTATAGTACCAGATTTGTATACTTGTCAGGTAACAAACTCGACTGCTTTGGCGTGGCACTCGGTGTGGTTGCTGCGTGCCAAGTTCTCGGCTACAACGATGTCCACTTGGCACTGTCTGAGGACCATGCATGGGTTGTATTTGGCGAAGACGGGACAGAAACGTCGGAGGTCACGTGGCATGGTAAATCACTAACTCCTTGCATTCGTAAAGGTTTGGTCACTGGTGTAACGTTCCTCTTCCAGTTGAGTGTCGTCATTTGCCAGACTGCAAAATAAATCTATAGCAGCTAGAAAATATAATCGTGTGATTTTGTTGAAAAGATCGGAATAAAAGTGCCCAAGGCCCCACTCCAAGTACATGTATACACATCTTGTGATGTCATAGGAATATGTGTATATTTTCTTGACATAATTCGATATGCCTATGCAACTACGCAAAAATTCATATTAGGGATAGAAGGGGTAACTACATGAAAAGTCGTAGTTGGGACAAAAAGAGTTAAAATATAATTTTTTTTAAGAGTTTTTTTTCAAGTCCTTGATAAAATGGGTTATGGCTGTAATCCTCCCAAATTTCCATAAGTTGGGACTGTATGGGAAATCCAATTGATTCGGCAGGTCTCACACACGCGTGCTCACTGCCATGCGGACTGCAGTATATACACATGCATGCACCGCACACACTCATATACATCACACCCAAATACATATATGTATGCGTGCACACACGGTACACATACACGGTACACACGCACGCACGCATGCACACACACACACACACACACACATGCCTGCTAGCACACATGTACACATACACCCACGCACACACACACACACACACACACACACACACACACACACACACACACACACACACACACACACACACACACACACACACACACACACACACACACACACACACACAGTCATGCACATGTGCACATTACAAATTGACTAGAACTATCTATGGTGGATGATTCTGTTGTGTCTGTCACCTCTGGCGTGTGTGTCATGTCTGTCACATGTTGTGTCTGTCACATTTGTCGTGTGCGTGTGTTTTGTGTCTGTCATGCATGTTGTGTGTTATGTCTGGCACGTATGTCGTGTGTGTTATGTCTGTCGCATGTGGTGTCGTGTGTGTGTTGTGTCTGTCACGTGTATCGCATGTGTCATGTCTGTCACGCATGTGTCGTGGCTGTCGTGTGTATCATGCTGGGTTTTGTTGTGCTGCTGTCTGCCACCAGGAGGCTAACTCGATGTGTTGCAGGGAAGGGGAACTAAGTCACATCCCACACGTGCTCATGCAGAGCACTTAAACACACGCTCGCACGCACGCATACACTACATGCATTCATGCATGCACGCACACACACATGTGCAGTCCATATTTACTGTGTGTGATGAATGCTCTGTGTCTGTCGTGTGTGTCGCTGACCGGAGGGATGTGTGTCTGTCGTGTGTGTCGCTGACCGGAGGGATGTGTGTCTGTCGTGTGTGTCGCTGACCGGAGGGATGTGTGTTTCAGGCAAGGGGAATGAGGACAAGCGTGGTCAGTCGGTGGGTGTGGGCATTGCGGAGAAAAGCTGGCTCTACCTCAACGGTCACGCGGTCATCTGTGACCGTCACATGGAGGTCGTGTCCATCGTCAATGGAATCAATCCGGCCATCAACGGATCCATGGACAGCGTCGAGCTCGGATCACTGCAGCAGGTAACCATGGCAACCGGTCAGTATGGGATGAGCTCGGATGCACATGGTGTGCATATTAGTGTGGTCAGTTGCACATTGCAGACCGTGACGTCATGCCTCAAGATCAAAGTGGTAATGACTGGGAAAGCTCTTTAGTGGGTGTATGTTACTGGGTGGATTCAGATCATTGAGTGTTCTTTCAGTTTGTGTGCTTTTTCTGTCTAAGTCCCTGCCAGGAGGCTCTTTCCAGATCTATGTGACAGTTTTCGCGCTAATGCTGTTTGGGGGATAATATGTGGTTTTTCGAGGCGGATTGCGGTTTTTAAAGTTTCACTGCGTGTGACCACGGATGCGTTTTTTCACGTTTTGCTGCATCCCTTTGACGCAATTTTATGGTTCTTCAAATTTATTTCTAGTCCAACGTTAGACAGGTTGCTTACAAAGAAACACGACAGATATCCAAATTGTGTGTCAACAACTGCGCTTTCGTTTCACAATGAAGTGTTGCCGCCACCTAGCAACCAAACTGTGAAACAGGGAACGCAATATAGTAGTTCCCACTAATGCGCGTCAGTACCGCCTAACGGCTAATGCAGAAACTAGGTAGAACAACTTTAACGTGGCGTCCTGTCAGCATTTTTGACATCATGGCATCGTCAGCGGCTAAGAAGCCAAAAAGAGATCAAGGCCACATTACTTTAATCCATTTAACAGTCCACATGTTTGGACCCCATTTTTGTTTTTGGGACCCCGTTTTTTCAGGCCCATGGGGTCCTAGGACCCCGTTTTTAAAACCCTACTGCGAACACTGACGTGAGACTGTTGTGGTGCCCTATAGCCTGGTTTTTTAGCCTGTCAATCTCTGCTCTGTCTGTTTCTTTTTGTGCTCTTTCAGTGTGTGTCTCAGTCTTTGTGCTCATTCAGTCTATTAGATCCTATGGGTGTTCTTTCAGGCTATGTAAGTCTGTGCTCTTTCAGTCTGTGAGGGCCTTTGGGTGCGCTTTCAGTCAAGATGTATCCAACTATAGTACATAGTTCAATCTTAAGTTAATTTGATGTAATTGATTATGCTCTGTTGACAGGCCCTGATTCAAAAGCAGACTTCTTTTGTTTACATACAGTGATAATACCTGGAAATCTTTCATTTGGTAACATCAATGTTAACATATCTTGTAGAATTGGTTACAATTAGATGATCTATGGGACATTTCTTATCGTGTGCTGTTATGTAGCTGTTCTCACTGTCTATGTGTGCTATCATATTGGCCGTATGTATTCCGACATCTAAACGTTAATAAATTCTCGGCTGACCAAAACCATAGCTACCTTAATGAAAAAGGAACTATGGTGTAATGTCATTGTTTCTATTGTTTTCTAACAATGCCTTTGAACGTAATTTACTTATTGCAAATATAGTGCTTTACAAACAAAAGTTATTGTTTTATTACTACGGTGTACCACCTTTGTGGGATAGTTGTCCCCAGAATTTAAAAATCCTCCCTTAGAAACATTTCCGTTTCTTTGACTGCGAAGCCCCAGTTACTTGCCTGTATCTGTTGACCTCAACTGAACTGTGCTTTTATGTTTTTTCAGAAACTGCTATGGCTTCTGTACGATATGAATCGCTTAGAAAAGTAAGTCGATGTGAAGCTATGAACATATACTGGGTTGTCTGACGATCACCCCCCTTAACATAAATATGCCATTTTCATAAAAATCTGAAGAAACGTTTGCAAAATAGATCCATATTGTAAGTTCCTGCCACTTATTTATGCCATGTTATGCAAAACAATTGTTAGACAATTTGGTTTTAGTGAAATATTTGTAATTCTCATACAAAAAAATCACAATCCCACAAAATCTTTTCACCACAGTGGTTAAAAAACAATGTATGATAGCTATTAATGTAACCGCCTATTTCGCTTGGAAGTCACGCTCAATCTCGTAAATCATGAACGTACAGCGTCCATATTTAGCTTCGAGATTCTGGGGACAATCAATGATTGGCTGACTCACCATGCAGCAGGTAGAACATTCAGTAACAGTTGCCAACTTCATGAGTTATCATAAGCACACACACAACTGAAAACCCTTTAACAATTTATAATTTAATTTTGCTATGACTGTTTTTAGGCAGATATCATCTTACAAATATGGCAGTTAAAAATAAAAAAAATGGTGTGTGAGATGACCCTTTGGCATGACAACCTGTAGGTATCCCATGGGGCTCGGTTGTCTAGCTGACTTGGAGGAGATAATGGCGACACCCGACCGTCCACAACCCGTGGTTCTGTTCGAGAAGGCGATCGCGTCGGCACGCAAATACTACAGCAACATGCACGTGTATCCGTACACGTACCTGGGCGGCTTCTACTACCGCAAGGGCTGCTTCAAACAGGCCCTATGGAACTGGGCCCAGGCTGCCGAAGTCATTAGCAAGTAAGGGCAGCGTTTAATGCTCCTCCGCAGTTCACTCGTTCCGTCAAACATCGTGTTTGTGGTGTAAATAGCGTAGGTTATATACATGCAGTTGGTTTAATAAAAGAGGCATTAATAGTGTAGTTTTGCTAAAATTATCGGCAGAATTTACTTTGATTGTTAGATCTGATAACTTGCAAAATAACCCCCTGCAAGATGGGGGGGGGATCAGAGTTTAGAATTGCTGTTTTAATATAATAAGAATGATTTAAATTCCACTCGTGCTTCTTTTATCGTAATGATTTTTGCAGATTAATAAAAAAATTGCATTTGGAAATGTTTTCCTTGGCAACACAAGAGGTATCAAGACAAAGTTCTCCTTGGATGGGCTGACAGCAAAAATAAAGAGAAGAAACCAGTTGTTTTTTGTAATACCATTGTGAGCTGTGAGGGTGGTTGTACTTCAAGCATTATTTCCACTCGGCGAGCATTGATACAAATTTGTTCCTGCAGGCTGCAGTTAATTTTTATATTTAAACAAATTATTTACTGGGCATTACTGATTAATTGCTAAATGTTTAGCAATTGTTAGCTACCTTGCCCTTCTCTTGCTGGCCAGTTGTCACTTACTGGGTGATGAATTTCTCCAGACACAAAGGGAACAAATGCCTCTGCTCAAAAATGGCAGAGTAGGCAAGCAGCAATTAACTGGATCTTATTTACACTGGCGGCCACTGGCTCTACCGTTTATCCCACGGGAGGCAAGTTCCCTCCAACCCTTAGGATTTGCCTGAGGACAATGGACAGAATGAAATAGAAGCCACTGGAATGTCGACTTGGCTGTGTTTTTATGTGTGACATTGCTGTAAGGAATGAGGCATTCTACAATGTCTGCTCGGTATAGTGATTATGGATGTGTCTTGTTGTGCAAACATCTTTATATATAAACTCCTTATTTATTTGTCTAACATATTAGTTACAGGTTGAAGTAGTAATAAAATAAGCATATTTAGCACAGTTTTTAAAAGAATTTTATATTAGTAAATCATAATTAATCCCAATGAATGATTATAAACTTGGGAATTATGCTCTAGGTTTAACAGTTACCACTATTTTTGGTGTAAGTAATTATAGTGAGAAGGCCCGTGGGAGACTAGGAATACAACGACACTGTGGGTGGTCTTCACGTTTGACTTAAAACATAGCACCCTAGGGAAAAAGTTACCTGGTGGTGTTTTTCATTGAAGCTGTCCTTTGTACTGGTTTGTTTGAATCCTTGTTATTTACCCTGGAATCCACTTCTTCTAATCTCATTCTCTGAGCGACCAGCCACTGGAATACTTAGAATAGCTACCAGGAAGCCTACACTCATGTACAGCATGGAATGCAGTTTACGGGGGGCAGATCACATTATAATTGATAAAGACGGCCATTGTAGCATCTCATGGGCTGCATAAATGTAGTTAAAAAGAGGTTTTCTTTAAAGTTTCGCAGCACATGAACAATTTATTAATTGACCTTGGAAATTTGTGAAAATGGCTTACCGGTACATAGTTTTATAGAAATTCCACTTGAACCTGATGTCACTCAATTTCGACCCAATTTGGTGACTGATTTTGAAGTATTGGTGTGATCTGCAAACTAACCACTGTGCTTATATGCGAGCGATTAGCCTCTATTTATTGCCACCAAGTGAAAGATCTACTGATGCAGCAGCACATCGAACTATGCTAACTTGTCCCATGCAAAAGCGATCAAAATCATTCACACGTCATATCCAATCCTAATTTTCCTGGGGATCTTTTTCCGTGGGTGATTGCGGATGGATCCATAGCACGGTCTGTGATCTTCTGCTCGATCAATGACAAAATCGGTTTGTTCCAATTAAATTAATGTCGCCATTAGCTGCATTTATTGGATAAATTCATGAGCCAACACTTGAGATTATACAAATTGTTTGGGGCTATATTGTACACAATCAGATTACACTGTGCTACTGCAGCCTTGGAAGAATGTAATCATGACTAACGAGGGATATAAACGTACAACATTCACAAACTGTGATGTAACTCATATTTCATTTTGTCATTTTCTGTTCTTTGGAAAAAATTGATTAGGAGTGATGGGGAATTTATGAGCAATTTGGTTTTTTGAAAGGAATTTAACTAACAAGCTGAGCTAACGACTGTATGTGTGATCATGCAATTACCAAGAGTCATTAGCTAGAATGCTCCTTTGCCTCATAAGGTGTTTTTTTGGCAAGGATATTCTGACTTCAATTACTGCTGTTTAGGTTTGATCAGTTTTAAGATGCTTTGATAAATTCTCAAACCCTAAAATCCCACCTCACAACACTCACTGAAGTCGGAGGAGATCCAACATTGCATATTTTCAAAAACGTTTGACTATGGTATGGCAGAAACACTCGAGGAATCTAAACTTACAGCTGATAACTATATGACCAGAGCAGAAGGAAATAGTGATCATGGAAGTCATCTTATTCTATACTCTACAGTATGATTGCTATGTTATGTAGATATTAATACCAGTAATATTAATACTGTTTTGTTTTTGTTTCTGGCATATTATTTTAATAGTAAGACACTTCAAGACGTAAACAAAATAAGCCAAAAGTGGATGTTTGAAATTTGGTAATTTACTCCAAGTGTTGTAGATACAGTTATGGAACAATTCTTGACACGTGACCCGCCACAGCGATCGGGTGTTAGTTCAGACAGGCCTATTGTGCACACAAGCCAAAATAGCAGTCTCGGTCATGTCCCATAAAGTTTTTATGTTGGCATCTACGAACCCACAGATTAAAAAACAACAGACAATATGATTATGAGTGCAGATTACCTCGTTTCTCAGAAACGTCGCTTTTTTAAAGGTCTGCTTAAATTTTAGCAATAAACAAAAAAACTATGGACATATTTCAGCAAATGGGGTATAATTAAAAAACTTCACAAAAGTGCAAAGCAACATTTCATAATTTTGCAAGTTAATACCCACTTTGCTATGGCAGGTAACACATTTCAGCTTAAATTGTCTAACTTAAACACAGGCGACGTTGACTCACCCAGGCCCTTAGCCAGAAATAATTTGTTGCCAGTCTTGAATTTATCCAAAGTTTGCATTTAAGTTTGCAAACAGCTCGCGTGGAGGCCATTTACGTCAATCACAGCCATTAGTGGCCAGTTTAGCTTTTTACAATGACAAACCTGCATCATTTGAGCCATTTATTTAATTAAAGGGAATAAAAACACCTATTGCTTGAATTCATGTTATATTACATCCTGCTATCTATTTCCACGTCCACCAAGCCAAAACAATCAAACAAAATTCAATGAATTAGAAATTCCACATTTTATGCTGTGCATCCGGACATTTTCGAATATGCATAATTTTTGCGTGCTTTTCGGGATGCCGAGATGTGACGTCACTTATGACTCTAACTCGCATCAGGCCGACCCTTTCCATGCATTCAGAGCATGTTTACAAGTATAGCTTTTGGGTCGAAACGAGCATCAGAATGAGTTATTGTGCAATATTCCGACGTAGTACAAACACTAGTCATCATAGAGGAACAAGCAGCTATCTTACGGTTCCACATGAATCAAATTTTATTTAAAACAACGAATGTGAATGGGCCTACAAGTCGACTAGGTTTCGCCGAGCTTGGGCTCGTTTTCAGAATAATTATATCGAATGCAACCAATGGGAGATAATCTACAACAATAAACATACATAGCAAACATATATTGTATCCAGCTACAGAAAGTAACATGTATAATCTCATAATATCACTAGAATATCGATATATGAAGGAGTTGTACAATTTATCATAACAACTTAAATCAGTCAGAGGGTTTCTACTGGTGCCGCTAGCTCAGTGGGTAGGCGCGTTGGTTTCTTGTCATTTATTTTACAATTGGGCGATGCCGGTTCAATCCTGACAGCATGCAAACCATTGATTTTCTTTTTTTGTTTATGTTTTCACGAAGTAATATAAACCAAATCATTTATACTATAATGAACTGTTTGTAAATATTTTATATTTTTGTAGTAATTATTTATTCGCCACAAAAATGAAAATATGGGAATTATATAACGATGTTTCTAAATTTGATTTATCCAAACAAATAAATATGATGTAATGAATATATAATTTATTAATTGTAAATATATTGTACGGTAATATATTGTAATTATATATATATATGAAACCAGATTGTGATCTGTCTGGATAAATAAAATTTAGAAACATCGTTATATATACTGACCATATTTTCATTTTTGTGGCGAATAAATAATTACTACAGAAATAAAAAAATATTTACAAACAGTGCATCATAGTATACTAAATGATTTGGTTTATATTACTTTGTGAAAACATAAAAAAAGTGTAAAGAAAATCAATGGTTTGCATGCTGTCAGGATTGAACCGGCGTCGCCCGATTGTAAAATAAATGGCAAGAATCCAATGCATCTACCAACTGAGCTAGCGGCACCAACAGAAATTCGCTGACTGATTTAAGTTGTTATGATAAATTGTACAACTCCTGCTTCATATATCAATATTCTAGTGATATTATGAGATTATACACGTTACTTTCTGTAGCTGGATACAATATATGTTTGCTATGTATGTTTATTGGTGTAGATTATCTCCCGTTGGTTGCATTCGATATAATTATTCTGAAAACGAGCCCAAGCTCGGCGAAACCTAGTCGACTTGTAGGCCCATTCGCATTCGTTGTTTTGAATAAAATTTGATTCATGTGGAACCGTAAGATAACTGCTTGTTCCTCTACGATGACTAGTGTTTGTATTACGTCGGAATATTGCACAATAATTCATTCTGACGCTTGTTTCGACCCAAAAGCTATCCTTGTAAACATGCTCTGAATGCATGGAAAGGGTCGGCCTGATGCGAGTGTGTGTCATAAGTGACATCACGATACCACGTGATCACCTAGCTGGAATCGCTTCACAGAGGGGCATAAAATCGAATTTATGCTACAAATGTATTTTTCTGTAATTGTTTAATGTTGTCAAATGTTACATACAATGTTAAACTTTGTGTACACATGGAAAAAGGATTTTAGCTAATGCCTTATTTTTATTTCCTTTGATTTGTTTCACTACCAGTTGTGCGAATGATAGTCATTAATGTGAGCCCCTAGACTTGGAACTATTAAATAATCTAGTGGCCAGCTGACCCAGTCTAAATTCCACCTGTCTTATCAGTTTTAATTTCCTGTCTTGGCCAGTCACCTATCAGTCTTGAAGACGGGCCGACTGGTGTCTAGCTAAGCCCCCGTTGACCCCTTGTTACACGTCGCTGTGTGTTTCAGCTACAACTACAGTCGTGAAGACGAGGAGATCTACAAGGAGTTCCTTGAGATTGCCAACGCCCTCATTCCGCACATCGCGCGGCTCTCGTCCGAGGAGATCCAACATTCCGCAGTCGAGATGACACCCCCTGGTGGCCGCCCTCTGCCACTACTGCACGACCCCGAGTGCTACATGCTTGTTCTCAAGTTCTACGACGGCATCTGTCAGTGGGAGGAGGGAAGCAACACTCCTGTACTTCACATCACCTGGGCAAAACACTTTGTCTATTCCATCACAAAGTTCGTCAGTTGTGTTCGGGAGAACCTCGATATCGAAATCGAACAGGAGGAAAATGAGAAGGAATCGGTGGTAGAGGGAAAGAAGGAGGCAGAGAAAAAAGAGATGAAGGAGGGGGTGAAGCAGGAAGATGTGAATGCAGACGATAAGAAAACAAACATAGGTGGCACTGCGGAGGATGTGGAGAAGGTCGACGTGAGTAATGTTGAGAACGTTGAACCGAAACAACGGCGGCGGGGGCGTGGACGCCCGCCGAAACTGAAAGCGATCACGACAGAGAAAACCAATGGCGTTGTATCGCCGGCCATTGTCAAGTCTGTCGACGGCGATGTCAGTTCAACTGATGGCGATTCTTGCACGAAACGACAGTTCTGCATCGCCAACAGAAACAGGAAGGGGGTGAGCACGGCAGTGTCGGAGGAGGAGAATATCAAAAGCCGAATCGAGGAACTTGCCTCGAAGGTCGACGGGGGCGAGGAATCTCAAACCGAGGCTCCGAATCCAAACATTGCGGCATTGGCGCATGCATGTGGGGAGTCGATACTGAACCCGGAGTACTTGATGGGGGTGGGAGAGCCGTTCTCGGTGGCAAACACAACTGCTAATTTGTTCAGTACGACGACTACGGCCACTGACACGCGTGTGGACTTCAACGAGTTCCTCAGTTCGCGATCTAACGGTTCATCATTTCCTGGCATGACAATGGATTCGATGTTGAAGGCAGACAGTCCGGCTGGGGGGATGTTGTTTGGGGTGCCGCGGTCGGACAGCAGTGTATGGTCGACCCCCACCATTGTCTCAGAGACGACCTCCAGACAGAGTTCGCGACCTGGCAGTCGGTTGGAGTGTCGCGAAGACACAAAACTCATTCTGCGGAGTGCGAAAATGAAGGGTTTGAAAGATCTGCTGCTTGCCGAGAAGTTGAACTCGAGTGCGATCAAGCTGCAGATAAGCGCGCAGTCACAGGTGCACCTGAAGCACACTAAGGTAGCGGGGGACAAGCTTGGAAACCACGATTGGGGTGCGCCTCGTAAGAGAACCAGGCGCGAGTGAATCTTACGTCCCTCGATCATTCATCTGTGGCCTACCAGAACCATTGTCTATAGTAGCACTGTAGCATACAATAATGCTCTTGTTAAATAATGCTGTAGGTAAACGTTTACTTCAATGACCCAAACTAGGTTCATCCTACTATCCCTAAGTCCCGCACCTGCTTCAACCCAGGGGAGTACCTACCTGGCGGATGTTGCTAATAATTTAGGTCAGTTTTAATAAAAGATTGCCAAAATATTCATCTAATCATGGTCTTCAAGCTTTATTATGTATATTGGCGATGGGATGGGTGTAAAATGATTAGAATGTTGCTCATCTGAGACATGTGGAAGAAGGATATATGTGAAAATATTTATGCTAGTGAACTAAGGTATTGTAAGTTGTATTTGGCACAAATTATCTACCAACTGCCAAAACACATATTTGGTGCTAAAATAATGATATTTCGAAGTAGAATATATATAAAACGAACTTCTATTTCCTGACATGCGCACTAGGGGTCGGTGCAGCGTTATTTAACAACTACAGTATTCTATGTTACAGTGCGACTTGTTCATAGAATCGATCGTTTGTCGGTTTGTAGTGTCGGATCGAAATTGATAATGTGACTCGGTTGTTGCGAGTTAGCGAATGAAAATAATGCTGCATGCGCAATGAGTTAAATGATCCGGTTATGTCAGAGCTTACAATTGTATTTAAAAACTCTCTTGTCCTGTCTGTCGCAAGGTAGCTTGAGTGAATTAATCTGGAAAGGGTCGAGTCATTATGTTGACCTAATGAATTTACAATCGGCATAAAAAATAATATTGATGCTGTTACTTGTTAAATATCGTTAATTTTCTTTGAAAGGGAAAAACGTTTAACGATAAGGCGACCCTTGTTGAAGTGTTGTGACAATTGTATGGATCGAGTCGACTACTAGAATGCCACCGGGTGGGCATGTTTTCTTTAAAAGCGCAGTGGATTGTTTTTGAGGGACCAGATATATTTATTGATTTTATTGCGATGTGTTATGGTTCTCTTTGTGATACTTGTTGATGATGATGTTTCAGCGAAGGTTTGTTGTGTTTTCTCGCCGCGGTGTTGGCAATTATTGTCAGCTGGCCTGATGACAAGAGGAAGTTGGTGTGTTATGAAATGTTTGTCTATGGTGTGGAGGGGCTGATACGTGATCAGAGCACAAGGAACTATTGGTCATATTAGTTATTCCGTAATCTGTATTAGGGTTGTTATATTATGTAGGGATCAGTAATATTGTGTTTTTCTGTTGTTTCCAACATTATTTTAATAGTATAACATTTAAAACTTTGAAAAAAATTAGATCATAAGTGGATGTTTGAAATTCAGTAATTTATTCAAATTGTTGTAGATTCAGTTAAGAATCAATTCTTGTTAATGATCTGGATGTTTTTACGTAAATTTTAACCGTATACAATGTTGACCATTTGCTGTTCTCCAGGTTGTTTTGTCCTTCATGCTGCTCTATTGGTATTTACAGCATGCCGCTCTGTTGTAGACTGCGGGGAAGTCCCGTGGCATTTCTGTCATCTTCTTTTCTTCGGACATACTTCGAATCTTGCTTGAATGCTTGGCTAGTAAGGCCATACAACACGTGCCCAAACTGCTGTATTCTGTTGGTATGATCATGTAACTGCAGGCTAGTTCTAAATGTGTCTTGTTTGTGCTGTTGATGCTATGGTCTTAGTGTGTTGTAAAGTTGAGAAACATTGTAATACTTGAAAATGATTTTGGAAAATGAGTCTTACTAAAAAGATTTTTTTCACGGAAGATATGACATGAAACATGTAGGTGCTGTTTTTACAGCACCTACAATGTATTTTACATTGAGTAATGTAAAATATTAAATTTTATACAGTCACAGTTAGAAAAGTTTCCTTTGTGAGCAAAAAGAAGTTTATTTGCACTAACCACGTAAAAGGATTTTGTTTGATGAAATTGTCCCCGCGGTTGTATCCATGTCTCCATGGATTGACTCGGCATAGTTGTGCAATTATTGAGAAATTACATATAAAATGTTCTATGAAGGTTAGAGATCAATTATTACATCCAATCATGCTGTATCCTTCTGAAAATCGAGGAGTTTGGTAATAAGTGCAGGTGTTTATTGTTAACGCTTCTGAACAGTGAGAGGCTAGTGTAGATCTATTTTCTTCGTAGGAGAAAACAGACTTCCAGGAAATGCATATGGAAAGTTACCATTATGTGTTCAGTTGATAAATATGATACGGAGAGTTGGAGGTTTCCAGAACTTTCCGTGTGCAATGGTAGAACTGTGCATAGATAGGTGCCATGTTGTTTGCTATACTCTGTTTCGTACTGTTGTAAAATGTTTTCTGCATTTCGCTGGGCATTTTCTAGTGGCATTGTGGCTTTATGTGCTTCAGTTTCAGGTAGAACCCTTCTGGTTTGCATTGTAAATTCTCGATTCATGAATGTCGGAGTCATGCAAAACATGTTTCAGTCTACAGAATAGCATTGTGGCATGATGTAAACTTTGTGCAACTTAAGAATTGTTAGGGGTGGTCCAAAGTCCCAAAATATGGATGTGGAGGCTGTGGTCAACATCACTTATCGCGGAGGAAATAAATCACTAGTGGTACCAACTAGCAACTGAAAAAATTGTTTGCTTATGCAAAAATGTATTTCATCATTTAGAGTAGGTGGTTGTGCTTCTGCCAGTTATGTTCCAGTCGTGTTGTGGTCGAACTACTGTTCACTAAAGTTACAAGTCGATTATTACAGTAACCAGTGAATAGAACACAGGCTGTCACATCTTTCTCTCACATATACATACTGAAAAAGATCGTGACAACACTGATCTAGCATAATATTATTTATGACAACTGTACATAGTTTCTTGTAAGTTGTAGAGAATCTTGCTGAAATAATGTGATGTGATTAGGTATATTGTTTTACTTGTCGCGCCGACTGCACCGTTTCTTTTATTACCAGTGCTTTTCAAAATGAAAATGTTCATCAAAGGGGCATCTAGAATCTACCAAGTGGTGGGTGGATCATTCAGAATGATGTTATACATGGAAACTAACATCAGCACACAAGACCAATGCACAGAGAATGCATCAACTGTAACCTGTGTGTGGCCTTTTGGAGAGAGGCTGTCCTTACAAGGTTCAAAATGTACACATAAAATCTGCCAGTCAAGAAGACTCAAGTCGTGTTATTTTATTGTTTCGTAAAACTTTCAATTTGAAAGCATGACACATGGCAAGCCTGTTTTATTGAATATGCCTCTTGCCTTCCACATGAATTTCTGGGAGATAGCATGTGGATTCAATTTCATGCACGCAACTTGGATTCAGCTCGGTTGATAATGTTGATTAAGACGGGCATGCATTTTAGGAATCAATTCCCCATATGTAAACTAAGCAGTTCACTCTATTTGATAACTAAATTTTGGCGACCCCTTAAAGGCAACAGTGCAGTGGCGACCTGTAGCTATGACTTATGTTGTACTTACTCAAACTATGTATACATATTTAATTGGAAATATCAACATAGAATTTGTTTTGTTGTGTTCATTTTTGTGGCGATAAGATATGGTCGCACGGCTTCAGGTCGATGCGGAATTAAACGAGAATGCAGGCATACACATATGAACACTACACCTTTATTCAAACTCGGTGATTGTACAACCGGCAGCAGTCACTACATCGACTGCTGCGTTTTCTGCTCATTTACATTTCAATAAATAAAACATCTCATCGCTACTCAACATGATATGTCGGCTAGAATACACATTGTGAGGTGCACTCGACCTCACTGTCAGTTCAAACTATCGTCAACTAACCGGGCAAAACATGTATGGAATGTCATTACAACACAATAATATGACACTTCAAGAATCTGTATCCGCCAACCAGGCAGCCTTCGCTGTACTGCTATAATTCCATTTGCTCTAGCAGGTATCCAGTCAAACCCAAGACACATCACTACAGAACTCTTTTTTACATTATGATTGCAGACACCAAGCATGTCTGATTCTCTATACCATCTATGTACTGTATGAAATTTGCTCAAATCTATAAGCCTTTTTCAGTGGGTTAGTTGCCTGTACATTACAAAACCAGCCAACTTTTTGTCGGTGGACATCGCTTGACGAGAAACAACGTTATTCAAATGATACTATATTAAACGACTTGAGTAAACATTCTTAAATAAACTACGGCAAAATCATAAAACTTAAACAGAAGCTGCTGCGACACGCGTACAACTGTAACCTAAAATTTTTAAAATAAATAGAACACTTAATCTCGACATTCTTAACTAACCCTTTTCACGTTTTCAGCAAATCTCTTGCCGTAGCGACGTGACACTGGCTTACACCAGATGACTCGGCAAATGTAAACTGTACAAACACTCCGTACTCCCACAGATTGTTATATGAGTTCTTCACTTATGCCGGCTGGAGATATCCGACCCCGTTCCTGCAGTGCACACACAACATGCCATATCTACAAGTGCGACAGTAAGACATTAGATACACCTCCGATTGTGTCCGTCATCCCTGCAACTGGCAAACCAGTTCTGCACATAGAATTTTGCATGAGATTTGTTCCAGTGGTCTGGCTTGCCCAGCCTCTCGCAAGTTGTGCATCGGAATTGTGCACATCAAGATGGCGGTGAACAGAGCGAGGTATTGCCATGACGAAATAGGTAACAGCACAAGTAGCTGTGTTACCAGTTCAATGAAGATCTTGATGTTTCCGATGTTGCAGCGTAACATCATTTGTAGCCTCTATAAAACCGGCACGTGATGATGCAGCTCTCGCAGTGCGCCTGCAACCTGACAATTAAAATTGTCAAAGAGAAATCTCGAGTTGACAACCAACTCTGGGTGGACACAGTGGATGAGTGGGTCAACATCACTGCTCCTTATTTTCTTTCGACAAGTTGAATGTCTTGTTCTCCTTATCGCTGCCAGGTGATGCTGGTTCGTCTCGGTGCACTTCCATAGTTGACACCTGTTCCACCAGATGTGCATGCTCGTCAAGTAGACTGGCCAGTTCCTTCTTCCGAGTTGCTGCATCGTCCTGTGGAGTAATCAACATTTCTAACTCGGTAAGCTGTCGAAATGACAAGTGTCTGCCTAAAACTGCACTATTTTCAATAGTTCATTTTCTATGTGATAAAATAATTGTTATGCTTTACTGGTGTATTATAAGCCAGGAGCCCAGGACACCAATGACAAACTACTTACCAACGACACTCCTTATCAAATAGATTCCAGATTCCTTTGAAGCCCCACCGGCTGGGAAAGAACTACATTGTTTGAACAATATGCAGTTAAGTCGGGATGCAGCTATACTAGAGAATTATGAACCTTGCAGAAAAAAGTAGCTCCCAGAGGGCGCCACAAAAGTTGAGCTCTTACATCCAAAACAAGGTTGATTGTTACGTTCTGTATGAAGAATTCTGGTTACGAAATTACTTGTGAAAATACTTTAACATGCATGCAAATCCCTCACTGGGGCCCAAGCCTCATTTTTGATTTGGAAGTCTGCATGCAGCTAACCATAGGCATTGGTGCAGATTTCCTCACTGTAGAACGACATGGTAAATCACTTACTGCTAAGCACTGCAGTTGCTCCTCGGAGTTCCTCATTTTGAGAACACGCTCTGAGATCAAGACTTCGTTCTTGGCCTCCTCGGGAACTTGAACTATGCAAACATAAAAAACTTAATTCAAATGCAATACAACTCGACACTTAAAATTATAGCAGTGCAATGTCAAACTATCGTTGAACAGTTGATGTGATGATAGTTGGCAGACAGACAATAGGCTCATGGCAGCCGTGCCATACTAAAGCTGTTTGTAAATGTCATGCCTTTTCATTTTAATTGTGTAATTTTGCTTATTTACCAAATTACCATCAACAATCATTGTAACATCATTGACGACGAAGTTACCATTTTGTGAGTTAACTGCCCCAAAGACTTAGCGTACGGGAAGGCTATGGCTTAAGCCTAAGGCTTAGCCTACAGCTAAGCTAAGCCAGTCCCAAGCCTAAGCCAACACCCTACTTTAGCCTTTACTAAGCTTCACGCCTTTAGGCTTTGCCTTAGTACTGCATTTCATGGGTATTCGCGTGAAAGTAAGCCAGGTGTTGACATTAAGGTTTTATATCTATTGGCCCAGGGGGCCAGTAGATTTGAACACGTTATTACACCAATAAAAATAAACCATCTGCACCAATGGCACACCACATATTAAATTCAGTTTAACTTCAATACTGTAAAACTATAAATAATATAACATTTATAGACCTATTATCACCTCGGGGCTTGAAACTTTAGCTGGCTGTCCTCAGCATTTCTTGGTTGTGCCTGAGGCTCAATGCTAAGGCCTGTATTGCCAGGATCAAGCATACATCATTGATAAATGATAAATGTGCATTTGAATGCTGCCGATACCACATGATTGACTTTTCAACTGGCGATGTAAACAATGCAGCGGTGATCCTGTCCTATCCAGAATCCTTGCTGTCATTCCGCCAAGGGCTTGGGCTGTATTTCATTGACAAGACCCACTGATGCAGCCATGGTCTTTTACAATGCTATCACACGGGTTTACGGGACGCAAGAACATGCATCCTATACACATAGAAACAATACCTGGACGAGTACAAAATAATCGTTGCATCCCACGGGACGCATGCCTATCAATGACATATATAACAAAAATAGATATTGAATATGAATGCCTTTATTATCAAATCAGTTTGGTTGGTATTTCTTTTCACAAGTCCTTTCCAAATGATCATTCCAGTAAATGTATGTTTCCTGATTCCGACTAGATTCCAACAGGTGCCTAATCCTCCATGTGGCGCCGCCTGGAGGACTGACTGATTCGCGAACCAGAATACCATTCCAATCCATGCGCATGTCCGACAATTGTCCGTTCAGGCTTCAACATTTGAGTGCAGTCGCTGTGCATTTTAAGACTTCCTAATCTATTAGAGCTATATAGCAATGAAAAACAAAGCGAGTTACGAACATTCTTTTGTATAATTAACCGCTTGTTATCACGAAACAAATGACGGATCGTACGGCGACAAAAGAGAGTGCAAGCACTCCGATCCCGACTCCCATCCTGGGGCCGTTCGCACCATTTGCTCGTCCAACAATCGAACATATCTGGGTACCGTTTCACTAAGATATTAAGCTCTAAGACTTAAGGAAAATCCATCCTAGAACAGAATCTGACGGAAAAATGAAGGAGTATTTTCAAAATGCGTTTCACTAACGTGATCTTTAAATTAATCTTTACACAAATATTTCCATCATGATAATCGATAATCTACACAGTTGGCACAATTTGGCAAGAGATTGAACAATTGTCAAAGTGTTTGAAAATTCAGCCCAACAACCACTTGTCAACAACATATGACTTTTTGTTCACTGTGCGAAGTATTGAAACGAAATCTTACAGAAGCCGCTGACATATCACAGGGGACACTATTTCCGCATCACACACGGTGCAATGTTTTGATGGGAGCGTCGTTGTTGACAATTTTCAGTCTACAAGTGCGTAGAGCACACCAACAACTTAAACCGAAATTGTGCCATCGAATATAGTAATATGAAGGGCAGTAGTGCGCAGGTTAAGTTAGATACAGCTTAAACTTTGCTCAAAATTGATTAACAAATGTCACAACAACCTTGACCTTCGCAAAGCCGTAAACCGCTACGCACACATCAACTGGTCACGACGCTAATGTCGTGTAAACAAATCATGCTTTAGCAAACTTTTAATCGCTAACATTTGAAAGACTTATTTGGCTGTGAACAACTGGTTCTCTGCGTGAAAGTGGACCTAAATTAACACGCAGTTAGAAAATTCTAGCTGGTTATGATAATTAAAGAGTGGTGTAACGTACTCTTAGAAATTAGTGTGTTTATGCTATCATTCCACATTTTGAGGGCACTTTTGAGGCCCAAGTAGTGCTCCAGTTTGCGTCAACATACGATTTAACCATGCAGTAACCCGCAACCGAAATGGCGCATGCTGATTCAAACCGGAGCGAGCGCTATTTGGGAAATTATATTCCTGAAATGATGTGGAATGATGAAATAAACGCACTGAGGTATAATATTTTGGCACAATTGTCATAATGCCGACATCGGGGTGGGCCCGGATTCTACACAATGTCACAATTAAGTGTCCACAAAGTAATGCGCAGTTCCATCTGTTGCCTATTGGCTATTCCAATGCTACTGTCATCACCACAGTCAGGTTTCCCGCCACCGACACAAATTCAGGAGCTTTCCAAAGTGACTCGTGGCTTCCTCGATATCCTTAGCTTTGCCTTAGGAGATCTCCCAATGTGACGCTTATATGCAAGCCAAGGCATCTAGCAGATTAGCACGCCCTCTCATAAACAAGGATTTCAGGCTCTCTAACTTCTAAAACTACATAGATTATCAAGGAAAAAAATCAACAAATAAAACAGTATATTGTAACAGGGCACATTATTTTGTAAAGTTCTTGTTGGTATCAAACTAATAATAACCATTGTTTACATGGGTTGTATACGTTGTAATATTTTGAAAAGAATACTTACAGAGCAATAAGCGGGACCCTCGCTACAGGCTTAAGACCCCCTCAAAAGAAGACTGGGGGTCCTGTGGACCCTTGAACACAAACATCCAGGTAAACCCCTGCTATCAGTATCAGACGTTTGACAGTATAACAAATTCTCTTGACATCTTTCCATTATGGAATAAGATGAAAGTGCACTAGCATTTTATCATTGCCTGCCATCCGTAGCCAACGTGTAACAAGATCGCTTATTGGGTGAATGATCCCATTCGCCAATCACACGTGCGGACACAAATGGGTTTGGCAGTGCATACACATCATCGTATACAATGGCTGAATTTTAGTCGCTGTTGTTTAATTAGTTGTAACAAAAATGTAACAAAACAAACATTAATTAAAATATCAAAAACAAATATTAGGGTTGTCCCGTTTTCTAGGTAGGATCTGGTTACCGGAAACACGACGGTGTTTTATCAGATTTAAACCAGTGGCCAGTAAATACAAAAACTGGTGGTCCGAACTGGCCCGGCAACTTTTAAAAAGGTGCAGGGCCAGCGGGCCAGTGTTAATGTTGAGAAGATTACAGAGGCCTGTAAGCATTAGTCCAGTGTTCTCCCTAGGTCGTACCCAGAAAAGGCAAAAAGAACGCCCTGCCTTTTTTACATGACACCCTGCTATATTTGCATTGTAACCCTACTTGTGGCTACAGACAGGTATACAATTAATATTAATTTGAGTGTCTGCAACCGTCCCGATCTTGAAACACATCCCTATTCCGACTGCGCCACGTGTGCGGTTCAATTTTTCAACAATCCAACAGAGCGTGTCCCGCGATTGGGAATGGGATACAAAGTCGAAATCAGGGCACTTGCAGACATCACGCCACGCGCTCAGTTCGACTGTTCAGACGCTCATATCTCGACACCTATCCCGATCGATGTATACATAATATGCTGTGTACATAATATACTATATGTAAGTAGAATAATATTAAACTACAAGTTGTACACTGCTACTACATCTCATGTATTTAATTTAGTCGCGTGTCGCAAGTGCCCTTTTAACCACTGCTCACTGCGCTCAATGTGTCCTTTTAAAATGGCACCCTGCCCTTTTGAAAACCTGGGCAGAACACTGAAGTCTGTTTGTATATATTTATTACTGCAGCTTAAATTAAATTTTTTGACAAAAATACTCAAAATGTGATTCTTCTGTATTCTGATAGCATTTTATGTTTAATATTAATAAAGATCTCTTTTATAACATTTACATACCTCTAAGTAACTTATTTTCATGGATAAAGTATGCTTTTGTCATGTTATAAATCCTATTACCGAATCTTTAAACCCTAACCAGTGTTTTTCCAATTTGGAAAGATCATATCTTTAGAAGTAATGCTACATTAATTATATTTTGACTGATGTGTTCCTTGCTAACTTCTTTATGCAACGTCGAGAAGATATTTTTAATTTTATTTTTAGTTATATGCTGAACATACTGATCGTAATAAAAAATATTGATTTTTTACCAACAAAATTTAAACATATTTTTTTAATATTAAATAATGATAATACATAAAATATATGTTTAGCATTGCATAGAATGAGGTGGTGTAAATATGAACAAGACAGAATTACATTGATATCTGCATTATTGGAGGAGCTACAATGTGTCAATATATTTTATTCAATAAGACATACTCTACAACTGAACTTGGGCACAAAACATTGCAATATTTGTTCATTTAAAAAAATGTCCTATCCAGCTGCCATATCTCTCCTTAATATTCTTTTCAAATGGTAAATTTGCGTGAGTTACAAGTAGTTGCGTGAGTTGGACTCTAATTGTTTGAGTCTCACGCCAAATGAGTAGTACTTGGTAGTTTTTAATGATATTTCAGAGACTGACAATTTTATTGTGTATAACTTAGCTAGGGGCGCCACTCACGGTCATCTGTAGCTGGCTCCACGTTTGGATCTGGCACGTCAATGTCCACCGGTTTCGGCTTCCCACTTTCGTCCTCAAGACCTATCTTTATGTCGGCGCCACTCGGCGTCTTGACTAGCCTACTGGATCTCCCTCCAGGTGCAGCCATCACTAGTTCTGATTCCGTCCCCGTTTTGGCGGCGGTCGCGTCCACTTCCAGCGGAGTCTTCTCAATACTGCCACCTGGCGAATGTTCTACTACCACAGACGCTGGAACAGTCATAAAAAACGACATAAGTAATCAATTTTCGGAG
This sequence comes from Escarpia spicata, assembly GCA_963995525.1. Taxonomy (NCBI): domain Eukaryota; kingdom Metazoa; phylum Annelida; class Polychaeta; order Sabellida; family Siboglinidae; genus Escarpia; species Escarpia spicata. Next base: position 38,051,047 of record OZ023211.1, on the reverse strand, counting down.
CAATGTTCAATTTACTTTGTAATTGTTGTATTTAGGGCATTATTTCACCGGAAGTTGTGTCGTTTTCAACGATGAAATTCACCGTCCCATTAATAATAATAATTCTTACGAATTATCTTCTTGGCAACCATTGACAAATCTACCAACGTGCTTTGGTACTTGGGAAACAGTGGCGCCTTCTGGAGGTCGCTAGCAAAGCAATCAAACCAAATAAAACCTCAGTCTCACGTCTTGACTTGATAAGTTGAAGAATGTGAAAACACTGGCTCTCTCGCGATTTAATAAATCCTTTACTTTATTCTTCAGGTGCGTGCGTTTTCAACTGGAATTTGATCATTTTCACTGAATGCAATCAAACCCAACCACTACTTTGGTGCACCAATCATTTCACAAGACCAGACCAGATGGTGGCGCCACGTAGGGAATATCAATAAGCCAATTCCACTAAGACTGTGCACGCACTACATAATTATGTCCACCTCCGCCAATGGTGAAAGTACTGTATAGCGCCAGAAAATACGACTAGATAGGTTATTTTATAGGGCCAGTTACTGAAGATCACGAAGACAATTTTTTTTATATAGTACAACGTATCTCCAAACCTACAGATGGCGTAATTATAGAAGAAATACAGCTGTGTGCTTGTCCAGATCTAATTACGAGTGTATCACTGTATGCACAATATAATTAGGATACCTTCATAATTAGTGTATGTAATTAGAAATGCCAACATCATTGCCATTGGAGTTCAGTATTTGGAGCCACAGACTGTATGTATGTCGGTCTATACATGACCATAAAGATCATTAAGCCAAGGGCCATACAAGTTAAAGCAATAGAATAACTGCAAAATTCTACAACAATTACTCACTTTAACATGGCCAAACAGTGAAAAATTATTAACGTTTGTTAATAATTGCATTTTTTTTATTATAAAGCATGGCTTGACTAGATTTTTTTTATAATATTGTAATAATAATATCTTTTATTTGATATAGTGCCAGATCCAATTGTAAGTTGTTCATGGCCCTTTACAGCATATACAAGACAAATAGTAAAAAAAAATGGTTAAATGACACACATTCCTTACAAATAGCATAAAAGCTACTTTAATAGGAATACAAAATAAAATATATATCTACGTATCTTGTGTAATGAAGATATAATATAATAATCACATATTAATTAAATTTTAGTTTTCCCAGATCCCATACAAATTAAACATCCAATTGCCTCAAATGTAGCACCATTTTCACGTGAACCCATCCCAACATAAAAACATATCAATCATCAAAATCGTTTGCAGTTTGAAGTTACTGGATATATATGCTCTTTATCTCTCTCCTGTGTTTAGCTGTAAGCCCGGTCTTTCCAGATGTTAACATAACGAGGAGGGAAATAATGCTACGACTTCCTGCACGCGAGCGTCATTGCATATGTGGGTAATCGCCATACCGCACTGCCACATCGTGTAAAGCTGCACACGGAAAAACTTGCCTGCATTCCATGGGTGTCGGCATAGGTCAGACAGTGACGTAACCGTGCCATTGATGACGGTGGATTGAGAGTTACCAGGTGTGCGCTGTAGATACGAATCACAGAGGAGGGAATCAATAGACTTCCTGTCTCAGGCCCGGGCTACCTGCAGATACCTTCCACTGCCTGAGGCATAGTTCCCACCCATTCTACCATCAGTACAGGGAATTTTCCCATAGGTGTGTCTAACAATGAGCCGCGCAAACAAAGCAGGCGGACAGAGCTAAATAGAAGGAGGAAGCTCTTGCTTTCTTCTTAGAAGTGCCATTTCTGTCACAGGTGTTGGCGATTGTCACTCTACAAACCGCACGGTCGTTTGTAGCAGTCCTGTTGTGCTCCTTCCACACCATGTTGACAGAATATCTATTATTTTTATTCTCTGGTGTCCTCTGGGTCTCTCGCTTTAGAGAGCCCAACAAATTTTCATTTATGTATATGTCACATACCTGCCTATTAGTATTACATTTTTTTACTGCCCACATTGTCGGCACTTACCCAAACAGCAGGTAATTTATGCCACTCATTTGTTGCCCTTTATAAGGATGAATGTTTTCATCTGTCTAATCAGCACTGTACTGTCACTTTACTAATGTTTTGATTTAATACCTTAATTATGTAATGTTTGAAGAAGAAATGATCTATCAATGTTTGACGAAAAAATATTAATTTTCTATCGATATCCACACCTGTATTATCATATGAACAAAAGTTCATTACAAGTAACCATGGGAGTTCATTACAGCAAGTAGTACCGGTACACAAGTAATCATGGGAGTTCATTACAGCAAGTAGTGTCGGTACACAAGTAATCATGGGAGTTCATTACAGCAAGTAGTACCGGTACACAAGTAATCATGGGAGTTCTTTACAGCAAGTAGTGCCGGTACACAAGTAATCATGGGAATTCATTACAGCAAGTAGTATCGGTACACAAGTAACCATGGGAGTTTATTATAGCAAGTAGTACCGGTACAGAAGTAACCACGGGAGTTCATTACAGCAAGTAGTCCCGGTACACAAGTAACCATAGGAGTTCATTACAACAAGTAGTACCGGTACACAAGTAACCATGGGAGTTCATTGCAGCAAGTAGTACCGGTACACAAGTAACCATGTGAGTTCATTACAGCAAGTAGTACCGGTACACAAGTAACCATGGGAGTTCATTACAGCAAGTAGTACCGGTACACAAGTAATCATGGGAGTTCATTACAGCAAGTAGTACCGGTACACAAGTAACCATGGGAGTTCATTACAGCAAGTAGTACCGGTACACAAGTAACCATGCGAGTTCATTACAGCAAGTAGTACCGGTATACAAGTAACCATGGGAGTTCATTACAGCAAGTAGTACCGATACACAAGTAACCATGGGAATTCATTACAGCAAGTAGTAAAAATGTGGTAGTGAACTTTGGTCCAGTTATTGCATCGCCAATGCTCTGCATCACTAAGATTTATTAGGGTTAGATCGGGGCATTCTAAGGTATGCAAATGTAGCTCGCTTCTACTCTTAAACCAAGAAGACATGAAATGTCTGACAGTCTTTAAATCAATGCTATGTTATATCCCTGAGGCTTTGATGAACACAGACATATCTGAAACGACAGCTTGAGCTGACTGATGAAATGTGACTAAAAACAAACTTTCAGTCTCATGAACTGCTGAACTAGCTAACTACATAATTTGTTTTGGTTATCCACACAGAACTTAATTTTATGTAGAAAGAAATGACTAGTGACACACAACAGACCCCTGTGTGTTAGGGCCAATACTAAAAATGCTCAATACTAGGCTTGCAACTGAAATATTATATCTGTACAAAACAAACTTTGGTGAAGTCTAGATCCACTCAACAGTAAGATGTCTGACATGACGACATAAACAGCTGGTACAGCTCAGAGGATGCAAAGACAATAGAAGTAACAGACAATACTGACAGTGTCACATGCCTCCAAGTGCCAATGCACTTGTTGATAGTGGGGACAGATCGCTGTAATCACCTGAGCTGTTCAACAAATACACGTGACTGACCGAGACTATTTTGATGGTGTGTTTAGTCTGTGTACAAGAGTGTCTGTGAAAAATGAAGGAAATCCTCACAAATTATATGAAAATAGGATCAGACTTACAATGTATTTACTCTACAGAAATAAATACACAGTAAACGCGAATGTACACTGATCGAAGTTAGAACTGACACAATGGTTATCATTAACAAAGTTAAACAACTTACATTGCTCCAGTGAATTGATTCTGGCGTTGTAGTCCTCAGATACAACACTGAATTGATGCACACACCACTAATCACATCAACACGAAAGTGACAAACACACCACTAATCATATCAACACCAAAGTGACATACACACCACTAATCACATCAAACAGCCAAGATTTTTTCAGAGCCTGCCAGATGTACTACTAATCAGCCGTGTTAGGCCAGTGTGATCCCACTGAAGCACTGTCATCATATGCTGTGTGAAATCGCCTAAACTGACAGGCACCTGTCCTGTCTGATAAGAGACAATAACAAACTAAGTGTTGGTGTATGCGAATGACGTCAAAACGTACGTCAAAGCCAGGCATGTGAATTGGCTGTCGTGGCAGCCTGGCCAGTTCAGGGCTCGTGTGTGTGTGTGTGTGTGTGTGTGTGTGTGTGTGTGTGTGTGTGTGTGTGTGTGTGTGTGTGTGTGTGTGTGTGTGTGTGTGTGTTCTGTGTGTGCGTGCGTGCGTGCGTGCGTGCGCTGCGTGCGTGCATGTGTGGATTTCTTACTTGCAGTCGACTATGGGCAAGTTGCCAAGACAACACTGCTACAACACAACTAGGACAGAACAACTTACATTAATATTCCGTGACCAATGAATAAACTTGAAGGAATAAACTACACGTGTAAAAATATTTGAAGACTATTTCATGAACTACAGTTACTATACAATGTACATTAATATTAATTGACTCTGATGAATAAACTACACAACATGTACTAATATTATATGACTCTAGTTAATAAACTACTATACATTAACTATGTCATCAACACTAATGAATAAAGCACACAAATGTGCTTAATATTGGATGACTTTATTAAATGAACTATAGTTATTATATAATGTGCACCAATTTTAGTTGTGAGAGAATAAACTACACAATGTGCACTACCACCTAGTAAATTTAGGTGACTAACGAATAATCTACCCAACAAATACTAAAGTTAAATTACATTAATGAATTTACCACTAATGCTAGGCGATTAATTAATTAACCACACACAATGTAGCTTTATAGTAATAAGTTTATACATTTGTGTACTAAAGTTAGGCAACTTTAATGACTAAACTACACAACATGCACTAATGCTACAGTATGTGTGAGTGGACAGAAATGCATCAGATTTTTTGCCAACAAAACCCATCAGTGTTTTATAGTCTTTTTATCTTCCCATTGAGGAGAGAAGAGAGAGAGTTGACATCCATAAACTGGGTCAATGTCAGGGCATAGCGTGACTGTATTCACCAAAGGTCGGAACAAAGAGGCATAAAATACACCTGAGACAGCTGTCACCACAATGATTAACAAAGCCCAAAAATTTAGTGCATTTATAAACAACCACCGTCCCTTCTAGTCAGACATGGTGCATGCACGCAAACACAGACTAATGCGTGTTCACTCAAGCATGCACACGCAGAGATTCTTATGCTTGCACATATTTTGAAGGTGCAAATCAAGCCTGACGTAAGTCAAGTATTTTTGCAGAGAAAGTATTTGTAAAATTCCTGTAAAGATTTAAATGAAATGCAGAAAGAAAGAATGGCTTTTACAGCAGCGACTAAATTTGATCTTAAAAGTAGTAGAAAATTCCTGTTAGACAGTTCATATTTACTGATAATACAACACTACATGACAAATTTTTAACACTTTGTTTTGTGTTCCATAGTCAATATCATATACGGTGTTAGGTGTTAACCAGATTTTCATAATTACTCTGCTGTGTCAGCCTTGGGACATAAATAGGTCCGGATTATACTGCACACAAAACATGCTTGCAGTTTTGCCAAGAAAATGATGTCAGCAAGCTATTTAGGGAGCTTGGTATCTGTACATGACGTCAATACAGAGATTAGTGCAACATCGTCCGAAACGAGGTCAGCGGTGTGTGAACATTTAGGGGTCAATGACATCTGACCTATAGCCCTTATCACAGATCAACTGATCAACAAGCGATAACATAAAACCTGAATAAACACATTAAACTTAATCTGACATGCAAAAATGATAATAACAACGCATGTATGTAACAGAAATGTGTAGTTATCTTGCTGGGTTCCAGACGATTGTGCGATCTATCGTATGTTTTAGCACCAAGGCAGCGGGAGTGATCACCACTTAAGCCTGCATCGTTGAGCAGCCAACTGGTGATGATTTAGATAATGAATGATCCACAGTGTGGCCCGGTCAGTTAAAATACCTCGAAGTTCATTCTTAGTCCATCATAAGTACAGAGGATGACCAGTCATAGGAGTGGCTGGTATGTGGGATACTACTAGGACATGTGCACTGGTTACGCTCCTGTTTGTGGAAATTATGTTTCCTTTATTGGTGCAATATTTTCGGATGATTTAAGGCTTCTGTTACTTAATAAAGTGTTGCCCTTTAGGAAATAGAAGAAAAAAAACACTTTTGTATATATCAAGCTGAATTACTGTAGCTAGTACTATAGAAAGGTGTGCAGTCTGCACATCAGGTATCTTTTTCCCTTGTGTTTTATATACTGTAAGCATATGACAGTCGGTATGATGTAATTTAATATAACAGCAATCAAGGGTTTTTTGGTAAATGTCTAGTATGATTATTCTATATGTACAAAAATGTGTCGTACATAACATGTGTGGTCCATCACTCTGTAATCTGGATGTACCTGGCTGTACACAAGATGTTGACTATTGTATATACTATATGTGCACAGTGGCAATCCCTGTGTTAATAAATTTCATTGCCCAATACCAACCTACCCAATAGTTGGCGTAAATTCAGTACAAACAGAGAAAGCGCTGCATGAACATAACACGGATACACTGGGAATAGGGGGGGGGGGGGTACCGAGTAGAGTAGTACACGGAATAGCTACTAATATAATGATCACAAGAGGGGAAAGGGTGGGTGGCTTGAAATGGGATGGAGGATGGATGGGTGGATGGGCAGATGAATTGGGTGAATTAATGGAAGGGTGGGTTTATAGGTCAATGAATGAATGATGACGGGGTGGGTGTGTGAAGACGCTGGAAGATGGATCAGTTGGGTTTGAAGATAGGTGGGTTTGATGGTGGATGGGTCTGAAGATTGGTGGGTTTGATGGTGGGTGGGTTGGATGATGCATGGGTTGGATGATGGGTGGGTTTTATGATGGGTGGGTTTGATGATAAGTGGATTTGAAGATGGGCGGGTTTGATGACGGGTGGGTTTGCATGATGGGTGGGTTTGATGATGGGCATGATTATGTATAGGTGTGATGGGCATGTGTGAAGAAGGGTGGGTTTGAAGACTGGAATTGGTGATGGTTTGTTGGAGGATGGGTGGGTTTTTTATGCATAGGTTTGTTGGTTGAGTATGATAACTGATGTATTTGATGATGGAAGGGTTTGATGGCGGGTAGGCCTGATGATAGATAAGTTTCAATCACAGCTTGGGGGCACAGGGCCTTGGTTATTCACTGTATATTATTTATCTAACTGCACTGAACAGCTTGGTGTATTACCATACGTCATGCTACAGTTCCATCTACAAGTTTTTATCACACATCAAGTGGCAGATTGCAATGTGCTCTGTAACAACCAGCGAGTGATGTCTAACTTGAACGCAGCAGCAAACGCGCAAAAAGTTAGCGAGACTTAAATGATTTATTTCCCCCATTAAAAGAAAATCAAGCTGTCAAAACAGATTTACTTTAACGCAATCATATGCATCACTGATAGGTTAAGTGGTTTTTTGTCGGCTGATGACGCAAGCAAAGAATTATTTTTGTGATTCTTAACATAGCAAGTGATTCTACCCTATGCTGAATGCAACGACCTTCATGCTTTGCCTGCATCAACAATCCCAGCGTGACGATACCAACAGCGTGACAGTGCCCATTCGTCACTTGGCTGAACCTTCCCGGCATAGTTTGTTGAAAAAAATATTACTGAGTCTGCCTTTAAAAAATGTGAAGAATATTTATGGATGAGTTCAGTTATTAAATCAGTACCCTAAAATTCATGTTCCTCAAAACGTTATTAATTGTATGAAAAAACCCAATTTAGATAATAAAATAATAATAATGCCATAACTCTATATAGCGCTTTTTAGTTAAAACATACAAATGAAATGGTTAAATATTTGGTAAAAAGTGCCATTGCATAAAATATTTAGTTAAAAAAATTAAAATAGATAAATCAGTACAGTAAAATATAAATTATAATTATGCAGTTTATACCATGCAGGTATATAAACTCAAATTTATAAGCTCAAATTTACTTTGTTTTTATGCAATCTCATGGCGGGTTCATTTCATGGAGACTTTTGAGAAAATAATGGTCTGAGCCCAGAAATAAACTTCATTGGTCTCAGCTGGCAGTTGTTTAACAAGACAGCAACATGCATCAATCACACTACCTACGTCAACATAGTTCTTGTTCTATTAATAAAATAGTGATTATACGCAGATATGTGTATTAGACAGTAGGCACCAAATCAATCAGCAGGCAATATTGCAGATATCACTGGAATGCAATGTAATGCAGTGGTTCAAGGCTTTTCAGAGATCAGATGTCGAAAACATTTGGTTCATGCCATGATGGGGGGCCCGGTTTTAAATCACCAGTAAGATAAATTAGTTCTGCATAAACAAGGTCCACTTGATGAGAAGGGATTCCACCAATGAAATGCATTCTCCGAGTCAGCAGTGATGTTCACATGGTGGATTCACTGAATAATCAACCTGATAAATGGCACAAATTTATCAATCAAGTTTTCAAATCAGAAACAGATGTTCTATGACTCTTTCAGAAATCATGCTAATTTTTCCACTTTTCTATTACCAATGTGTAGATGCATAATCTAATAACAGAGAATACATCACTGTTACTATCGCAGACACTAACAAGTACTTCTAAATGGGACCATTATACAATGGAAATATGAAACAAAAAAGCTGAAGGTTGAGATTCAGGTACTAACAACATTATTATAAGAGAGCACTGGAACCGCAACAACATTAGCACGTACACTAAACACATACAAAGTCTATGCGTATGCCTAATGTACCAGATATTAAATGTACAACTTCTATAAGATAAACCCAGCTTACTAGAGACCCGGTGGCAGACAAAAACTTCCAAGCGACATCAACTTGAGCCAACCACCACTTCCCAATAACCAATTTAGATTCCAACCATCTCCTAACCAATGCAGTAGCAGCCTCTTCATAAACCAAACTCAAAAGGAAGTTACTTCATTATTAACCCCCCCCCACACACACACAGCACAAATGTTCTACCATTAGTTGCCCTACTGCACAATTTTCTCTCACAGAAACCGACCTCAATGAACTATTTCAGCCGGTGATTACTCCCAGTAAGAATCCGCCTTTTCACAAATCATCCCCTTCCTCCTAACGCAGCACACTCCATCCCTCATCCTGAGCCTTCTAGCTTCCTCTCCTACTTTTGGTACTGGCAATTAATGAAGCTGATTTTTTTTCTAGCCGAGAGAGACGAGATGCTGAGGAGAAGCATCAGTGGCCATCTGCTGATGGCAATCGCTGACGACGTCAACGTCTTTGATTCTGATCAGGTGACCTAATAGCACCGACGGCAAACAGGAAACACCTTGATGAAGATGTCAAGTACCACTGCACTTAACCATGATAGAGAACCAGGCTTCGGAAACTGAAGTAGAACCTAAAGAAGAGATATTCGTGGCGAATACGCATGCCGATTTCGCCATTAAAAACCACCAACATACCATATTAATTACTCTCATAAAATGCCATAAAAAGATAATTTAAAAACAATTTATGTGTGAATAGTTGTGTATTGGATTTGTCCAAATGAGTGGAAATCAACATATTTTATACTTTATAAAACATCACTTTACTGTCAAGGAGTTAATTGGAATTTTACGTATCTCAGTAAATATATGAAAATTAACAAGTATTCTGCCCATTCCGATGTGCATCTGTTTGATATTATATTAGATAGTACATCATCTATTTTACTGTTTAAAACTTTAAATAACTGACAAGTTTGGAAAAACATTTCCCATGTTATTTTCTAACTTGACATCATGCATGCAATTTAATTAAGATAAAAATAAAAAAGACAAAGCAGTCGCCACTTTCAAACACGTTTTAAAACGCTTCAGAAGGAAGCCATTGATTTCCTTGTGCACCGAGTCGACTGCGTTCGTCGGTTAATTTGTCGTCTTTTTACCTGCGCGATCAATGATGTGAACAGTATCCATTCCCGTCATCTGCAACCTCTATTTATGCCGCGTGCAAGCGGTGCGTGCAAGCGGTGCGTGTGCGCGTTACCCGGTGATTAGGCTCATAGATGATGGTCATTGCGTCTCACGGCCTATTCTGCTTGCAGTTCCCCGCTCTATTGTCTTATTTTAGTAAAGCACTCGAAGATGTTGTTGCCACAAGTCAACGTTAAATTGTGAGGCCGAACGAAGCGTCTTTCATTTGGCTGTCACAAACAGCTAAAAACAGATACGTACTCTTCGTTTCTCTGCTGATGTGCACACAGAGCTGATTAGAGAAGTCAGACAACTTGCTTACACATGAAAAGAGACATCCCCAGCAGGCGCGGCCCACAAATAAAGCATCTACTAATGAACGCTGTGGACGTTCCATGCAGTGTATGACACTAGATTCGAGCAGACAATAGGAATCCTTCGAAGACCACGGGAGACCGGAATGTTTACAAAGACACGCTGATTAGGTCTGACCAGGATATCGGAGTTGTGGACAGCGAAGCTTACGAGATGTCGCTAATAAGCAAAGAAACTGGAATGTTGTTACACTCAAGGATTTCGCTAACCGGTCCAGGGAGTGACTGCATTATAGATAGATAAGTATGATATAAAAATTGCTATGTGTTTGTACACCATGTTTATCTCTCTAATAAAACAAACAATAAATGAGCAATTAGATCATTAACCATATAATTGTTAAACAACACCAACATTTAGAAAGCACAACAACTAAGGCACCAACACTTTGCTGACCCAGTTGACATATTCCAAAAAAAAAATTGCAAGTTTCTGAGAGGTGATGTCAACGAATATTGAAATAAGAAAATAAATTGGAATATTATTACATTCAAGGAACAAAAAAGTTGTCTTATACATGTTATCTGATGAATAGGTCTGTCTGATATGTGTGACATCGAACTATATGTGGACAACCACATTAGATGTCACAATGACTAAACCTGTTTCACTTAATAATCCCAAAAACAATTGGCAAAAATACGGACTTACTTTGACACATACTCCCCATATCAACACCCAGTAACATCTAATACCTACGAAGGAAATTTATTTAAATTCTGCCACGCTAAGGACATTTATAAGAAACAAAACCTGGTCACACACAGACACACGCGCGCGCACACACACACACACACACACACACACACACACACACACATGCCAGTAATAGTATTTGGTGACTGATGATGGATGACGTTTGTGGTAGTTGTTGGCCAAGACAGATGTCACCTAGTAAGACCCACCTTTATTGAGACGTCAGGATGTCCACCTCCTAAATCACCAACCACTGACCAAACGGACGGATCCACAACACTGGAGTGTGGTAAGACTAACAAGTCTATGGGTGTGTAAGTCAGTGGGGGATCTGGACACTCAAGAGTGCTTTCAATTAACACCTGTTGACACCTGGTGCCAATCAATCACACACAACCAGTGAAGACATTCCTGTCACTGGTCCACAAAGACACTCTTCACCGGACCAAACACGACCAAATACCATGCACAAAGTCAGGTTCACGATGAAAAGAACTCTGATATACGAATCTGGTATAACGACAATGAGCCATGCGTTCACTTACCTATGTACGTCACTCCACCGCAGATGCGGGTTACTGTAAACAGCTGCAATTACAAATTGCATTTACAGGTAGAGTCCAGGGTTGGGACAGTCAGGTCAACTCCCTGGGGGCTAGCTCCCTGCCGTGTCCTCCTGTTATCCCATTCAAGTGAGCCTCATTCCCTCCTCCCGGGCTGCGCACATCCACACACGCACATCCACACACGGTTGCCAGCGAAACGAAAATAAACTGCCTAGCCCAGCCGCAGATAAATAAATGTTCTATCAGCCCAACACCTGTATCACTGCCGTCTGACTCCCCCTTCCGCCTCCGGGGGGGGGGGGGGGGGGGGGGCTCCATGTCATCACTCGGCTGATAATATAACTTGCCTGGCTTCCATTCGTTTGCATCCCACATTCCAGGATATAACTGAAAAAATGTTTGGGCTCTTATCTAGGCTAATCGTTTCCTTGTCTACTTCTAATCTGAAGTTTGTTTTCGTGGTTTAGCGAACTTATTGAATTTTAAAGGATGAAACAATATGTTTCACTTGCACTGCCAGTCTTCTGACATGGCTGGAAGAAATCTACTGGAAGATATATTTTCTAACATCCTAACAACAGCAGTTCTATCAAAAGATTTCGTTCATAAGAAACGGTAGAATAACGAAACAGTTTGACAGAGTATAATACAGTGTTCACAGGACATAATGACTGAACAACAGCTGAATCACTGGTTCTGAATTAGTGTATTTTAGTTGCCAGATGGCAAACATGTCTTAATGCAGGGCATCCTGGGAGGGATAAACGTTAGCACAATTATCTTGAAATACAGTTTATGTTTCCTTTGATGATTTTCAAGCTATGACAACAGTTTTCACTGTGACATGACGCACAGTTCATTGGTTCATATTACACAATATATACCCCAACATAAATTTATCAGCTGAGACAATAAAGAGTATTTTATCTATATCCATGGATGGCTGACAAATTTTTATAAAATGAATTATTAGACACCTCACAATTTCCAATGGTTGGTTTGTCATGCATAACAAATTGCACATCTGTGTCAATGTATGCTAGATTGCATTTAAAATTAGTCAAATATATGATTGACTGACTTTTCAATAGCAGTATCGGTTAGTGCTGGCATGATGCATTCTTTGTTAACCCAATTTTTTCAGATGCCCACTGTCTTGAATTAATTAGTTTTGACTCTAAAATTACATGTCAATATATCCGTCGACACACGTTATGTTATACTTTGCACCAGGGGCACCACAGTGCATTTCTAGTGGCCCCTATTCGTGACCCAAAAATAGATCCACCACATCTAATATGCAAGCCATCCTAGAATACACTGCTGCATGTCAGTAATTTAGAAAACGATTGTATCAAAGCATTCTAGATGGCATTATTGGCAACCCTTGGCAGCGACTGCAATCAAGGAATTAGACCCGAAGACAAAGGCAATATTTTCTCAATTCACAGCGGCGTGATGGGTGATCTACCAGGCAATGGCTGTCAGTCGTATTTGTAACACCTTGTGGCTATTTTGATTCCACTGAGGAGGAGAGTGAAGACAACCAAGTACCCATAGGTCAGTCAGTATATGCTGAAAATAGTAGCTGACTGTTGCGCTGTCATTAAGTAGCTTGATGTCATGAACATATAAACATAAGCCGTATCAATTTAGGATGCAAAATGCTTCTGTAGACAAAAATTGTGTCGAAGAATTTCCAAAAATAAAACTGTCATACAGTGACGATTAAACCATCATTTTAAGGACATTCAAATGGCATTCTATAGGTGTCATTAGCACTTGACCATAACAAATTACTGTCCTGCAGAACTGCCAAGTTGATTGATTGTAAAATTGGCTCACATACATAGTTACCGAGCCACAAATGTGCAGTTTTTTCTCTTTAAAGGTACTGCTCGATGTAAACAAAATCCACTACACAAAGTTCCTGCATACAAAATGATACTGAGTGTATCATATTTTTAATAAAGGTGCCATTTTAAAACAAATAAAATGTCTACAAGTATGTCAAAAAAACATTGACTGTTTCACAGATTGCTTTGTTACAAAACATTATCCAACAACACCAGGTAACTAAGAAGAGATGAAATAGCTGTTTCATGGATATTGAATAATTATGATAATGTTGATAGAAATGTTTTCTTGAAACTTAAGAAAGGTAAAAATTACGTCCATTGAAAGTTTTAAAGAGAGAACCACAGATCTATAACAAATATGTTCAAATTCACATATAATGACACCATACTGTCAATCAATACATTAAAACATTAAACAAATTATATTTTACCTGTCAAACTTGTACAGTGACCCTGTCTAACTTTGAAAGCTCATTCAAATAAAAAGCTCACTGGACATCACAAACTGCCCCTAACCCCCCCCCCCAGCTGCCAGCTGTGATTATGGAAGCAACTACCAGTATTCAGAGCTTGACTAATTACTCTACTCAAAGGCTGTTTATGCAGCAAGCACATAATGCTGCCTAACAGTGAGCCTGGGTCATGTCACTATGCAGATGGAATTAACCCTGAGGCCTGACTAATTAATACATGAGTAATTACAGTCCACCTTCTCAGCCTGGTGCCTTCTGTAAATGTGTCCCCAGAACAAACACAAAAAGTATATGCCCCCCTTACATGTCATTTAGAGCTCTTTCTTGATCTTGTCTGAGTACTAGTTCGAATGCATATCAACAAAGTCAACATAAACATGTTAGGGCATTTGTTCATAGGGCATTTATGTACACGAGTATTTGTTCACATGGTATTTGCTCACTAAACACTTTTCTAACAATTTGTTTGCACAAATTTGATTAAATAAGTGCTAGAGATTAAAAATAGGAATATGTTATGGAAGAGTTTGTAGAGATTTTTGGTTGAAACCATTATTTCCTAATATGTACAGCAGAATTGGGAATCACCAGTATATATATATATAATTAGCCTCTGCAATGTGCTGCTGAAGAGGTATTGTTGGGAGTTTTTCGTGGTTGGCGGGTAGTATTGAAGATTTGTCAAGTTTGAGGTGGATAGTGTTGGAGATTTTTTGGAAGCCTCTAACTGCACCACCCTTCACACCGACCAAAACATCTACAGGATTCACAAAATGTTGGGGGCAGTCTACATACTAGGGGGCTCACCCTCACGCTCCCCCATTCTAACACCTAGACATTGTCATTTGATGGATGACATAAGTTAACCAACTGAGGCATCACTGGTCCTTCTTGTAGCATCTGTTCCATTGACCATTGATACATCTTTATGGGGAGTTTATGCCCACTATCAAATGTTTGCCACTGAAATACCTGCACTTTTTCAGCTCGCCATGCATGGTTAGTGTCAACAGCAGTGATGTTGAATCATGCACATATACGCATCATTAATGGCAAATCTTGCTGACAGCAATCACGTTGGTAGATATCATTTTGAAAGCAATCGTAAGAAATCATGTTGATATCAATTATGTTGAATCATATTAACAACAAACATGCTAGCATCAATTGTTGACAGCAATCATGTCAAATGCATTAATGATGAATAAAACTGACTGCAATCACAGTGAATTGTGTTAATGTTGATTACAGTTTAAGCAGCAATCACATTGAATCAAGCTGACATCAAGTTAATATGTTGGCTACTGCAGGTAAAGGTAAGATAACTATAAATCTGCAGCACATCACTGGACATACTTTAACTAAATACGTGTTTCACCTTGAATTTCCACGAACAAACCTGAGTACTTATAGAATTCTATAGATTCACATAATATAAGCTACTAAGTATTCTATATTTTTCTATAAATTCTGAACATTATTCTGTAGGATATTTCTGGTTATTTTTCTATAGAATATTTTGTACAATAGAATTCCGCAGAATCTGTAGTATTCTATAGATTTTTATAACATATTTTATTATGCTCTATAGACATCCATAAATTTCTATAACAATCTGCAGATTTCTGAAGTTTTTTGCTAAAGATCATGCCAATGAAACTTGTCTGACCATATGCACTCACTTGTAATATTTCACCTACCCACATAACATCATAAACTTGACAGCCATGAAATCTAGGTATCCAAATACACTGTTAATAAACACCCCCACATTTCACCAAAGTACCTTTTCATTTATCCTGAGCAGTCACATATTATTGCCACGCAACGACATCCCTACAACTCTTGCCTGTCCACATAAGCACTCACCTCCACATTTCACCTAAGAATACTTAACACCCACACCTTAAACCTGCCAGTGCTGACTCTGGCTTTGTCAAAGATCCTGTCAGTTATTCGCAGGGATATATGACACCTACCTGGCTGGGGCAGGACACCTTCAGGCAGTGCTGGGGTCTCCTCCGCCTCAGAATTGACAGAAGTGACAGGGGCCAGGTCCTACAAGCAGCAGCACACAGATGTTTAGTACAACTGACAGCTCCAGATGACCCACCGCGGCCACCAGCAATCAGTCCTTGCTCTCATAACACCACCCACTCCTGTCCAATAAATATGATCGCATGCACAGGTCTCTATTGCAGTCAATGGATCGTGCGTAATTTGGATGACAATCGCGATTGACGTGCTAATCTAATGCGCAATACTTGATTGCGGGCTTTGAATGACAATGACAGCAGCTCTAAGTTTAGCATTAAAGGGCGTTGACCGTTTGCCATTTACCATGTGTATTGTTGGTATTTATAAACAAATAAATATAGACATTCGTTTCTGCATTATCAACGGACAAAATGTCCAGTGATTAAAAATGTTCAGTTTCTGGTTGAACTGGTGAACCATTGAATTTCCACGAACAAATTATCATAGTCTTGGACTGGACAGATCAAAACAATAATGGTTCACTGGGCTAGTTTAATTATTGACTCAAATTAACAACACAGCAGAGCCTGTAATTAACCTCATTAACTTATATAAACTAATAAATAACACCATTACAGTATTCTTTTATCGCCTGCCAAAATGAAAAACAGACTAACAAAACAACATGAGTTGATTTATCAAAACACCATTATATCGATCAATTGTGCTAAGTCGATAATCTCGAGAAGCGATACAGCGAACGATTAAGTAAAGTTAACACACAATAGCTGAAGCTAGTCATTAACCTAACACACCGACACAATGAACAGTGAGAGAGATCACAGACTTCATGTCTTCATCGTGACTTCTGCGCAGTCAATACACCAGACGCAAAGGTGGGCGAGTGGCATAAAGGTGTCTTTCAACTGCACACAACTACCAGAGGATAAATATAACCCACCCTGTCATCGCCATACACACATAGACCCTTTGAAGAACTCAGTGGACAAAACAAATCAAACAGATTCGTGCTGTCCTGTCTGTCGAATAAAGAGATACAAAACGTACCAGGTCCAATGGCCAGTAATAGCTGGTAGACTTACCATTACGCCGTAATCTGATGACAAATAAAAAGTAATCGATCATAACAAATTATGAGTATTAATCACAATATTACTCATGTTTATGCTGCACCTCCAGGCACTGTTAATTGCATATGTTACAAGCTAATAACGTGGTAAATGTAATAGTCATGTGACGTGTATTCAATACAAGGGTATGGCAGCCTCTTTGGTCTGTGAAACTAGAAGACTGTGGTTCAGTGAGCGAAAATAAAATCACAGGATAAAAATCATGGAAATAAAGCCACAGTCTTGGTTAGGAAAGTAAGTCATAGGAAATAAAGTCACAACATAATTTTAGTCAGACTATACAATAAATACAAAAATTTGCAATTTTTAAAAATTCAACAAAATAAAGTTTGCTGATTAAGATGAATAGGCTGAAGAAACTCTTCAGGACAGTGTTGCATATTTTCACTGACATTTGAGCATATATGAGATTTATCAGTGCTTTTTAAAATAAAATTATGCCTTGAATTTTTTATTAAATTCAATTAATTTATTTAATATTTCCACTCATATTGTAAATACAAACTCTAAATTAAAAATTGTGACTTTATTTCCTATGACTTTTTCTGGGAGTATTTTCCTGTGACTTTATTTCCTACATTCTGTGGTTCAAGTCTACCCACAACACCATTTTGGAATTTGGACAATTTTGTTCACCCTACATTGCCTGTGTTTTTCAGAAGAGAAACTAAAAGCCATTGGCCTCTCTGTCTGGTGTCTACATCAAAGGAAATAAAAAAACCAGGCAGGGGGCAAACCATGAGTCAAGGCAGACGACTCCACCACACGCAATAGTCAAGTCTACCAAATATCTTATTAAACGAGGACACGACCGACTGAATGAAAGTATTCAGGAATGTCGCATATCAAAAAAGGTGATAAGTTTCCGAACATTTACAGAGAAGAGAATGACTGGGGCGAGATTGACAAAAAGAACACGCAAAGCGGAAGATGGTGACAGAATGAGAAATGGAAGACCAGAATTAAACTGGAAAGACAGCGTATAGCAAGATCGCGAAAGAGCATGTTTGAACAGTTGGGAGTGGAGGATCATTACACAAAACAAAGAAAGACGGAAAGAAATAGTAAAGAACCTAGAACAGACCGGGTGACATGAACCCCACCCCGTATGGGAGAAAGTGGAATTAGAGGAAGTTTGGTTTGCTGAAGTAAAACTACTTTATCATACACAAATCTCCCCTGCATGCTACATACATTTCCTATACAATGTCCCACGGGTATCGTCCAGAAACGAGACTGCCCGGTAGAACAATATGAGCAAAAAAACTGGCAAACTTCGAAACAATCAGGTGCAGGTGGACTCTATTTCACAGCAGAGTGCTCGCGGGAAATTCGAATTTAATAAACCCACTGCTGCCAGAGTCAGGTAGACTGATGACACAGGATCAAGACATCCTTGTCGCATGGTTCGATTACACAGTGGCTGAGCCTGATCATATTTGCTTCACGCCTCATTGCATCTCTGACTGCATTGACGTCAATAGAAGCTCAAACCGTCCCACAACTACACAATCTTCCTTACCTGTTATGTAAACATGAAAGCATCCGTTGGACCAGAAATTCTGCTCGTGTTCCGTACAAAACTCATCTCCTAGCCAAAGCTGTCAGCTTAAGGAACTGTGGCATCATTTCATTACTGGACTCGATCCACAGAACATCCAGTTTCAAACGTAACAATGACCACGAGGAAATCTCAGATGAAATTACGATCAGAGGTCTTGTTTGTAATCAAGTCGGGCAGCTCTTCCCAACATGGAGACTGTTCAAAGCAGATGCTACAAGTTTCTTGAATCGATCCTGATACAAGCTGATATGCTTCCGGACCATTAATGAAATTTCTTTACGGGCTTGAGTTGTCATTAAAGATAGAATCGGGCTGGTAATATAGTCTATGATTGCGGTGGCAGTCAACTGGAATGGTTGGTACAATACATTGGTCTACCTGCTCCTACCATATTACTCAATAAATATGATTACCCAGTATTTCATATATAATAAGTAAAAATACATGCAATTGTTTTTCTTAAAATATTGTTGTTTTCACGAAAAAGCAATATATTACTAGATTACGAATAACAACTTGATACAGCGATCGATAACAACATTCAAACACACAACGAAAACATGTGATTCAGACTAGAGAATATCACCCCAAAACTCAATGCATTTTATATAACTCATGAAAATCACCTAGGATTTATCTCAGATCCTCGTTATAACCTAACACTTTTATTTTTAAACTCGTTATTCATAACCACACACAGGCGTGGGTTAATCCACAGAGGAGCTCTACGCATATATATAAATGTGCGTGTGTGTGCATGTGTGGGCATAATCCACCAAAACACACACGTCAGTTAGAGGCACTGCTACAGTAGGCTGGCATGCCAATGACCCTAGGCCATTGCTAATCAATGATCTGCTGGAAATGTATCATGATCTGTGTATGCCTGTCTCACACACTTTGGTCCATTGTGCGTTCTAAGGCTCCTAGCTGCCTCTTGCGGCTATTTCTCTCACGGAAATCTTTTTATTCCTGTTAAGTGAATTTCCTCAGTTGCAGTCAGGCGATAAGTCACCGTCCGAGTTTTGTTTTATGCATCTTTGTTAAGACCCTTAGCATCGAATTCTAGAACTTTAAAGAATTCTATACAAAAATCTATAGAAATCTACAGATGTCTATAAAATGTCTGTAGAAGTCTATAAAAATTGAGGCTATACAAATTCTATATATTTTTTATAGAACTATATAGATTTATAGAATATTTTATGGTCACTTCAATTTCTAAAGAATTCTGTAGCACAGGTCTGGGCACCTAACTTTTTTATTGAATTGTACACACATTTTATAACAAATATTTTTTGTATAAATTTTCCTGTAAAAATCGTATAGAATATATTCTATAGCATATATTCTATAATGATTTTTGCTAAACAGATGCATTTGATCAATGCATTAAAAATATGCTCTTCCTGAAAGTTCATTTTATGCTGACTTAGCAGTTATTCTTTTCCTATCACCTGCTTTTCTCCTCCATTTTTATCCTCTCCCTTTTTGGCATCAATCTTATCAGTCTTCCCGTCTTAACTGTGGTCTGTACCCCTCTGCAACATCACTGTTTCACAGTCATGGTTCTATTAGGTCATCCATCTCCATGGCAACAAGTGACTCACCCACATCATCCAGCCTCTGGCAATACACATTTCTAGTTTATTATACATTATATTGATTTTAAACTTTGGGAAAGTTTCCGTAACCCAGATAAAAAATGCTTAACAGCCATAAAAATATGAACCAGATGCTGATTGACACTGTTAATATTTTCACTGAAACATTACGTTAGTTATTAACATTTACATTTAACAAAAATTATTAAGCAAATGTAAAGTAATCAATATGAGAAAATAAATAAGTGACAACAATAAAAGTTGCAGGTGTCCCGTGAAACCTGCCTATCTGGTGAGAAAACACGGACAGTGCCATGTCATCAATGATCTATTTCACCTTAAAACATGACAGGGAAATTCAGAAGCATTGCTTGCTTCAAACTATGTGGGCCATTAACATAAAAAGTGGCACCACAGGAGTTTGACATACATTGCTGTCATTCAGTGACAGGTCACATTGTCACATGTGCACTTGTGACGATCTCCCCCAGTCATTGGCTATATACAACTGACCTATCAGGTTGCGTTTCACACCTTCGGTTGGCGCCCGTCAATTATTTATACATTTTTTCATGGTCTGACTCACCGCGCTGACGCAAACGTAAGAAAAAGCAGACATAATTACCTCGTCCGGTGTGCATCGTTTCCACGTGTTCTTATATGTATGTGCCGTCTATTGGTGTTATGTTTTAATGTTCCGATGTTGAATGAAAGCATTACATTCTCCACCTACGAGGTCATACGAGGTCGACATTTGAATGCACCGCGTGTGTGAACAAAATGGACCGGAGAAAGGTGCCATTTGAGATAGATCTGTTCTTGCCAGTAATGTTTGTCAACTCGAAAAAAGTATGAGGCGGTAACCAGAATAACTGCTGTTAAAAAGACCACAGAATTTGACGCCTTAGTTATTATGTTAACGGAGTAACAATTCTGTTTCTATTTCACAGCCTCATAAATAAATATGTAAAGGTGGCATCCATGGCACTGTGAGAAACAAAGGCAGTAGCTGTAGTGGCTCATTTTGTTTAGATCTAACTGACAGATGACAACAACTGCTAAAAACAGATTGTCTGTGACAAGATCTGAAATTTTATTTACTTTAAAATATGTTATAATTTGACAACATTATTTCAAATGGCCAACTGAGGGAGAGTGACAATGTGACCTTGGGTAAATCATCACATCCCCTATGGATGACACCATACCCCTTTGGATGACATCACATCCACTATGGATGACATCATACTCCCTTTGATGACATCACATCCCCTATAGATGACATCATACTCCCTTTGATGACATCACATCCCCTATGGATGACATCATACCCACTTTGATGACATCACATCCCCTATGTATGACATCATACCCCCTTTGATGACATCACATCCCCTATGGATGACATCATACCCACTTTGATGACATCACATCCCCTATGGATGACATCATACCCTCTTTGATGACATCACATCCCCTATGGATGACATCATACCCACTTTGATGACATCACATCCCCTATGGATGACATCATACCCCCTTGGATGACATCACATTCAATTTGGAGGATGTCACGTCCGTCTGTGTGGGATCACGTCCTCTCTCCTTACACAGTATCATGGGCCGTACAATCGACCACATCACATCCCCTATGGATGACATCATACCCACTTTGATGACATCACATCCCCTATGGATGACATCATACCCTCTTTGATGACATCACATCCCCTATGGATGACATCATACCCACTTTGATGACATCACATCCCCTATGGATGACATCATACCCCCTTGGATGACATCACATTCAATTTGGAGGATGTCACGTCCGTCTGTGTGGGATCACGTCCTCTCTCCTTACACAGTATTATGGGCCGTACAATCGACCACATCACATCCCCTATGGATGACATCATACCCACTTTGATGACATCACATCCCCTATGTATGACATCATACCCCCTTTGATGACATCACATCCCCTATAGATGACATCATACTCCCTTTGATGACATCACATCTCCTATGGA
The DNA here is from genome assembly GCA_963995525.1 of Escarpia spicata. Lineage (NCBI taxonomy): Eukaryota > Metazoa > Annelida > Polychaeta > Sabellida > Siboglinidae > Escarpia > Escarpia spicata. The sequence goes on along the minus strand of OZ023211.1, from coordinate 38,028,717 downwards.
TGACATCATACCCACTTTGATGACATCACATCCCCTATGGATGACATCATACCCTCTTTGATGATATCACATCCCCTATGGATGACATCATACCCACTTTGATGACATCACATCCCCTATGGATGACACCATACCCCCTTGGATGACATCATACCCTCTTTGATGATATCACATCCCCTATGGATGACATCATACCCACTTTGATGATATCACATCCCCTATGGATGACATCATACCCCCTTGGATGACATCACATTCAATTTGGAGGATGTCACGTCCGTCTGTGTGGGATCACGTCCTCTCTCCTTACACAGTATCATGGGCCGTACAATCGACCACATCACATCCCCTATGGATGACATCATACCCACTTTGATGACATCACATCCCCTATGTATGACATCATACCCCCTTTGATGACATCACATCCCCTATAGATGACATCATACTCCCTTTGATGACATCACATCTCCTATGGATGACATCATACCCCCTTTGATGACATCACATCCCCTATGGATGACATCATACTCCCTTTGATGACATCACATCTCCTATGGATGACATCATACCCACTTTGATGACATCACATCCCCTATGGATGACACCATACCCCCTTGGATGACATCATACCCTCTTTGATGATATCACATCCCCTATGGATGACATCATACCCACTTTGATGACATCACATCCCCTATGGATGACATCATACCCCCTTGGATGACATCACATTCAATTTGGAGGATGTCACGTCCGTCTGTGTGGGATCACGTCCTCTCTCCTTACACAGTATCATGGGCCGTACAATCGACCACATCACATCCCCTATGGATGACATCATACCCACTTTGATGACATCACATCCCCTATGGATGACATCATACCCTCTTTGATGACATCACATCCCCTATGGATGACATCATACCCACTTTGATGACATCACATCCCCTATGGATGACATCATACCCCCTTTGATGACATCACATCCCCTATGGATGACATCATACCCTCTTTGATGACATCACATCCCCTATGGATGACATCATACCCACTTTGATGACATCACATCCCCTATAGATGACATCATACTCCCTTTGATGACATCACATCTCCTATGGATGACATCATACCCCCTTTGATGACATCACATCCCCTATGGATGACATCATACTCCCTTTGATGACATCACATCTCCTATGGATGACATCATACCCACTTTGATGACATCACATCCCCTATGGATGACACCATACCCCCTTGGATGACATCATACCCTCTTTGATGATATCTCATCCCCTATGGATGACATCATACCCACTTTGATGACATCACATCCCCTATGGATGACATCATACCCCCTTGGATGACATCACATTCAATTTGGAGGATGTCACGTCCGTCTGTGTGGGATCACGTCCTCTCTCCTTACACAGTATCATGGGCCGTACAATCGACCAACCATGTAGAATAACATCATCAGTGATGGAGCAACGTCATTTAACATCACTGTTGACACAAGCATGCATGACTAATGAAGTCATTGACGTCACTGTGCAGTTCATTATGCATCTGATATCAGTGTTGTGTTGGTTAATTTGACAGTGACGACCAGGTGGGTGTGGACAGCATCTAAGTGACCCACAACTGGCCAATATTCTATCACACACAGACACACACATTCAACCATAGATGTGTTTTTATAAATAACATTACTTGACAAAAACGCCAGCACACTACTTGAAGTGTTCAGCTGTATTCTGAATGATAAACAGTATAATGAATATGGAAGTTATACGTGGCTGTCAGCAAGTTGTGATGACAGTTACCAAGTCGTGATGACAGTCAGCAAGTCGTGATGACAGTCAGCAAGTTGTGGTGACAGTAAGCAAGTTGTGATGACAGTCAGCAAGTTGTGGCAAAAGTCAGCAAATTATAACTGCAGGCAGAAGGTTATGATGGCAGTCAGCAAGTTGTGATGATAGTCAGCAAGTTGTGATGACAGTCGGCAAGTTATAATGATAATCAGCAAGTTGTGAAGACTGTCAGTATGTTGTGATGAAAGTCAGCTAATAATGATGGTAGTCAGCAGGTTATGATGGCAGTCAGCAAATGGTGATAGACAGTAAGTTGTGATGACAGTCAGCAAGTTGTGGTGATAGTCAGCAAGTTGTAATGATAATCAGCAAGTTGTGATGACAGTCAGCATGTTGTGATGATAGTCAGCAAGTTGTGATGACAGTCAGCAAGTTGTCATGGCTGACATGACAACTGTAGTCAGGTCGCCATGACAACTATCATAATTTGCCAGTGATAATCACAACAGAACATGTGTCACCCTACTGTCACCATGGCCTAGGCATGCAGAGAGAGCAATGATCCAAATTACATCACAAATAGCCACTAAATCACAGACACATTTTTTGTAAACAAAATTACTGGACCAAAGTTGCTCACTGACAATTTGTCTGTCGATATGTAGTTCAGATTGTAGACCGATACAATCTGCTCTGAATCAACTGAATTATAGTGAATATATCAATACTAAAAACATTGGAAATAATATCCTATGATAAAGATTACTTCATACTGTGGACACTGGTTATTACCGAGAGCAATTTGTTGACATGGTCTTAATTAAACAGCCCATACCCTCGGAATGGACACCGATTTTCATTCGTTAACAGGACTGTTTTATGAAATAATGCGACACACAAATTATTCTTGGATGTTTAGAACCTATATCGACATAAAACATGCTACATTGGTAACCAATCACCTCCAAATACATAAACTATACAAAATATGGCGATGAATTAAAACATGCCAATTTCATGACATAATGGTAGCTGTATGGCAATTATTCACACACCGATAAATCTTCACCATAGACAGTAAAATATAATAATGTTGATTTCAGACAAAAGTCCATACATATAAAAATAACAATAATAAAAAAGATGTAGACACACGTCATGGAATAAAAATAGTTGGTTAATAATAAAATGTGTGTATAAAATGTTTTATATTGAAGATTTCAGTTTAAAAATTTCTAAGGGGTGTAATGTTTCAAGCAAAATGTAATACAATTCTCAACACATTTGCCTTGTATGCAATAGCAGTCAGGATAAAATTCAGGGAAGAATGGAACCTAAAGAAGGTTTACTTTTCTCTTTTTGAAGAAAAGAAAACAGAAATCAAGACCAGTATCGAGGCCGGCTGGCCTGACCGACCCCGGCATTCACTGATTCAGGGAAAGGAACAGAGAACAACGTCAAACTTCTCTTCACTTAAAAGTAAAAAAAGGAATTTACTTCAATAAAAGTTTTAGATTTTATTAAACTGTCTGCATATATTACAAAAGGTCAGAGCATTTTGCACAAGGGTAGGGTGTTTTGTATGAGGGTAGGGTGCCTTGGCCAAGGAGGGAATGAATGATGTTTTACAGAATGGCGGAGGGTTTTGTCTAAAAGCATGGTGGTTTACCTGAGTAGTATTGTTTGCCTGAAGACAGGATGCTTCATCTGGGGGGCAGGGGACTTTGCATGAGGGAAGGGGGCTTTGTCTATGAGCAGGGGCTTTGCTTGAGGACAGGGTGTTTTGCCTAAGGTTTGAAACACCAGTATTTTAAAATATACCTTGAAACAGGAAATGTCTGGGGAATCTGTCAAGGAATGAGTGTAGAACTTGAAGGAATTTTAGCTGAGTCTAAAGTAAAGGTAAAGTCTTATATAGTGCAGTATCCAGTTCTCGGGACTGCTCAAAGCGCTTTACACTTTACTCCCAGGCAGACCTGTTCGATCGAACACCACCTCGACTTCTCTGGGAAGCATTCAGCCATGCTGCAATTAATGCGCGGACACTATCCGTACACAAATATCCACCACTGTCTACAGCCAGGTGCTCATTCATACAGCTGAACAAACTTGCCCAAGGTTCGACCCTGCAGCACAGGATTCAAACCCAGGTTCTCTTGGTCGAATGTCCCAAGCTCTAGCCACTGCACCACTGGGCAAGATTACATTTGCTAAGCATCACAACTACGTCCCTACTTCCACAAATCACAGCTACAGTAAATCTACAACAGAACCTCTCTCATACTGTCACTATCCACCTTTCATTAGTGACCAAACTTTCTTCTATGGACTATAACCAGTGCACCTAGCACTTGTCATCAACAACTACCTAGAAATTCTCAAGTTTTACTCATAGATACTCTTGTTTTTGTTGTAGTGGTTCTAGGCGCTACTGAGTGGTGTAGCTAGTAGCTACCCATCAAATGTGATTTGTCTTCTGGTATTGTCTATATTTACTTCAGGACTCTTGTCTTCTGGCATTGTCTATATTTACTTCAGGACTCTTGTCTTCTGGCATTGTCTATATTTACTTCAGGACTCTTGTCTTCTGGCATTGTCTATATTTACTTCAGGACTCTTGTCTTCTGGCATTGTCTATATGTATCTCAGGATGTCACAGTCACACATCCAGGGTTTGCAGAGTCTTACTTCCTCTATGCAGCCAATACCTTGGAGGCTTACATCGAATCCGAAGAACGCATTTCCCCTTTCCTCCAGCTATCTGTACCACACATAGCTGGATTCATTTATCATCTGGGTTTGTTGCCAGCAGACTTAACCCCCAGGCCTATCCCCCACCAGTTTTCACACTTGAATTGCCAAGAGACTTAATTATTAACCAGCGTCTTATTTTTAGCGTGCTATAACTGAGACCGAGTAATCGCACGCACATGCAAATTACACATCACACAACGTCCCAGGGTTGTTTTTTGCAACTGATCAAACCCTCAAGGGGTACCCCAAAATCCCTAACAAGCTCATAAATAGATACACAACTAATATGCAAGTGTCTCCGAGTAACTATCAGGCTACGTAAGCATTGGTTGGGATAATGATGGTACTTACAATATACGTTGATAGCCGAGTCCGACGTGCGTGTGCGTGCGTGTGTGATCGCCAATGATGACTCAGTATTACTACTACGGATGCGTAAGTCGGCCTGGAGGACCTGTGCAGTGTTTACCTTGCCGCGGCTATCTGCGACTGGCGGTGGCTCTAGCCCGAGACCAATCAGATCCGCTCCAATGGACACACACACATACACTCAAGAGTGCGCAGTCGTAGTTTATTAGCATGCGATGCCTGGGCACCTTACTTGCGTCATTGAAGGGCAAGTGGCATTTAATTCCAGGCCGCTATTTACAATGCGGCTTCCGGCTTGGTGCGACTCCACGATATGGTGGCAATAATTAGTCATTTCTCTGAACTGACACGCGCACACACGTGCACACACACAGCCAGGAACATGCTGCCTGCATGCACATCAGACCCGAGATTTCATTCATGCTGTGCAAGGTTTCTTGGAATTGCAACCCGACAGCTGGATGTGTGTGAAAAAGATACAGCCTTCAGTGCCGGCAGATTAGGAGATTTTTTCGCAGGAGTACATAAAGAATTGTGTTGATCTCGTGGCACTGCGTTGACGTCAGCACCACTGATAGGAATGTGTTCTGTGGCACTATAATCGCGCCGTTGCTAGGTGCATGATAATTTGTAGTTTTGTGTCGAATCTCGACTATGGCAATTATAGGCTAAAACGCGATGCCAGCCGGCGGCCATGTTCATTCAGTTGTCCGATTTGTAACTGATCAGATCAGATAAATCTGATTAATGTACGCCGAATGACGGCTGCAGTCAATGAACCCATGTGCTGATCAGAAAAGCTGCCGATCATGCTTTAATAAAGTCAGTCGGACATTGGCTCAATCCAGCTCAATCTTGGCTCAATTCAGGTTCACAACGGCTAGATGTGTCATCTAGTTGGTTCTTAATGGAACGGGACATGAATTTTGTTGTCATTTTATTCTTAGATGAAATGCTGGAACATCCATCCGGCTCAATTCTGGGTAACAACTTTACCATTCTTCCGTTACAGACTCAGGTCATTGCGAGTATATTTATCCCTGTTTTTATAGCTGCAAGTCCATAATAGGTTACACAGATATCCCTTGTGAGGGATTTTTACCCTTGACATAGACACCAGGGAATGGGTCCCAATGGCTATTTGTATCTTTTCCAAAAGACAGAGACAAAGTGAGACGAACAAATTATCCAACTTCCAAACGGCATCAGGTGGACTAGAACTCTAATACTTTTGATCGATGGTCTGATGCTTTAACTGTCTACCTGCCACACCCTTTTAACTACTGTATTTCTTTAATTAGTATCAATATAATACGCCGTGATCAATACATAAGTTAGCGAACCATTGACAACCTGATCACAGTCTCCAACAGGAGAACACTGCGACCCCGATGGACCATTCTAGATCACAAGAATATTCTTTTCAGTGTGCAAGTGTACACCAAATTATTATAATCAATTTTTAAATGTCTTAGAGATTTACCTTGTAGTCTTGATGATGTATTTCGCTGAACTTTTGGAAACTTCTTAATTCCTTTGTCAGTGTTAGTGTAAAAGGCTAACCGGCGTCATGTGACTAAGTAATCACATGACAGAAATACAACAGAGGCACCAAATGATCAATAGAGATGGCAACTAAAACCGTTCCGTGATTTTTATGGAACTGTTGTCATGTAACAAACACCAAAATGGCTACATGACACTGGTTGGGAACTCACACTAGATATGCTGATGAATGAACCAAGCGGGTTAAAAAACTCCATATACTAAAAGGTAGACCCTAAAAGGTAGGTATGCTTTCTTTTAAAAACAATGTCTTTGAATTTCAAAAACATAAAAAAATGTCCCCTAGTGTGCCATCAACATTCAGTTTCCCAGTAACATAGAAATGGGAGAGATGATTAGCAAAGTTTATGATAAGGTTTTTAAACGTTGAAATGTTATTTTTTTCAAGCATAAGGAAAGTAAACAAAAGTTACCATGCAGAGTCCCTCAAAAAGTTTACATACTACATAGGAAAACTTTGTGGATTTAATCAAACAAAATGGTTCTATTCTGATAATTTGCTAGTTCTGTACTTGGCAATGGATAGTGTTCATTGAATCACACATTACAACATTTTTGTATTTCCACTAGAAACCTATTGAGAAAAAATCCAAAATGTTATCTCATTATGAGGACTAAACATTGTCAACCTGTTTATTTAAGATCACAAATTGGGAAAATTGTATCAATTTAATTAAAATACTTAACATCAGAGATTTGCTGGTATGAAGAGGATACTCATATTTGACTTTAAATCATTGGCACAGTGAAAACCCCAAACAAGTTGGTGGACTAGAGGAAGCTAAATGTCTCTAGTTTAATTAACTGTTCTTGGGGACTATTTCACCAAGAGAATGAGCTCAAAAAAAATTCATCAAAACAACCGAATCTGACTTGAATTTTAGTATCTTTTAAAAAATGGAAAATGCCGTATAATCAAAGAAACTATTTCTGTGACGCACTGGCCGATGTGTTCCGGTGCTGCGTCCTGGTGTTGAGAAGTTTTAATAGACGAGATCACTACTAAGGAACAAAATAGATTTTAAGGAACAAAATCGAGTTGATAAGAATGAACCGATAAGAATTTTAGTGAAACGATACCTTGATTACTAACAGTGCTGTAAATCACCGGAATTTATGACAATTCGCTTTTTTCAGGTATTCCATCGCTTAGATAGAGTAATAAAACCTGCCGCATCATGCCGGTGATCACGTCAAAGTGAACTCCAACAAGAATAAAAATATAAATAGATTTATACAGTCGTATGTCAAAGACGAAATTAGTAGATAAACCACAACAGCTTGTGTTTACCAACTTCCTTCCTTCACTAGCTCATTTTTACAAACTTCTTTGTAATAAAACATGCCTCTTATAATAATTACAATATCCAATGAGTTGTGATATTAATAAATTGTTATTTGTACCCTTTGGATTCTAGAGTTTTGGCACAAAACCAAAGATTACAGGAGTACATCAGAAAATATGAAATGCTTCCGAGTATTTTGTTGCTCGGAAGTTGTTGACCATGCCAGTATTGTCCAGTGGGCTATTTACTGGCGAATTGTCTTTCTGACCACTGTCCAAGAGATCCATATAGGACAAAGTTTAGAGTAGCCAAGTTCTAGTCTGAGGTCAGCGACTATTTAACGGTGGGCTACTGTTTGACCGGACATTGTCCAAGCTTCTAACACAATAACATAATCCTGTACACTTCTGGGTACAAATGACGTGTGGGTGTGTGTGTGTGTGTGTATGTGCGTATGTGCATGATATGTACATATATACATACCTGACAGTGTAAGTAAAAAACATAAGTTCTTATATAGTGCAGTATCCTGTCCTCAGAACTTCTCAAAGCACTTTACACTTTACCCCCTGATTGACCTGTTCAATCGAACACCATCTCGACTTCTCTGGGAAGCATCCAGCCAAACAAACTGTTTGTACACAAATATCCACCACTCTCTTTAGCCAGGTACTCATTCATAGTCGAGTGAACTGTAGCAATGTAGAGTGAACGAACTTGCCCATGGTTCAACACAGCAGTACAGGATTCAAACCTGGGTTCTCTCGGTCAAGAGTCCGAAGCTCTAACCAATGCACAAATGAGCTCAACTGTGTGAGTCTGCGTGTATGCAAGTTCATATATAACAGATATATATATATATATACATATTTTTATTATTATTATTATTATATTCCTAAATTACTCTCTATTTATTTTTTAATAACCCTAATTAACAATATGAATATTTTAATCTATTTATTTGTCTGTCTGTCAGTTCTAAACCATTTTTCAAAATTTCATCATGAACAATATTGCATCTGGCACTACATTGAATGAATACATTATTACATGAAACGGCATCTGAATGCACGCAGAACGAAATACTGCTTGAAGAGGGCAATCAAAATGTGATCATCATCACACTGGTTGATCTATTGGCTGCATCTGACACCGTCAACCACAAAGTGATGGTGAAGAGACTCTCACAGCCTCCTTACAACACCGGATGCCACGATCATCTGCTAGGACAACTTGATGTTCCACTTCTCCTAAGCTGATGACATACTAACTGACATCCTCCTGAAGCCTCTACAGGTGGCTGTTGCTGTGGCCATCACAAACATCAAAACATGCCACCTTGGAGATAACATTAGGGAGTGAATTGGTGCCGACTTTTTGAAATTGACTGGCGAGACAACAACTGAAGATTGAGCTACATGCAGTGCGCATCGATGACAGGTTGGTGACAGTGTGCAGAACCTTGGCACAACAAGATAATGATGACACTGCGTGAAAGTCTGCTACCTACCGTCTATGCAATATTTCAAGGATTGAGCACTACCTTACCATCGCAGCAACTGGCAAACTCTTGCTAGCAATGCATACCTGTGTTAGTTACTGTTGACTAGTTGTTTTAAAATATTAATTAGTGTAATTGTAAACTATTATTTAGTGTATGTTTTGCTCATTTTTGCCGTTAGCTAGTTAGTTTGATATTGTTCGATGACATAGTGTTATTTAGTAGTTTGATAATGTTACGTGTTGTATTAACTGTACTAAGATATATCTTAATTGCAATTTGTCATTAACCAACTGGATGGTTGTTATTTTAACGGCCTTAACAAGAGTCTCCCAGGCTACGAACGTGCATTTACGTTGACATATTTTTTAATTTGATTTTATGGTTAAGTGAATCATTATGATTTTGATTCATCAACAGCCGCACAAACAAATGCAATAACTATATACCCGATAGTGAAGAACTGCTCTTGGTAGTTGGCACATGAAATTCACTACTAAGATTTATTTGAAAGCTTCACTGGCTGCCAATAGAACTACAAGTCAAAGTTCAAGATCCTGATCTTCGTGCATCGAGCACAGTCAAATGGCATGAACAAAAGTACTTTAATAATCGTAGGTATTTGGATACCGAAAATCATTAAATTTTCAGCTGTCCGAAAACATACAGTACTGAAAAATAATATTTTTGGCAGATTTTTAGGATGCCTGAAACATGGTGTCCAATGCACACTACTTCAACATTAACCCACTCGATCATTGCATGTTGCAAAGTATTGTTCAGGTAAGAAATGACTTTGACGTAACAATATCTGTCTTTGCAAGTTCACCTAGTATTACCAATCTTCCCTAGTAGTAATACTCGCTACTGAAGTAAGTACTGACACAATTTCTAATTCCCAGTACAATACACAATAGCTGATCGTATTCATTCAAATATATATTCCTTCCATTCCACGTAATGATTCCTATGAAAATGAGTATTCAAAGTAATGTTTTTTTCTCAATTACACAAGTAAGATAAACATCAAATAAAATCTACTTTGATTGTTGTCCCCTGTAAAGATAAACTCGCTACCTCCCAAGAAACTGTCCTTTTGAAGTAATTTGCATCAGTTTAGCTTTAAAGCACTTGAATGTCAATTGTTGTCAATTGATAAATATTTATAAATAATAATAATTTTACTCCAATCTCAAGCACAAAACAAATATCTTCAGGCATACACAGTGCTACAGTACCTCAAAATAAAAATGCACATTTTTCTAACATTTCTGAAATATTTCTCGGATACATAATTTTATGGGTTTCACTTTTCACAAAAGTTATACTATAGCCATGCTTTTAAATGTCAATTCTGTTCTCTCTGGGCAAAGCTGGGGTTTTCCACACTTGAAAAATAATATTCTTCACAGATACATATGGGTTTCACATAAGTAATACTTATCCGTGCTCGGAAATGTAAATTTTGTACTCTCCAGGTAATATTGGGTAACTAAACAAGTTTTCCATACATAAAAAACTACACTCTTCTCGGATACATGTGGGTTTAATTTTTCACGGAAGGTATACTTTAGCGGTGCTTTTAAATGTCACATATGTATCTATATACAGTTTTCCTACCATAACGGAAGTGACAGTACGTGTGTAGAATATCAAATGGGCTCTCACTAATTAAACTAACTAAACAGACGGATGGTGTTACGCTATGGCAACATTGACATGCAGATGCACGAATACATTAATTTCGCCCAAATTAAACGTACACCCGGTGCTGAGGAAATTGGAAACGGTCGAAGGATATGATACGGGACTAATTTTAGTAACACAGGTTATTTTAGATGATGAGGCTAGATAAATACGTGGAAAACACTGGTAGGATAATCACTCTGAAGCATCGGTTATCAGTCGGATAGTGCAAACAAAATGCTAGCATGGGCAGCAACAAACCTTCTCAGCAAAGATGGCTATTGTGTTGCTTTTTCTGTCAAAGGTTAAATACTGTTCAACTATATTTACAATGTTTTTATGGTATTTAATCAATCATCTGCGGAAGACTATCTCATCAGCTACACATTATTTGTCCACGATGCTGTTTTCATTCATCGATCATAAAACATAACTTGGCAACAGTCGATATGCGTTGGCCATGACACATGATTAATAATGTAACCATTTTCTTTTAACCATATTTGTGCAGAAATAAACACATGTGATTGATCTTGCTTCAGTAATTCTATCAATGAGTTAATATGACAGACATGACAAATCGGGTCGTACATGAAACAGATACATGTCATTTATTACAGAAGTGCATGGCTGGTTTCCATGTTTAGACAAAAGCCACAAACAAGATTTTGCAAATGAGATCTGTATACAAAAGAACGATATGAGACCAAGAGAAAGACGTGAGACCGTGTGAGAGGAATGAGACAATCAGAGACATGGAATCATTAGACATGAGATCAATAGTGAGATATGAGACCAAGTGAAAGACGTGAGACCGTGTGAGAGGAATGAGACAATCAGAGACATGGAATCATTAGACATGAGACCAATAGTGAGATATGAGACCAAGAGAAAGACGTGAGACCGTGTGAGAGGGATGAGACAATCAGAGACATGGAATCATTAGACATGAGACCAATAGTGAGATATGAGACCAAGAGAAAGACGTGAGACCATGTGAGAGGGATGAGACAATCAGAGACATGGAATCATTAGACATGAGACCAATAGTGAGATATGAGACCAAGTGAAAGACGTGAGACCGTGTGAGAGGAATGAGACAATCAGAGACATGGAATCATTAGACATGAGACCAAGAGAAAGACGTGAGACCGTGTGAGAGGGATGAGACAATCAGAGACATGGAATCATTAGACATGAGACCAATAGTGAGATATGAGACCAAGAGAAAGACGTGAGACCATGTGAGAGGGATGAGACAATCAGAGACATGGAATCATTAGACATGAGACCAATAGTGAGATATGAGACCAAGAGAAAGACGTGAGACCGTGTGAGAGGGATGAGACAATCAGAGACATGGAATCATTAGACATGAGACCAATAGTGAGATATGAGACCAAGAGAAAGACGTGAGACCGTGTGAGAGGGATGAGACAATCAGAGACATGGAATCATTAGACATGAGACCAATAGTGAGATATGAGACCAAGAGAAAGACGTGAGACAGTGTGAGAGGGATGAGACAATCAGAGACATGGAATCATTAGACATGAGACCAATAGTGAGATATGAGACCAAGAGAAAGACGTGAGACCGTGTGAGAGGGATGAGACAATCAGAGACATGGAATCATTAGACATGAGACCAATAGTGAGATATGAGACCAAGAGAAAGACGTGAGACCGTGTGATAGGGATGAGACAATCAGAGACATGGAATCATTAGACATGAGACCAATAGTGAGATATGAGACCAAGAGAAAGACGTGAGACCGTGTGAGAGGGATGAGACAATCAGAGACATGGAATCATTAGACATGAGACCAATAGTGAGATATGAGACCAAGAGAAAGACGTGAGACCGTGTGAGAGGGATGAGACAATCAGAGACATGGAATCATTAGACATGAGACCAATAGTGAGATATGAGACCAAGAGAAAGACGTGAGACCATGTGAGAGGGATGAGACAATCAGAGACATGGAATCATTAGACATGAGACCAATAGTGAGATATGAGACCAAGTGAAAGACGTGAGACCGTGTGAGAGGGATGAGACAATCAGAGACATGGAATCATTAGACATGAGACCAATAGTGAGATATGAGACCAAGAGAAAGACGTGAGACCGTGTGAGAGGGATGAGACAATCAGAGACATGGAATCATTAGACATGAGACCAATAGTGAGATATGAGACCAAGAGAAAGACGTGAGACCATGTGAGAGGGATGAGACAATCAGAGACATGGAATCATTAGACATGAGACCAATAGTGAGATATGAGACCAAGAGAAAGACGTGAGACCGTGTGAGAGGGATGAGACAATCAGAGACATGGAATCATTAGACATGAGACCAATATTGAAATATGAGACCAAGAGAGAAACATGAGACCAAGGGACAGATGCAAACTATGAGAGGCATGAGTTGATGATCGAGACATGAGACCACGAGGCGAAGACAGAAACCACTGGACCATGAGGGACACATGAGACCACAAGACGACATCAGACCAAATGAGACTGAGAGACATCAAACCATGATATATGTGAGTCAATGAGGGACATGAGACCATAATATGAGACAAGAGACCATGATATGAGACCATAATATGAGACAAGAGACCATGATATGAGACAAGAGACCATGATATGAGACAAGAGACCATGATATGAGACAAGATACCATGATATGAGACAAGAGACCATGATATGAGACAAGAGACCATGATATGAGATAAGAGACCGTGATATGAGACAAGATACCATGATATGAGACAAGATACCATGATATGAGACAAGATAACATGATATGAGACAAGAGACCATGATATGAGACAATAGACCATGATATGAGACAAGAGACCATGATATGAGACAAGATACCATGATATGAGTCAAGAGACCATGATATGAGACAAGAGACCATGATATGAGACAAGATGCCATGATATGAGTCAAGAGACCATAATATGAGACAAGAGACCATGATATGAGACAAGAGACAATGATATGAGACAAGAGACCATGATATGAGACAAGATACCATGATATGAGACAAGAGACCATGATATGAGACAAGAGACCATGATATAAGACAAAAGACCATACTATGAGACAAGAGATCATGATGTGAGACAAGAGACCATAATATGAGACAAGAGACCATGATATGAGACAAGAGACCATGATATGAGACAAGAGACCATGATGAGAGACAAGAGACCATGATATGAGACAAGAGACCATGATATGAGACAATAGACCATGATATGAGACAAGAGACCATTATATGAGACAAGAGACCATGATATGAGACAAGAGACCATGATATGAGACAAGAGACCATGATATGAGACAATAGACCATGATATGAGACAATAGACCATGATATGAGACAAGAGACCATGATATGAGACAAGAGACCAAGAGAGAAGCAACCTTAAAACCATACAAGTGACCATGTGCCCACAAGAGATGTCAGAAATGAGACCATGAGAGGCCATAAGAAACCATAAGACCACGAGAGAAACTAAGAGACCACAAGAAATATCAGAGACCACAGGACATGAGACCACAAGTGACCATAAGTCCACAAGAGAGACCATCAAGGGACCGCGGGATGTGATACCACAAGGGACCATAAGCCCACATGAGAGACCATGGGATGTTAGACCACAGGGACCATAACAGAGACCACAAGACATCAGACATGACCCCACCCACCTGCTGGGCGTTGAAGGTCCAGGCCTGTGTGGACTGGAGGGGTGAGTGGACGGTACAGGGGGTGTTCTGGAGCCGTCTCATCACTGGGGCACCTTTGATGGGCATCTGCTGTAGGAGGGTAGTCGTGCCGAGGGGGCGACCTGCAAGAACAACATTCACATGCAATGTTGATGACAGTCATGAAGACACAACAACCCATGCAGTGACAACTGTCAGATACACAACGAAGACATGGTCTTTTACAGCATTAGTTGATCCGTTAGGATAAATCCAGGTTCCTTACACTTCTGGCTGACCGGTTCCCCCATGCACCAACTACTAAGCTTCTCCGGGAAGCATTCAGCAATGTTGAAGCTAGTGCACAAAAGCTACACATGTTCCTAATCAAAACCATTAGACAATACCGGGTTGCAATGACAAGCCTAATCAGAAAATACTGTTGCAATCTTGACCATTTAAAAATGATGACACTTATCAAACCAAATATTGTTGAAAAAGTTGTTGAAAAATGTCAATGACCTTCACAGAATTACCAGGTTTTATGCTGAGCAAAAAACGGCATTTTGCTCTGCAGCAGGATGCACTTTTCACGCACCAGATGGAGATCTACATTACAGTAAAATCACTGACAGATGTGGCTGAATTCCTAGTTACGTAATCTTTCCAGATCGTGCTACACGTTTATGTGCTACATAAAACATTAGCTATATCAGTCTAACTGTTATGTATCCTCGGTTAGCCTAGCTTCAGTGGCATATCAGAACGGCCGCCTAAATATAGACGTTTAAGTTCCCTTCACTGCAGATGTTGTTCACGACCTCGTAAAGTGAGAGCACTGGTTTCTGTCTGCGGCACAGATGCTGTGAAATTACATTACTGCCATCACTGCAGCACTCACTGGGCTTGTGAAGTGATACCAGACGCATTATCTGGAGGCATCCCACCTAATAGGCAAAGCTTCAGTTGTTTTGATGTCCTAATCTGCTTGGACTGATGAGGTCGGGGCAAGTGACAACAGTTTGGGCGGGTAAAGACGAAGCATGCGGATGACCAAGACACGCTCTATGGAAGACGTAGAATTAGATCTATACGTTAATGTGGGCTGATTCAGTAATCAATGACCTTTTGGGGACGATGAGTCCATTCGGAGTGGGCGTGTTGTCATATCTATGAATATAGGAAATAAAAAAAGTCATAGGAAAAAGTCACAAGAAAAAGTCATAACTTTAATATAAAGTTATTTGTATTTAGAATATACGTTGTTATACTATTCAGTGGATCATTGGTATTAATCATAACAAATTTAAGAAAACACAAGATTTTCCGAAGTTTGAAAAAAATTAACTTATGCATCGTACATTTATAAAATGCATAGGATTGTGGCAAAGTTTCTTAACAATATTTATCTTAATCATGCAACAAACATTGATGGGCTCAATTATCAATGAAAGTGTGCAACACTAGTAGTGTTCCTTTGGCAGATTCATCTTAATCATAAAACTGTATTGTTCTGAATTATCAACACAAAATTTGCATGACTGTATTTGGTACACAATTTTCAAATAAATAATGTTGTGACTTTATTTCCTGTGACTTTTTGCTATCCAAAACTATGACTTCATTTCTGTGATTTCTTCCTGTGACATTATTTCTGCCAACCCATATCAACTTCTATGACTTAGATCAGCCAGAAAGATTACAATGAAGAGTGACAAAATTCATTTTTTAACTCACTAACCTTAGTTATGAATGTTTAAAATATACAATAGCTATGAAGATATTGATATAGAAATTCTGTTAAATAAGGCAGCAGAAATAGAGGGCAAAAATCAGCATTTTAAGTAATGAAACCGCATAGGCTGAGAAAGTTCTCGTTCTCACTTAGGACAAAAATTAATGGAACAAATTATCTATGATTGTGTTAATGCCATGTGAAAATAAAATTAACATAAATATCATAAGACGCCGCTGTACACAGTTGGAACTTTCTGAAGACTCAATACACCAAAGATTTCCTTCTATCATTATGCCATCTGCACCTTGTAGCTTTAGAAGGCAATATTGAAAAAATCTTGTTAAAAAACCCCCACATGGTGGTGCTATATTCCATGCTTGTTTGTCTTCCAGTTATAACAAACACATGTGAACCATCTCTCGTGGCATTTCCCAGTGTATATATTTAGCGATACGTACTTCTTTATGCAACATTTGACAAACACCACATTAACGTCATCTTTGAACTTTGCTGCAAACTACCATAGCGACTTCGTAAGTTAATTAGTCATAAGCAGAGCTACTGTGATCGATCTCCTTAGCCAATTGACTGACACCTTGACACCAATTAATTATGCTTTGAAAATTCACCAAACAGCACCTTAAAATAACTTCTTTTGTGTGGTTGTCCAATTATTCAACGATACAAATGAACAACTTCCTTCCTTTTTTAGCAAAACGCTGATATGATTCATATCCTTAGTCAGATATTCGTTTTTCACAATTTGATGTACATTACTTCCGGTGAGAAATTTGCCGAGGTAGCACCACTGAAATGACTTAGGTTGCTGGAAACTGTCCCTAATACATCTTTGAGAGGACATTTCTTTTGTGCTACTATTCAGCCCATCAACAAAGCAAATCACTTTCTGGTGACACGTGCCTGAACTACTTCTGCCTCCGTCAAGTTTTACAATCTGTTTATGTCTGGTATGTGGTGTGTGTGTATTTGTGTGTGTGGTGTATGCTGTGTGCTGTGTGCTGTGTGCTGTGTGCTGTGTGCTGTGTGCTGTGTGGTGTATGCTGTATGCTGTGTGTGTGTGGAAGTGTGGTGTGCACGTGTTTGTGCGCTTCACAATTGGTGCTGTGCAATACACAAATTCCAAAGAGAAACTTTTCACTACATATGGGATTCTTTTTCGAAACAGAAGCAGATGCCTACATAAAAGCCACCCTATTTGGCCTGTCACCTGTGTCTATCACAAAATTATATATAATATTATATCCAGATGGCTTAGGTAGTCAATCTCACAACTTGTTGTTTCTAAGATAAAGCTTAACGTGAACATGCACACTTGTTTCTGTAGCTGTGCCTGATATTTGGAATGAAGCTCCCTATCACACTTTAAAATAATCTGAATCTATATCCATCTTCCACAAAATTGAACACTTTTATTAAAAATTGCATGCCCACTCTAAATCCTTGGCAGTCCCTTTCTCTGTTGATTAATACTACCTGTCTCTATTCATGATTATCATTATTAGATCAGGTTTCAGTGTGTGTGCGTGCATGTGTGCGTGCATGTGTGTGTGTGTGTGTGTGCATGTGTGCATGTGTGCATGCATGCATGAGTGTATATAGATAAGTATATTATGTATATTCATATATATATATATATTTACAGACATATATACACATTGTATGCATACATCCATACACGCACGCACTCACGCATGCACATGCACGCACACACACACACACACACACGCATGCACGCACACATTCCTATATACTGCTAGTTGTTATTTCCAGTTTGTTTTTGAGTACTTTTTGCACTAGAAGGCACCACATCACATTTGGTAAACACATTGCCCCCCACGTCTGCGTGAACAAACTCGTACCTTCCTTTTTTCCCACCCAAGTGCCTGAACTCATACACACAACAAACCTCTTATTAACTTATATCATCACAAGCCAATCAAACTCAACCAAATGCGTAGACAACGGCCAACTTAATTACACAAAGCTATTTATACGATCTGATTTGTTTCTGGGAATACCAGTCGCACAAGTTGGCGTTTATGCACAAAACTAATTAGGTGCAAACTAAATCAACTAATTAGTGCTGGCTTGCATGTGGCCGCTTCTTAGAAGTGATTCTGTGCTATAGCAAATCAACAAGCGAGACACAAAAGAAGAGACGTGAACACAGTCTCGCATTGCCACATAGTGTTTTGCATTTACTTACACCATCGATTCCAGAACCACGTTCCTGAATGAAAAACAACAGGAACTACCCATGATGCACCTCTGCATTAAAATTAAAACACCCGCACACGTTACTTCCAACATTGTCCTCATGTGGTCCAACCACATCATCACCTTTCTTCTTACTCACTGCATGCGCACGGAAACTCTGTCATGTTTTCATTAACATGTTAATTCCTTCCTAACCGCTGTTAACGCTACAGGAAATAAACCATGGTACATCTCTCTTGTGGCCTGCAGAGTTATAAGTTAAGACCTTCTTGACGTCATATGGGCCAGGAAACTTGAAGGGTAATGTATTCTAGTGCTTACTATGAGAAATTCTGAGAATAATAAAAAGATTTTTTTCACTGACAAACTCGCAGCTTGTATGGTGCTGTCTAGAAATAGGTACACAGTGTCTATTTCCTGCTACCATTCATTTGGAGCGAGTGGAACCATCTTGCGAGAGGCCAAGAAGGTCATGCCAACATCGGATGAGTGAAAGGCAAGGATCTAAGGAAAAGGTCAAAGGGGCAGTTTCTAAACTCTCTGTGTTTTTATGGGGGTGGGGGGTGGGGGGGTGCTTACATAACAACAATTTGAACAAAGCATCTTTGCACCTGTAAGATTGCAAGTCACACATTTATCCCCTGCCAAGGGTATTTAACTTCCCCTGGCAAAGACACCAGGTGGAAGGGATCGAGCATTTTACACATTCACATTTTTAAATAACCTATTATTTATTTAACTAATTAATATGTACACAATTATAATATGAACACACACACACATGCATGCACACGCACGCATGCACATACGCACGCACGCGCACACACACAAGATACATGTCATGTTTGATCTAATTTATCACTATTTATTCAGCAAGTAGCTGGCCCAGTCCGACCATGTCCAGTCACGTGGACATATCCGGGCCACACAGTCTCGGTGTCACAGCTGGCCCCAGATAGATCAGTTTTACTAAAATAGTACTCATACCTTAACATCAATGTGTTTGTGTTGTTCTGTCATAAACAGCTAATTCATTTTTGTATATTACTCTTCATACATAATATATATATATATATATATATAATATACATATATATGTATATAAATACACACGTTATACATATATGCACGTTTTAACCAATTCATTTTCACTAGAAATCAGAATCAATTTATTTAACACTACACCCTCCATTTGTTTGCATTGGCATCATCTGGTGAACTGATCGCCACTCAAGTGTCTCAAGCTTGAGAAATGCCCTCTGGAAAATCCACACACACCAAAAAAAGTAGGCAAATAACCATATATAACGACTGATGTGTTTGTGTTTTCTGAAATACACTGCCAGTAGGTGGAGCTGAGGCCAGTGGTCTAAGGAAGCAAATAAACATAGAAAGGGGTCAGTGGACCTCGGCACCTGGGGGGATGCAATTACAATACTCAAAAGTTAGCATATTAATATACAAATTTACTTAATTAATTTTAGCACTTGTGTATTTTAAGTGCCTCTGAATGGACTTTGTCAAGATTTACAACACTATATAAATATCTTATTATTATTACAAAAAATACTTGATATCTGCCAATTTTCTTTCCATAAGCTAACTGCTAAGTAAGTTGGCAAGTTGTACCCAATTGTTATGAGATCAGAGGGTTGATTGCCACAGTGGGGTCTGAAGCCTGCCCTCTTTAGTCTCCAGGCAAGCACCAAACCTCTCAACTACTACTACTACGGTGACAGTCACTTTAATAACAATTTCCTGGAAAACTTATCAACACATTGTCAATAAATGTTGCATGATTCAAAGAAATACATTAGATTGCCAAATGTGGTATTTATTTTAAACATAGCATTTTGTACCTCATTTTGCATTAAATATCTTCTAATAAAATTGCCCATTCTCTTGTCGGTACTCCCTGACCTCAAGCCGAGCTAGAATAAAATTATATACAAAATTACATGAATATTCCAATTTTGAGAATCACTTGAATTAATTCCTGGGCAGTGATTAAATAACATAAATAGTTTGTCTGATTATTTTATCAAAACTTCATACAAAAGTTACACAAATGAACCAGCATATCATAGGGAATTCCAGGTAGTTTTGATTGTTTCGCAAAATGAATTTTAAATGAGACGAGCGAAACAAACTGAGGGGGCATCTTTAATACCTTCGTGTACCTGATCTATAGAGTTCTGTTAGTAAGGCTACTCCAGGCTCTCCACTAATCAGTGTTCTATCTGACAGGTGAGTTCACCTGGATAGGTCAAATATCCACATACTTCAGAAGACATTTCCTCTCCTTAATGGGGTGCCAAGATTTATACCTGGAGTCTAGGTGGGGTAGACCACATGAATTATAGGCCCTTTACAAAGGCCCATTGTGTGACTGTTAACTTCTTCCAGGCGACTTGAAGCACAATAAATAGTCATCAGCTAAGTTTAGTATCACTATAATTAGCAATGCCATTGTTCGAACGGGTTTAGTGTTTCATTTTACTGTGATTGTCTGCAGAAATTACCATACATAGATTGTGTTTTAGATTTCGGACAGTCATGCTGAAGGATACTTGGCATCGTGCAGGATGATATGTCGTATAATTACAGCAAAAACAACTTCTTTAGTAAAGGATACATAGTCACAATAGACATCTCAAAGGTTCAGCAGTATGGCTTTTTATTTTCTCTTCAAGAAAAGCCATCTTCATTTCAAAATTATTTATAAAATATTTTCATTCTAACGCCACTATATGGTTTATTTTATACTGCATTTTATATATTTATTTTATTTAATTACTTGATTATTTTAAAGCAGCAAATAGTTCAATTTTTAGATAGTTAAGTCTAGTCAATATTTAGCTGATACTTTATGTTATATAAGTTATTTATTTACAAATGTATCTATAAATTTCGCATTAGGTTCTTATTACAGACTCACTGTATATTACACATTTGTATATGTAAAATAATTAGTGTATTGTAGCGATCATGCCTTAGCGATGTTGTATTGTAAGCGCCTTTCAACAGGTTTTATATCCGGAGATATGGCGCTACATAAATAAAATCTATTACTATTATCTATTATTATAAACAGCCTTCTTTCAGACATAACACAAATTTGTGCAACCATAGCAATATACAGCATTTTTAACATCAATGCATATGTCATATCCGAGGAAGTACATATATAATTAAGAAATTATACATAACAATTTATACTGATAAATTCAAGTTTATGATCATATATTGTACTTGCTATAATATGGTTGCAGATAGTAATGTTTTACCTAAGCTACTAGTAGTTATTCAGGCTGACAAAAATAGTAGCAGTTTTGGATAACGGGGTATTTATTTAAACATTGTACTTAACTGTTTAACCAGTTAAAAATGCACATATATGATATAAATATATATATATATGATATATATATAATATATATATATAATAAAAAATAAAAAAAGAACTGTAGTGGTAGTATTTTTATTTATTTGTGTAGTTAAAAATTCCATGTTCTAGTTTTGTTCATATTAATCTCAAATGCCACAAATAATCTTGGATTGTAAGACACAGTGAATGGTCTTGTCTTCCAAATCAATACATAAACTTTACATGTTTGATGACATTCTACGGATGTCACGAGACACGCACAACTGTGATGCTTGTGTGCACTTGAGCTGCAGGCGGAAATGTCATGGAGTCAATAGCGAGATATTTCTCATCTGTATTTTCGTGGCATCAGACAGCTTTCCTCAGTGGCAGCCATGTGGTCCAGCTATATTTGGCAACGCACGTGTCAGAAAACAAGGCCGACACATCAAACATGCCATCTAGCACGAATGTAAACAGGACAGGATTAGATATCTGCGCTGTTAGACACTAGTTTCTGACAAACCACCCAACAGCATGACATTGGCCAGATGCAAATACGCCTACCGTTTCATTAGTTAGGCAAAGCTTTCAGAAAAGGTTTTTAATTTAATTTGTCTATTTAATATGTCTATTGTCCATGGATTGAGTCGGTTTCACTACCCGTAGCGTCATGGCACAGGTGACACTATATGACACTACATAGAGCTCCTAGTGTCACTGTACTGGTGACATTGTATCTAGGACATTAAATAAAATGGTAAGTTCTTACATCCCACAGTATCCAATCCTTAAGACTCCACAAAGCACATCACACCTTAGTCCCTGGCAGACCTGTTCAATTGAAGAACATGTGAACTTCTCTGGGAAGCATTCAGCCATGCTGCAGTAGGTGCGCAAAGCCTGTTCATATACAAAAACATCTACCACTGTCTACAGCTAGTTACTCATTCATGGAGTGACATAGAGTGACCGAACTGGCAGCACAAGGATTCAAACCCGGAATCTTTCGATTGAGAGCCGAATGCTATACATACCACACCACCGTGCTCTACGTAGAGCCCCTAGTGTCGTAGTGAACATGACACTGCCACAGTAACACTACATAGAGCTGTTAGTGTCACTGTGCAAGTAACACTGTCATTACAGCACTATATAGTGTCACGCAAGTGGCACTGTCACTACACCACAACATAGATCCCTAGTGTCATCATGCAAGTGACACTGCCACCATGGCATGACATGCAGCCGGTAGTAATATGTATTAGTGACAGTGTCACTACATGTACAGTGACAGAGTCACTATGGCCCTAGATAGAGCCCCCTTGTGAGGCTCACTGTCTTGTAGATGATACCACACAAGAGAGAATGTCCAGTGTTCTCATCTGCATATCCAGCATCTTTACATTGACACGGTCACTTTGGGTTATTGTATTATTGTGCATGCATCTCCTCCCAGGCGCTGAGGTTCACTCGCCTCTCTCTATATTTAGTCGCCTCCACGGGCTATTGGGCTCCCATCTACCAACTGGCGATGTTTTTTGGAAAACACAACGGTGGTTATTTTGAGTCATCGGCTTACACGGTTTTGGTGTTATGCTTTTCTAGAGGGCATTTCTCCTACCTGAATGATAACAGAGGACGACACTGTGGGACAGACTTTAAAAAGATCAAATAATGCACTGGTGTTAACTGATGTCCTTCGTTTGATGCTCTGTGGGTGGGTGTATAAACTAGTGTTTACGGTTGATCTCTACATAAGTACTGCGATTACCGTCATCAGATCTGCTATGACATAATTACAGCTGTCTGCTAATTAGAGCAGGAACTCCACTGAGTATTAAGTAGGTCTGAGGTGATTCAAACAAAAGCTTAGCATCATCAGGAAACTAACGGTGACTGATATAGTTCTGACATACTGATGACAGTCCATTTATCTGTTAGTGATGAATGAAGTCTACAATTAGAGCATGGTGGTCTGACCTATGACAGGACGTGTTGTCTAATGGAGGGTTCTCTCACTCTCACTGACTAATTACACTATTGTGAAGACATACACAAGATTGGTGTTTCCACTGTAACGACTGTCAGTATTCGGACATCTAAAGATACTTAAATTATCAGCTGCCTGAAAACACACAATACAAAACAAATGTTGAGTGTACGCATTTGTTACTCCTTTGCAATTTTTGTTTTGCAACAATCACTAAATCTCTCACAGTTGACAAAGGTCCAAAGACATACAGCACAGAAAAAGAATTATTTTTGTAGACATTTAAGGTGACCAAAACATGCAGTGTCTGAATACATAGGCACTACGGTTATGTATTAAACTTTTATTTGTTTTTAACACTAGCTCTTACCCCTTTTCAGTTGGTCAATTGTTTTCTTTAAAATAAAATTGGATACAATTTATAAGCTGCAAAATATATAAATTATTTTGTGAATCACACAACGGCATGCCATGATGGTACCGCCTCAAACTTCCAAGATTAAAAAAGTATGCTTAATGTATGATTCTCAGAACGAGTCAACCATGCGTTATCCGAGTAGATTATATAATGAATATCTGGATAACACTTGGCAATAATATGTCTGCAAATCCACCCGTGATTTGGGCCAACTTATATTTACAACACCAGTAAGGTGCGTCTTCTGACCATTCTTCAGTATATCTGGTTCATTCTAATTCACTGGAATCGCATACTAATATACCTTAATAAACATTTTTACCTGTAGATTATTTCGTGACCATGTCAAGATAGCCTCATTAGTACTAATGACGTTCTCGTAGAAAGCCAATACTACTGATTAAGTCAACTTGACAAGTTCATAAAATAATCAAATATGCTACAGGTAAAACAATTTTATTTGGATATTTCAAGTGACACTATAGCAGTTTTTTCATTTTTTTTCAAACCACAACATTTACTATCCCTTGCAACCTGGTCTCAGTTTGATTATTTTGCAGAAATCATAGTAATCAGATTGTGTACGCCTTGCCATACAAACTGACTGATCATGTGACCACAAATCGTGCAAAACACGAGTCTGTTACATTGGGATTGAACCACACACACTATACGCATTGTTCAGCTCTCATCTGCCATGTAGCACAACCGTCACTTTCAGGGGGAAAAACTACAGTGATGAGAATCTAGACAAATTTTATTACCTTAATAAGAATCATTGTGAATTTTGATAACCTCCCTCTCTCTCTAGGGTGTTAAACCAGATTTGTTTCATTTTCCATAACTAAGGAATCTCAGTTTGCCAGTTATGGAAACAAACGTGATATAATCTGACAAGTTGTTTCCAGCTGGTTGATAAAAGTTACGTATTAACTGTTCCAATTTTCAGATTTTTTTTATAATTGTGGATTTACACCCAGCATTGGTCACTTTTCACATTACGAGGCGGGTGGTCAATCATAACTGACACCCTCCCACAGCAGAACAAGCCAAGGGCAGTGGTTATCACCAGTGGAGTATTTTAACCTGAAAAGTGTTTTTATTAGTGACATCTGAAGAGCGCAATTCAATTCTCTCAGGTAGGAGAATGGCCCTCCAAAAAAGCACATCATATCAAACATCTAATTAAATAACTCTAAATAAATAACTACCATTGTGTTTTGTGAAATGTTTCGTTAATTGGTAGATCAGAGGCCAATTGTCCAAGAAAATGAACAGACATAGCAAGAGGCAAGTGGATCTCGGCACCGGGAGGAGATACTGTATAGTACTGGAGTACTACATTATTATCTTACTGTGTATTATTAATATACAGATTATGTATTTGCAAAGTAACTTTGAAGATATACTAAAACGACTAGTTTCACTAACAAATTATATCAAAATGGAACTTGAACAGCGATTACTAGGAAAGACCTAAAAATACGATTATATTCTGCAGACCTCCTAGTCAAGAACAATTTACCGTTGTATATTCTAAGTAAACTATCTGTGGCACAGGTTGATGTAGTCTTGTGTTAATGATAACCCATACGCCTGGTTAGTTCTGTATTTAACCTTCGGGTTTCTATCTGCAGACAATGTCATATAAATCAGAAGTATTTCACTGTTACACAACACTACCAGCACAGCGGCTGGACTGCATAGACTTATTAGTTACATTACTTTGATAACACAGTAACCTTGCATGATAAGATGGCTGCTTAGCCGTGAAACATGACAAATAATGTCAAACTCTGGGCAGGGAAAAAAGGTTTATCATGTTTTATAGACATTCGTTCATACCACACCGACAGTCTACATTCATCTGCACACTCTGTATATGTTTTCTGACACTCTAAAAATTTACCAAGATAATTGTCTGTAAGTAGTATGTTTTCCGACAGTTTGGTTGACTGTGAGGGCTAGATTCACAGATTGTGGCTTAGTAAAATGTGGAGAAGCACCCAATGAGCCTGGGTGGTAATTATCAACAGGAAGTTGGCTGAATCTGTTGTCCTGAATGCGGGAACATCACAACTGCGTTGTACATTAATGACAAGCGGTTTGCAGTTAAACCAACCAGCATCCGTTATACTGCTAATAAAGCTGTTGATAATCTGAATACTTTGTTTACATTTCAAGGGCAAATATAAAATTCTGAACAGTGTTTAGCACTTTTTAAACACAATTTGGCAGCGGCATACCTTCATAAAGTCTTAAGAACATTTTATTAATTGATACAGAAAATTGAGAAATAGTCTCTTTAAATTTAGAGATAGGATGAAATGTTCCAAAAGGAAGCACGTGTAAAGATGGTGGGTACAGGCGACTATGTACTCCGGAGCACTGGGGATTCACAGAAGGAGGGGTATCATGGTCAAGCATGTGATATCTGCCTGTTAACTAACAACATAATTATCTCTGTTTACCTCTGCAGCTTAAGTTACTCCAGATGGGAGTTGTGGTGATAAACGTGTATAATTATAAGGTCACCGCCTTAAACTTAGCTGCTTAAACTTAGCTGCATAGTAGACTTGGAGTGTAATGCTTCGGGTGTGATAACATCTGTACCACGTCATGCTGCAGATGTAATACACAAATTTAATTAAGTGATCTTTACAATCAGTAATCAAATTATTACCCACATCAATCAATCAGTCAATCAATCAACCGATCAATTAAGCAAAAAATCAATCAGTCAATTATTTATTTCCGATGGACATTAGAACTAAACTGAATATATTACAAGACTTAAGATTAAAATAGGTTATAATTAAATTGTGACTCATTTAAACAATTGCATGTCGGAAAATAGCTAAATAGAAGTGTTATACTCATCTATTGGTCTCACCAAATCAGTGCATTCATTATACAAATACAATACCTTGCTTACAAAACATTTTAAAGTTACAATTTCACAATAAATATACCCGGCTACATTTCCGCTGCACATAACGAATACTTATAATTGCATTAGTGTAGCCATACCTAATTCCTAGAGAAAACACCTCTTAATTAGCATCTGTTTCTACGTCTAGTGATATTTTTCATGTAATAAATTTCACAATTTCTGTCCACCAACAGAAATGCACATTAAAACAAATCTAGATTTCAAAATGTGTAGTTATTTAAGTGGTTTGTCTCCAGGAAAATACAACAAAATGTGTATCTGACCTGGTGCAATTTAACAGTGTGACACTTAACAGTGACATTTCCACAACTCTCTCAGCAATTTATCTCAGAGGAGCAAATTTCCATTGGAACACATTAGTTCTGCATCTACAAATACAGCTCAGACATCTGTCACGTCCGGAACAAGAAACTTCAATAGTACAACTTACAAATAAGATAAATGACATCGTGACACCGAACCTTCTTTCAAACAAGGGGGACAGGGAAATTACTAGTGTTTTATTTTACTTATTTTTTAACTTGATTTTATTTTAACTTAATTGCTTAACATATATGTCTATCTAACGTATATTAATATTAACTTAACTTTTACTTTTTACGTTGTTTTATCCTCCCAGTTCTTTATGCAGGTTTTCAGCCAGGACAAGAAATCAACACATAAAAACGTAGAATAACAAATAAATAATAACATACACTTCTCTGACACTTGTCCACGCCCAACGCACAGACAACATAAACACCCATTCCGACAACAAATCAATCAGCAAGGATCACAAGATAAATAAATCAGCCACAGGAGCCGGACTCGGAGGAAGAACCCCATAGATTACAGTGGTCAGTTCTGACATTCTGTAGCCGGCAGGATGCCATGTCGGGCTCCCACTGACGTCAGAACCATGGCTAATTTACCAGCTAGTCAACAGGCCTGGTGTCTCGTATCAGCAACCAACGTCACGACTGGCCCACTATCAGCAAGGGGGCTACGGTGCACCGCAGCTCTATATCATATTAATATGCCTCATACGCAATCCCGCCACTTTGCAGGACAAACCTGTGGACTACAGATAGTGTATACTAACCAGATTTGAGACAAGTCATTTAGCAGCACTGACACGACTGGATGGCACTTACTCAACATTAATTAAATCCGGTGATCCCGTAATAAAGAACTCGTTTCCGTGAGGCTAGGTGTGGGTCAGTGCACCGAAATGATACATTTATTTAGTGTCCAGTCCTTGTTGTGAAAAACCACTATATGTATATTAGCCAAGATTCTGGCATCTCCAAGTATCCTGACAGGTCATGTGTCTGTCAGGTAACAGGGTGTAACAGCAACCATGGATGAAGGGCAAAATAACCCTTACTGCTTATCATGCTAACAGTTTCACATATTAATTGCATAATCCAGACTGTTTTAAAATGCATACAGAGGGATGCTAAATAGCAAAACTGTAACAATAAACTAAATTTTTTAGTTGGTAAAATGAAATATTTACTGTATCATTGTTGAAAAAGTCATAATATTATGTCCTTTGACTGAGAACACCAAATTCCACAGTGTGCTGCTAACATATTTTTGTTAGTGCATGGTGCTTCCTTGAGAATATATGCCCTGTGCATGTTATGACATACACAGGGCATACATTCATTCATCTCTGAATATCCAGCTTGCTTTAGTGCACCCATCATGCAACAGTGACCCTAATATAACTACTAAGTCAGATATACCCAGCATGCATCAGTGTTTACCAAACTGCCTTCAAATTACCCACCATGCAACACTGGTGAAAGCACAACCATCTTACCTAGATAAAAATCAATGGTTACCTTCAGCATGCCCATCATGCAACAGTTTCCGAAAATAAGCCTATATGAAAACGAGCTTACCAGCTGCATTTGTGTTGACATCCATGGGCGATGCGGCGGTGGTAGGCATGGGGGTGTACATGGGACTGAAGTATTTGAAGTAATGAGGCGTGTAGTGTACCCTCGAGCCAGACGTGAACACGCCCAGTACTGTCTTTGCGCGGTTCTCCGGGAAGCAGGCAATGATGTCGGCAGAGTTTGGATTGCGGTAGCTCCTGTACAGAGGAAGATAGCGGGAAGTCAAACTCTACTCACATATATAAACAGACACTGATGCAGTTGTGTTGTCTGCATCTGCAGGGTACTGCATGGTACATATAACGCTGGACACAATTTTACTAATGTATGTCCTAGATAGGAAATATCAGATGTGTTTCCGTCTTCCACTTACATAGATTAATTAATTTCCTGCTAGTGTTCAACAGTCAGTCTGTCAAGCCAAGTCCATTGCCAACTTTTTGTCAGATAATTTTTTATGATGCAATGGTTTTTTTTAAATATAAAAAACAGCCATGTTAGTGACTCACTCAGAGTAAGACAAATGAGTAGAAATTTGCAATAATCCATGAATTAATATTACGAGCAGTACAACAATTTTACTAAGTTAGATTATGAATGAACTAAAATATTACTAAAATAAAAATGTCATGTTATGACACATAAAACATTTTAAATACATATCATCAAATTAATCAAGTACTAACAGCACAAGCAAATATCACTTTGAATGACCAAATGCACAATATCGTAGACACTAGTAATCAAACTACAACATATAAAGTTGGTTTTATTGGCATTCCCCAGGTGGCACCACCATCTAACTGGTGATAAAAATGTCTCATTAACATGGCTACCTGGAAATGATGTGTGGCCTATTATGGGTTCCTAGAAGTGATGGGGGACCCAAAGAGGTCAATATAATAATGTGCATTAAAAAACAATGGTCAAATTGGCATAACCCTGGACAATAACCCAGAGTGCACAATGGATTTAGCTGACAGGTAGTCTGTCGGACTTGCTGACTCAGAAACAACTGTTCCTGATTTGTTTTACTAGTCCTTAAAAATAAATGTGCCAAGTACCATCAATCATACTGTTGTATATTATGTTATTTCATAAAGAAAACAAGCCGTTTCTTATTTAAATTAAATGTTCAACTAAATGTGTCATTAATAGAAACTAATACATGTGATTTCGTAGATCCAACTGCAGTCATCAGAAGAAATGACTAGTTTAATCGGGGACAGCAAACAGCAGTGGTGAACAAGGCAGTGACAGCAGAGTTCGAAGCCTTACGGCGACGAAGGACCAACATTGTCGGACTAGTCACTAAGTTGCATCATTTGGCCTACACTCTTAGCATTTCCTTTCCAGAAGCCGACTGAACAATCAGGAACATTGCTGGCATTTGGTAACTTGCTAAAATATCACCCAATGCGGGAATAACGCAACTACAATCACAATGGGATAGCACGTAATGATGTCTGTAACCAGTGCATGTATCGTGTTTGTCCATGTCGCTCATCACTCATGATCGCTAGGCGGCACTACCTATCCTATGCTAAACGGATGTAAACAGTCGCCATTTACATTCTCCGCGTTCAGCAAGTTTTCCATTTGACGGTCAGATGGAATATTTAGCTGCGTGTGATCAAATGCTACCTTATTGTCTTATTTTTGTTTTATTCCATCACAACACCCAACCAGCATAAATACAGCGTAAATTAATTCACATAATCACAGCTAGTCTGATGGGACTGCTCCTTTAAACATGGACTAGTCCGGTCACTGAAACTACTCTTGTCCGGGACGATCGGACGGGCCTTATTTTGTTGTCATAACCAAAATATTTAACGAAATTGTTTAAATATCTTTACAAACGTTAAACTATGACTTGGTTTTGAATTTGTAGCCCTGAAAAAACCACACAACTGTCATTATTAGATATAAATTATAAAAAAATGCTAATAAATAAGATATACATTGAAGCATTCTCTTTTTCTGTACAGTCACTTTTGTCTTTATATATGGAAAAATATGTATTACCGGGTACGCCATGTTGTGCTTAAATGGTGAATCATATTTTAAAATGCAATGTTTAATCATTACATCAGATTAACATTGACACTATCATGACTTGTAAGATACTTTTGGGAACTTCTAAGTATACTAATTTTATTCTATAAATAAATCAAGTCATTAAGAATAATTTGATAATGCATTTGAATATATGTTGCTGAGAAAATGAGAAAAGATAATACCAAAAACAAACATAAAAAAACACTAAAACAACGGAACACTGCAACATGCCGAGGCGTGACATTTCTCAGAAAATTATTATTAGCGAAACTGAAGAAAACCGAACGAGAGCTTAGCCACAACAAAGAGGAATCAAACACTTCTCATTTATCAAGAAAGCTTACAGAATTGAGACTTGGAAGAAACGTCAACTTACTTGACGGAAAAGCCGGTATATCGGTTTGGCTTGTGCGCTTTCTGGAGTCTTTGCAGCGTCTTCTTGGGTGGTAGTAGAGTGTACAAGGACTCGACGCTTCCCTGCGAGAACACCCACACACTTCCTCACTTCATCAATAAACTAGCACTCATCTAATGACAGCCGTAATTAATCACAGATCTGATTAACTGCAGGCATTGTGTGATGTCAATATTACCTGATGGTTCAACTGTGGTACACGAAAACAAATCCATCTCTGATATTGTTGAGTAATTAATCTTCTAAGATGTGGAGGTGGGGAGATAGGGAGGTGGGGAGGTAGGAGGTGGGGAAGTAGGAGGTGGAGAGGTGGGAGGTAGGGAAGTGGAGAGGTGGGAGGTAGGAGGTGGGGAAGTAGGAGGTGGAGAGGTGGGAGGTTGGGAGGTAGGAGGTGGGGAAGTAGGGAGGTCGGATGACAGAAAACACAGGAGGAAAGAGGGGCTGACTAGGGGAATGAGCCAACTAGGAGGGAAAAAGGGATGACAAGGAGGGAGAAGGCCCACTAGGAGGGAGAAGGGGTTGACTAAGATGGAGAAGGGGCTGACTAGGAGGGAGAAATGGGCAACTAGGAGGGAGAAGGGGGGTGACTAAGAGGGAGAATGGGCTGACTAGGAGGAAGAAGGGGGTGACTAGGAGGGAGAAGGGGGTGACTAGGAGGGAGAAGAGGGAACTAAGAGGGAGAAGGGGCTGACTATGAGGGAGAAGGGGTGACTATGAGGGAGAAGGGGGTGACTAGGAGGGAGAAGAGGGAACTAAGAGTGAGAAGGGGCTGACTAGGAGGGAGAAGAGGATGACTAAGAGGGAGAAAGGGGTGACTAGGAGGGAGAAGGGGAGTGACTAGGAGGGAGAAGGGGGTGACTAGGAGGGAGAAGGGGGTTGACTAGGAGGGAGAAGAGGGAAGTAGGAGGGAGAAGGGGTGACTAGGAGGGAGAAAGGGCTGACTAGGAGGGAGAAGGGGTGACTAAGAGGGAGAAGAGGGTGGGCCTGGAGGGATAAGTGGGTGACTAGGAGGGAGAAGGGGGTGACTAGATGGAAGAGGGAACTAAGAGGAAGAAGGGATGATTAGGAGGGAGAAGGGGTGATTAGGAGGGAGAACAGGAGACTAGGAGGGAGAATGGGAGACTAGAAAGGAGAAGAGGCAACTAGAAGGAGTGTCTAGGGGGAGAAGGGGCAACTAGGGGGGAGAAGGGGGTGACTAAGAGGGAGAAGGGGTGATTAGGAAGGAGGCATCTAGGAGGGAAGAGGGGCTGACAAGAATGGAAACAGTGGAACAACATACTGCAAATCAACATCACTCCTTATTAAACCAAAACTTAAAAAAAACTATTTATTCACATATTTTTTTATAAGCAATGCACACATGCTTGTACACCAAAACATACACATATACTCCATCTTAGTTGTTTATTATATTCATTATTATAAAATTCTAATTAATAATTTTAATTAACATGTCCAGATGTGAATTTTTACCTGTAGATTATTTTGTGATCTTGTCACAATGAGTTCATCAATACCAATGACGTTCCGGTAATACATCATTAGTACTGATAAAAGCACCTTGACAAGATCATGAAAAAGTCTACAGGTAAAGTCACCACTGGATATGTTAATAAGAATTCTAGAGAATAAAATGAACTGTCCTGAAGAATGTTCAGCTATATTGTTTATTCATGACGAATCAATGAATTAATGGGCAAGTCTTTTGCAATATTTAAAATCATGTAGAGTCAAATTTCAAAACCATTCATTGTTGCATAAACATTAAATTAAGTTAACAGGCACAATGTAATAACATGTAAATGCCACTAGTTAGCATGTTTTACTTCTTTTTGTTACAGTAATAGATCAGACTGTTTCAGAAAAACTAACATAAAACATTATTGAAAATACCAGTGCAGATCTCTGAAACAAATTTTATATATCTGCATCTTGACTGAATTAAATATAAAATAACTGTTAAAGTTATAGTATTATATTTGAAACAAAACAATTGCATTCCTTTTGAAATATTTTATATCTGGATTATTTTATATTTAACCCAGCAGATGTAATAAGGTTTCAGTAATCCTTTCCTGGAAATACACATAATGATAGTTATATGACATGGCAACAAGTAAAAAGTAACAGATAGTAAGTAATACAATCCATATTGTTAGGTAGTAGGCAAAGATAATAAATATTATGTAAACATATTACATGGAGACAGGCAAATCATGCACAATAATGTTTGCTTAACTGCTTAATCACCAGGCGGCAGCACTACTCCACACTGCCACCAGGCGCTCAACAGACCTGAAGTCCCTGAACTTTATAGTAATGTACAACATTGACCAATCTGAAAACCCCATATTTCTCTGTTTTATGGATGGATTTAAATTTATAAAAAAACTGAACCAATGTTATCATTATGAAACAATAATAAAATTGTAAATAAGGAAAGCAGTTAAATAAACAGTAGCCCTCACCATCTGTGATAGGCCAGATAAGGGTGGTCATTTGTTGATTAGGTATCTCTAAGGGATGTTGGAGGAACACATCATTATGAAACACTAATAAATTGTAAATAAGGAAAACATAAAAACAAGTTTTGTTTACACAGTGTGTTTACACAGGGTTCGTTTACACAGTATTTGTTTACACACTCAGTTTACAATGTCTGTTTACACATGGTTTGTTTACAAATTGTTTACACCTCGTTTGTTTACACATGCTTTGTTTACACAGTTTGTTTACGTAGTTTGTCTACACATGGTTTTGTACACCTTGTTTCTTCATTTCTTCTTTGTTTATTTTTTATTTATCTACACTTTGTTTGTAATTTTATTTACACTAGGTTTGTTTACATGGTAAACAAAAAACCCTGTGGGCTGTGTGTGTAGGTAGCACCTTTAAATTATTGATTATTAAGTAAAATGCCAAACTTTCACCTGGGATACACACTGCGTATTTATCGTAGCTGTCCTGTTAAATAAAGGGGGAGGTACCAATGAATAACTCACAATTAAATCCATTAACTATAATGAAACATTTATTACATAGTAAACTTCTACCCTCACAAGTTCCATATAAATCCACTAGGTACCCTGCTTAATCTATTCCCACAGACACCCTGGTCAGTTATCAGCCTTACCACACGCACAGACCAACACCCTGCCGACTCTCCTGTCCACCAACACCCTGCCGACTCTCCTGCCCACCAACACCCTGCAGATTCTCCTCCTGCCCACCAACACCCTGCAGACTCTCCTGCCCACCAACACCCTGCAGACTCTCCTCCTGCCCACCAACACCCTGCAGACTCTCCTCCTGCCCACCAACATCCTGCAGGCTCTCCTCCTGCCCACCAACACCCTGCAGACTCTCCTCCTGCCCACCAACACCCTGCAGGCTCTCCTCCTTCCCTCAAACACCCTGCAGACTCTCCTCCTACCCACCAACACCCTGCAGACTCTCCTCCTGCCCACCAACACCCTGCAGACTCTCCTGTCCGCCAACACCCTGCTGACTTTCCTCCTGCCCACCAACACCCTGCAGACTCTCCTCCTGCCCACAAACACCCTGCAGACTCTCCTCCTGCCCACCAACACCGTGCAGGCTCTCCTCCTGCCTACCAACACCCTGCAGGCTCTCCTCCTGCCCACCAATACCCTGCAGGCTCTCCTCCTGCCCACCAACATCCTGCAGACTCTCCTCCTGCCCAGCAACACATAGCAGACTCTCCTCCTGCCTACCAAGACCCTGCAAGCTCTCCTCCTGCTCACCAACATCCTGCAGGCTCTCCTCCTGCCCACCAACACCCTGCAGACTCTCCTCCTGCCCACCAACACCCTGCAGGCTCACCTCCTGCCCACCAACACCCTGCAGGCTCTCCTCCTGCCCTCCAACATCCTACATACTCTCCTCCTGCCCACCAACACCCTACAGACTCTCCTCCTGCCCACCAATACCCTGCATGCTTTCCTCCTGCCCACCAACAACACCCTGCAGACTCTCCTCCTGCTCACCAACAACACCCTGCAGGCTCCCCTCCTGCCCACCAACACCCTGCAGACTCTCCTGTCCGCCAACACCCTGCTGACTTTCCTCCTGCCCACCAACACCCTGCAGACTCTCCTCCTGCCCACAAACACCCTGCAGACTCTCCTCCTGCCCACCAACACCGTGCAGGCTCTCCTCCTGCCTACCAACACCCTGCAGGCTCTCCTCCTGCCCACCAATACCCTGCAGGCTCTCCTCCTGCCCACCAACATCCTGCAGACTCTCCTCCTGCCCAGCAACACATAGCAGACTCTCCTCCTGCCTACCAAGACCCTGCAAGCTCTCCTCCTGCTCACCAACATCCTGCAGGCTCTCCTCCTGCCCAACACCCTGCAGACTCTCCTCCTGCCCACCAACACCCTGCAGGCTCACCTCCTGCCCACCAACACCCTGCAGGCTCTCCTCCTGCCCTCCAACATCCTACATACTCTCCTCCTGCCCACCAACACCCTACAGACTCTCCTCCTGCCCACCAATACCCTGCATGCTTTCCTCCTGCCCACCAACAACACCCTGCAGACTCTCCTCCTGCTCACCAACAACACCCTGCAGGCTCCCCTCCTGCCCACCAACACTCTGCATACTCTCCTGCCCACCAACACCCTACAGACTCTCCTCCTGCCCACCAACACCCTGCAGACTCTCCTCCTACCCACCAACATCCTGCAGACTCTCCTCCTGTCCACCAACCCCCTGCAGGCTCTACTCCTGCCTACAAACACCCTGCAGGCTCTCCTCCTGCCCACCAACACCCTGAAGGCTCTCCTATTGCCCACCAACACCCTGCAGGCTCTCCTCCTGCCCAGCAACACCCTGCAGACTCTCCTCCTGCCTACCAACACCCTGCAGGCTCTCCTCCTGCCCACCAACACCCTGCAGACTCTACTCCTGCCCACCAACACCCTGCAGGCTCTCCTCCTGCCCAACAACACCCTGCAGGCTCTCCTCCTGCCCTCCAACACCCTACATACTCTCCTCCTAACCACCAACACCCTACAGACTCTCCTCCTGCCCACCAATACCCTGCATACTCTCCTCCTGCCCAACAACACCCTGCAGACTCTCCTCCTGCCCACCAACAACACTCTGCCGGCTCTCCTCCTGTCCACCAACACCCTGCATACTCTCCTGCCCACCAACACCCTACAGACTCTCCTCCTGCCCACCAATACCCTGCATGCTCTCCTCCTGCCCACCAACAACACCCTGCAGACTCTCCTCCTGCCCACCAACAAAACCCTGCAGGCTCCCCTCCTGCCCACCAACACTCTGCCGGCTCTCCTCCTGTCCACCAACACCCTGCATACTCTCCTGCCCACCAACACCCTACAGACTCTCCTCCTGCCCACCAACACCCTGCAGACTCTCATCCTACCCACCAACACCATGCAGACTCTCCTCCTGCCCACCAACCCCCTGCAGGCTCTCCTCCTGCCTACCAACACCCTGCAGGCTCTCCTCCTGCCCACCAACACCCTGCAGGCTCTCCTCCTGCCCACCAACACCCTGCAGATTCTCCTCCTGCCCACCAACACCCTGCAGACTCTCCTCCTGCCTACCAACACCTGCAGGCTCTCCTCCTGCCCAACAACACCCTGCAGACTCTCCTCCTGCCCACCAACACCCTGCAGGCTCTCCTCCTGCCCACCAACACCTGCAGACTCTCCTCCTGCCCCCACAACACCCTACATACTCTCCTCCTGCCCACCAACACCCTACAGACTCTCCTCTTGCCCACCAATACCTTGCATGCTCTCCTCCTGCCCACCAACAACACCCTGCAGACTCTCTTCCTACCCACCAACAACACCCTGCAGGCTCCCCTCCTGCCCACCAACACTCTGCCGGCTCTCCTCCTGTCCATCAACACCCTGCATACTCTCCTGCCCACCAACACCCTACAGACTCTCCTCCTGCCCACCAACACCTTGCAGACTCTCCTACTACCCACCAACACCTTGCAGACTCTCCTCCTGCCCACCAACACCCTGCAGACACTCCTCCTGCCCACCAACACCCTGCAGACTCTCCTCCTACCCACCAACACCCTGCAGACTCTCCTCCTGTCCACCAACCCCCTGCAGGCTCTCCTACTGCCTACCAACACCCTGCAGGCTCTCCTCCTGCCCACCAACACCCTGCAGGCTCTCCTATTGCCCACCAACACCCTGCAGACTCTCCTCCTGCCCACCAACACCCTGCAGACTCTCCTCCTGCCTACCAACACCCTGCAGGCTCTCCTCCTGCCCACCAACACCCTGCAGACTCTCCTCCTGCCCACCAACACCCTGCAGGCTCTCCTCCTGCCCAACAACACTCTGCAGGCTCTCCTCCTGCCCTCCAACACCCTACATACTCTCCTCCTGCCCACCAACACCCTACAGACTCTCCTCCTGCCCACCAATACCCTGCATGCTCTCCTCCTGCCCAACAACACCCTGCAGACTTTCCTCCTGCCCACCAACAACACTCTGCCGACTCTCCTCCTGTCCACCAATACCCTGCATACTCTCCTGCCCACCAACACCCTACAGACTCTCCTCCTGCCCACCAACACCCTGCATACTCTCCTGCCCACCAACACCCTACAGATTCTCCTCCTGCCCACCAACACCCTGCAGACTCTCCTCCTACCCACCAACACCCTGCAGACTCTCCTCCTGCCCACCAACCCCCTGCAGGCTCTCCTCCTGCCTACCAACACCCTGCAGGCTCTCCTCCTGCCCACCAACACCCTGCAGGCTCTCCTCCTGCCCACCAACACCCTGCAGATTCTCCTCCTGCCCACCAACACCCTGCAGACTATCCTCCTGCCTACCAACACCTGCAGGCTCTCCTCCTGCCCAACAACACCCTGCAGACTCTCCTCCTGCCCACCAACACCCTGCAGGCTCTCCTCCTGCCCACCAACACCTGCAGACTCTCCTCCTGCCCCCACAACACCCTACATACTCTCCTCCTGCCCACCAACACCCTACAGACTCTCCTCTTGTCCACCAATACCTTGCATGCTCTCCTCCTGTCCACCAACAACACCCTGCAGACTCTCTTCCTACCCACCAACAACACCCTGCAGGCTCCCCTCCTGCCCACCAACACTCTGCCGGCTCTCCTCCTGTCCATCAACACCCTGCATACTCTCCTGCCCACCAACACCCTACAGACTCTCCTCCTGCCCACCAACACCTTGCAGACTCTCCTCCTGCCCACCAACACCCTGCAGACACTCCTCCTGCCCACCAACACCCTGCATGCTCTCCTCCTGCCCTCAAACACCCTGCAGGCTCTCCTCCTGCCCACCAACACCCTGCAGACTCTCCTCCTGCCCACCAACACCCTGCGGACTCTCCTCCTTCCAACCAACACCATGCAGACTCTCCTCCTGCCCACCAACCCCCTGCAGGCTCTCCTCTTGCCTACCAACACCCTATAGGCTCTCCTCCTGTCCACCAACACCCTGCATGCTCTCCTCCTGCCCTCCAACACCCTGCAGGCTCTCCTCCTGCCCTCCAACTTCCTGATTTTTTGTTCTACCATTCTCTATCACTAAACCAGCTTGACTACAGATTTTAAACCAGTCAATTAGGGGTCTTGTCCTTCCTGCCAAGTACACCAAGACAAAGCTGTCTACTGGGCTACTGATAATTAATAACGTGTTCTTCCCCCAACATCCCTTAGAGATGCCTAATTAACAAATGACCACCCTTATCTGGCTTATCACAGAGGGCGAGGGGTACTGCCTGTTTAAAGGAAATAAAAATAAGGCATTAGCTAAAATCCTTTTTCCATGTGTACACAAAGTTTAACATTGTATGTAACATTTGACAACATTAAACAAATACAGAAAAATACATTTGAATCAGCGTCGCCCGATTGTAAAATAAATGACAAGAAACCAACGCGCCTACCCACTGAGCTAGCGGCACCAGCGGAATCTTTCTGACTGATTTAAGTTGTTATGATAAATTGTACAACTCCTTCATATATCAATATTCTAGTGATATTATGAGATTATACATGTTACTTTCTGTAGCTGGATACAATATATGTTTGCTATGTATGTTTATTGGTGTAGATTATCTCCCGTTGGTTGCATTTGATATAATTATTCTGAAAACGAGCCCAAGCTCGGCGAAACCTAGTCGACTTGTAGGCCCATTTGCATTCGTTGTTTTTAATAAAATTTGATTCATGTGGAACCGTAAGGTAACTGCTTGTTCCTCTATGATGACTAGTGTTTGTATTACGTCGGAATATTGCACAATAACTCATTCTGACGCTCGTTTCGACCCAAACGCTATACTTGTAAACATGCTCTGAATGCATGGAAAGGATCGGCCTGATGCGAATTTTAGTTATAAGTGACGTCACATCTCGGCATCCCAAAAAGCATGCCAAAAATATGAATGTACAGCATAAAATGTGGAATTTCTAATTAATTGAATTTTTTGTTGTTGTTGCTTGCTTGACATGGAAATACATACCAGGATGTAATATAACA
This sequence comes from Escarpia spicata, assembly GCA_963995525.1. Classification (NCBI taxonomy): domain Eukaryota; kingdom Metazoa; phylum Annelida; class Polychaeta; order Sabellida; family Siboglinidae; genus Escarpia; species Escarpia spicata. The sequence goes on along the minus strand of OZ023211.1, from coordinate 37,988,401 downwards.
TGTATTCAAGCAATACATGTTTTTATTCCCTTTAAGCTCTGGCCACTGGCATGTTGCTTCACTTAAACCATCACCCCCCCCCCCTCTAGCATCCAATGCATAATATACATTCATAATAACATACAGTCATATTCTCATGCAGTCTAATAAGCCCTACCACATGTACACCTACAAACAGAATGAGTTGTTTGGTTATATTTGTATGCACTGTAGTAGGTCTTCTTAATCTACACCACATGGTACCTAATGATATATGAAACTGTGGAAACGAACAGTTGAAATTGGCTGGGTTAACAAAGGAAATATAAAAGGATCTGTGCTCACACATCCGTATATCATTACTTAGAGCCACAGACACCTACACTGGCCACATACAACGTTTCATGTAAGAATGTTTTAACAAAGCCACAAGTTGACATGCATAATGTTTACATAACTGATCTGTGGGTTAGTAGAAATAATAATTCATTGCTAGTTAACAATAGTTATGATGATATTATCTAAGCAAATCAATAATAATTCATTGATAAATACGTATATAGTGTATGCATATGGTATATTTTTTGAAAATTGTCACACATTTTTTTCCTATCTTCTATGAAGCTGAAATATAATATAAATATTATGCTAGTCAAGTGCACAAAATATTTATTTTACCAACAAATTAAACAGCTGTAGAAAATACTGTGACTTGTATAGGTTTCTACAGTGAAGATATTTTCTATAACGCAAACAGCTGTTCTTGCTAAAGATATCCTTTACAAATTACAGAAAACACAAGCTGCACAGGCACCAGAATGTTATATAAGTTTAATGCCATATTTACATGTTACCAATTACACACAGCACCTTTGAAACATGACTCGAAAATTTGCTGTTGATAAGTAATCAGACCACTGTGACAATCTTAAACACAAGCAGACAAACTTAATATCAAATTCATCATTATGTTGTTCACAAGGTAAAATGTGCCTACAATACTAGGCATGATGTTATATCCCAGATAAACAACTCCATTCAACTGGGACAAGACAGAAGTATTCCTACCTAAACAGTTCTGAACTAGAATCAACTGTGTCCATTCCAATAAGAGTGGATACTCTACATCATTAGAAGTCATATCACAGAGTGGATACTCTACATCATTAGAAGTCATAACACAGAGTGGATACTCTACATCATTAGAAGTCATATCACAGAGTGGATACTCTACATCATTAGAAGTCATAACACAGAGTGGATACTCTACATCATTAGAAGTCATAACACAGAGTGGATACTCTTCATCATTAGAAGTCATAACACAGAGTGGATACTCTACATCAGTAGAAGTCATAACACAGAGTGGATACTCTACATCATTAGAAGTCATAACACAGAGTGGATACTCTACATCAGTAGAAGTCATAACACAGAGTGGATATTCTACATCAGTAGAAGTCATAACACAGAGTGGATACTCTACATCATTAGAAGTCATAACACAGAGTGGATACTCTACATCAGTAGAAGTCATAACACAGAGTGGATACTCTTCTTCATTAGAAGTCATAACACAGAGTGGATACTCTACATCAGTAGAAGTCATAACACAGAGTGGATACTCTACATCAGTAGAAGTCATAACACAGAGTGGATACTCTACATCATTAGAAGTCATAACACAGAGTGGATACTCTACATCAGTAGAAGTCATAACACAGAGTGGATACTCTTCATCATTAGAAGTCATATCACAGAGTGGATACTCTACATCAGTAGAAGTCATAACACAGAGTGGATACTGTACATCATTAGAAGTCATAACACAGAGTGGATACTCTACATCAGTAGAAGTCATAACACAGAGTGGATACTCTACATCAGTAGAAGTCATAAAACAGAGTGGATACTCTACATCATTAGAAGTCATAACACAGAGTGGATACTCTACATCAGTAGAAGTCATAACACAGAGTGGATACTTTACATCAGTAGAAGTCATAACACAGAGTGGATACTCTACATCAGTAGAAGTCATAACACAGAGTGGATACTCTACATCATTAGAAGTCATAACACAGAGTGGATACTCTACATCAGTAGACGTCATAACACAGAGTGGATACTCTACATCATTAGAAGTCATAACACAGAGTGGATACTCTACATCATTAGAAGTCACAACACAAGTTATGAAGTTGAAGTTTGTTACTAAATTAAATAAAAAAATGTTGCATAGCAGTTGATCATTCAAAAGTTACAAATCATTTAGTTACAACATTCAAGAAATGTTATAAATGGTCCGAACTTGTGGGGAAAACTTCATTTAAAAAGACTAATTACAGCCCAAATCATGTTTCGTGAAACGTGTGAAAAAAAAATTATTGCTCACCCCAAATAAGTTGTAATAAGCCAATTTAAAAGTATAAAAAGTTAATTTAAAATCAATTGTGTTACTACATAACTACAAATTTGAAACTCATATCAACGGTTCGACCACAGTTGGCAGTCTTCTTCAGGAACAATAGTTGAGTAATAAGAAAAAAAGTTGATTTTAAATTATCCTTCTAACTTGTTGAACATTTTCAACACAAAAAGCTACATGTTGTAGAAAATGCGAGTGACAGTCTGTCGTATTTACCTTACATATCTTCTTGTAGCACTCGGTGAGGCCAAGCATCTCACAGTTGGTCCTGGCCCCCCTCTCTACCTCATGGGCCAACACCTCCGCGGGGGTCTGGGTGAACGCCCTAGGGCAGTAGTCAGGGCAGTTTGTTGGGGAGAAGGTTCGGTTGAGTTTCTCGAAGCGAGTCACTCCGTCATTTGTCATTGCGGTGAAATGACGATCGGTTTGTCTGGAACAGAATTTCTTGACGTTTACAAAGGTGAAAATGATAGGTTTAATTTCAAATAAAATCACTTTTTGGGAAGCATGATTTTGTAATAACTAATGATTAATTATTATAATTTTTTGCAAAATGGTGTTTCCAAAAACAGTGGTTTTATTGGAAATAACACCTATTGTATTTCAACGTAAATTTATTCTAAAATATTGTAAATAAGCATAATAATGTTGAATTAAATTTCAGTTAATCAGGAAATGTCTGTTAGATCATTTAAAAATATTACCATAATTATGGAGAATTTGTGTAACAGACATAACAATAGTCAATTAGTAACAGGCCCTACATAACATACTCATTTATTAGAAACAGTACATTTTATACAGAAATATTTAAGAACAGCTCCAGTGAATTTTATACCTACCCGGGGTAGCTTTTTTATATGGAAAGAAGTCAGAAGTATGAAAATAGTAATTGTTATTATGACGATTAATACACAACAGAACAAATATATATCCTTTTTAAATATTTGGCAGTCCTTTGCCCTAAAGATTACTCTCCCTGTTCATGATTTTTACCTAACGCTTTTTTGTTGCGCCTCTGAACTTAGGTTCTGGAGGATACAGACGCTATAGAAGTTTATTATTATTATTCGTGAGAATTAATATATATCAAAAAACATGGAAACCTAGTGCGTTTACCTGATGATATCTGTGAATGTGACGGGAAACTGAGGGGGTAACTCTGGCTCAGGGCTTTCTTCCCTTGGCACCCTCACCCCCCGGGGCCGCGCCTACAAAAACATGACTTAGTACAGACATGAATATACCATCATGACCCGAGGTTTGAGTACTGTCTGCAACAGAGGTTACAACTCAGCATCAGTGAGGAGAGATAAAGGTAAGGTCCTATATACACCGTAGCGCAGTGTCCAGTCCTCAGGGCGGTTCAAAAAGGTACGTTCTTAAAAGGTGCAGTATCCAGTCCGTACAGCTGTTCAAATGTGTTTTTACAATTTACTCACTGGCAGATCTGTTCAATCTAACACCATCCTGACTTCTCTGGGAAGCATTCAACCATGTTGCAATCATTGTGTGAAGAAAAAGGTTGACTAGTTGAATAAGACCATTACATTGTAACCACAATAACACAGACTAGTCAGTTAAAAGAACATTGCCGAGCGCTGGAAACAACTAGAACAATTAGAACTATTCATACACTAATATCCACCACTGTCTACAGCCATATAGCTGATTGAAATCTCCATTTGGTAGATCAGAGGCCAACTGTCAAATGAAGTGACTGATTGTAGAATGACGCAAGTGACCCCTGGGCCTCAGAGGAAGTGCATATTTACAATGATAAAAAGTTACTAGTGTAATAATAATATATATAATATATATATATATAAATGACACAGAATTTCTATCCCTAAGGTAATGAAACCTGGTGTCTGGGTTGCACACTAGTACGCTACATAATTTCAATTGATATCACTTTGTCCAATCAACTTCTAGTGACATTAGTTTGATTAGTAAAATACTAGTTTGGCTCACAATTATATGTGTTTAAATTTGAGTAAAAACATAAAAATCTGCATCACACAAAATTTAAGGAAATTCTATTTAGAATATCTAAGCTAGTCTTAAACTGAATGGTTGAGATATAATAGATGGTTTCTGTTCTTTGTTACTATATTTGTCTTGTAAATAAGCCTATTTCATCCATTTGTTCTAATGTTATCTACTTCTCCACATCATGCACGTTACAACATCATTAATACCGATGGAGCACAGTCATAACTGTCATTAATAGTTTTAGAAACACCTTATAAAATGTCAGTGTGCATTACCTGGACATGACAACTGTGACAGTACCAGTATCTGCTCTGTGTATTAAGGTATTAGTGGATCTATCAGATGGCTATATGTGGGGCAGTTTATATAGACAGCAAACAAAACAACTCATTGTGTGGGTTGAATGTGTTTGCCACAAACATGTTTACCCAGGGCCACTCTGGAGTTGACAGTGAAACAGGTGTTGCGGATCGGGGGGCCTATATATATTTATATAATGTTGTTCCGATTAATAAATTTTGTTGATGACTGTTTGATTCATGTTTGTAATCAATTAATTGATAACAACCTTGTTTGATTGACAATCGTTTTAATTATAAAAAAATTTACTTTGAGTGAAATTTATCATTTCAGTCTAACCAAAGCACGTTTTGGTTTCATGAAAAAAGACGTCACTGACATTATTCCAAACTGCTACACTTACAGCAAGTTTAGAAACCTGATATTACGGGAAGATGCAATGCATTAAATGTATAAACATCGTGGGACGGTTCAAAAAAGTTCTTGTATCAATTATTACGAACATGCAGGTGCATACATTTTCATCAAATACGTTATACATTTACATCAACTGCCACCGATGGGTCGCATTAGTTCTGCACCTAGTGATCAAACGTTTCTGAGAATGGCTGCCTACAAACTGATTATACAATCTATCACTGATCGGTTTTACTAAACCAATGATCGATTACGAAAACAAAACCAATTCCCAACATTACCGATAAATAAGAAACCTGTACATAAGAAAAGCACATAAAATTGCACAAATTAAACAACGTGGAGCACAGTGGCACAGTGGTTAGAGCTTTGGATTCTTATTCCAGAGATTCTGTGTTCAAACCCTCTTTCTGCCCTTCCAAATCTTGGGTAAGTTTGTTCACTCTACATTGCTTCAATTCACTCAGATGTATGAGTACCTAGCTATATGCAGCTGTGGATATTTTTGTATGAACAGTCTACGCACAATAATTGCTTCCCAAAGAAGCCGAGGTGATGTTTGATTGAACGGGTCTGTCAGGGATTAAAGTGTAAAGTGCTCTGAGCAATCCTAAAGTTTGGACACTGCGTTTTATTAAAAAAACTTACGTTTTATTTTTTACATAAAACGCCAGAATGGTGGTGATTCCAATGTCCAGTGAACCCACCTTGATGTTCCCGCTGAATCCCTTCATTCCCTGTTGGGTCTGGAAGTTCTCTTTCACCCGGTTCTGCTCAACAGTCCTCTGTCCAACAACAAACACAACTCTAATTACACACTGCTAACAATTGAAACTGTACAATGCAAACAACTCTATATCTTAAAACACATTGCAAACAATTCCAAATCTCCAATCAAACAATACAATCAACTCTAAATCTCCAATTAAACAATACAATCTACTATACATCTCCAATCAACAATTCAAACCACTCCAAATCTCCAATCAAACAACACAATCAACTCTAAATCTTCAATCAAACAATGAAAACAACACAAAACTTCCAATCACATAATACGATCAACTCCAAATCTCCAATCAAACAATACAAACAACTCTAAATCTCCAATCAAACAATAAAAACAACTCCGATTACACATTGCAAACAACTTCAATTACACAATGGGAGCACTTCAAAATAACACACAAAATAATTGTCTCTACACAAATTAAATATGCAAATGAACAAGGTAACCACAAATCGTCAACAATATAGTGTCTCACAGTAAACAATGTCACCACAAGATTTGTAATTAGTTCTCTTCCAGCATTAACCAATTCTAACTTCTACTCCTAATCCCATTTAGCAATTTCTATACTATGTCTTATTAGTCTTTATTGATTATGACACTAAAATGTATATATTTCTATTATATTATTGCCAATGATGAAATACTACCACCAAATCATTGACATCAAGCCTTAATTTATGTCCTAGGCGAAGCACGATCAAACTTACATATCTTCGGTGTTCAACTGGAGTCTTTGGTCTGCTTGAGGGTTTGCCGCGCCCCCTGGCCAAGGGTGGGATACTTTGTTTGGAGCGAGGTGGTTCTCTGCCCCCTTCCTAAAAACATTTTATTTTATTCTTTAGCCAATAATGGATTTTGTGAAAAAACTTGTAACATCATAATTCAGTAACGTTATTAAATGTTGGCCTAATCAAAACAAATTGTGTTGGTGAAATATCAAGTTTTTACCAACCAGGCCACTGTTGCATGTATGAATAACACGTCTTGTAGACCAGCTGTAAATATTCACTGTGTAAAACTGCTTATTGTCCAACACAATATCCATGATGGTGCATATCATTAGAACCTTGTGTACCATGCTGCATACCTATCCTGTAGCGCCGGTGTCATATCATTAGAACATTGTGTACCATGCTGCATACCTATCCAGTAGTGCCGGTGTCATATCATTAGAACCTTGCGTACCATGCTGCATACCTATCCAGTAGTGCCGGTGTCATATCATTAGAACCTTGCGTACCATGCTGCATACCTATCCAGTAGTGCCGGTGTCATATCATTAGAACCTTGCGTACTATGCTGCATATCTATCCTGTAGTGCCGGTGTCATATCATTAGAACCTTGTGTACCATGCTGCATACATATCCTGTAGTGCAGGTGTCATATCATTAGAACCTTGCATACCATGCTGCATACCTATCCAGTAGTGCCGGTGTCATATCATTAGAACCTTGCGTACCATGCTGAATACCTATCCAGTAGTGCCGGTGTCATATCATTAGAACCTTGCGTACTATGCTGCATATCTATCCTGTAGTGCCGGTGTCATATCATTAGAACCTTGTGTACCATGCTGCATACATATCCTGTAGTGCAGGTGTCATATCATTAGAACCTTGCATACCATGCTGCATACCTATCCTGTAGTGCAGGTGTCATATCATTAGAACCTTGTGTACCATGCTGCATACCTATCCTGTAGCGCCGGTGTCATATCATTAGAACATTGTGTACCATGCTGCATACCTATCCAGTAGTGCCGGTGTCATATCATTAGAACCTTGCGTACCATGCTGCATACCTATCCAGTAGTGCCGGTGTCATATCATTAGAACCTTGCGTACCATGCTGCATACCTATCCAGTAGTGCCGGTGTCATATCATTAGAACCTTGCGTACCATGCTGAATACCTATCCAGTAGTGCCGGTGTCATATCATTAGAACCTTGCGTACTATGCTGCATATATATCCTGTAGTGCCGATTATCATAATAAGCAATGTCCCAATGATTTCCTTGTAGGCTGTTTACTAGGCTATATGTAGCCTTCCTTTTGTGTTTATTTTTGATGTAAACCCAGGGTCCAAATATTATATAAAATTTGGACCCCCCGAGTCCAGGTATCATACTCAATTTAGACTTGTGTCATGGTATTAAATGTTGACCTCCTGAATACGGAATATAGCTGATCCCATCCAGTGTGTAGATTGTACATAATATTTCAAGTTGCTAGTAATTTTCAATCTGTAATTAAAAAGTTGTTGGGCAAGAAACAGACCGATGTGGAGAAATTTTTTTGCTGCCCTAAACGAGCCAATAGGCACAACAGGCAGTGAGTAATGTAGGTACATGTAATTCAACAGTTATCTACACGTGTCCATTTTTCATGAAATGTTGTAGCCTCGATTATCCAGGCACCGTGTGGTGGAAGCTTTGTCCCATCACAACTGCCTGGATTATTAAGGTCCAGCCAATGTTACCAGTAGGGGGCTTTACCCCAGATTCAGGTGGAGACGATGATTGGCTCTCAGCCAACTATGAAATAACAAATTAAATAAGGATACACTTTTATCAGATAATACTATACTATAACAACTATTCAACATTAAACTTATATTGAAACTTGTCACACAAAAATAAACCGACATTAAACTTGTTTTCGTAGTTTAGTGCCTTTTAATCACATGTCACAATCACTCTGAGCCAGACTATCATTCTGTCATGCAGCCAGGCGAGAGTCAATTAAGCGAGACTAGAAATGTCGTTGATATATTGACATCCTATCTTAAATGTAGCTGAGACTCCACTAACATATTAAACATAAATATACTGTTTATGCTTTGACTGGTGGCGTCTTACGATATTACAGTTCTGCTTGTACCCGGTTACTCACTATGCCGAGGTAGAGGCCGGTGAGGTTGTGGCTGGTAGACCTCCTCACTGGCATGGCGTTTGTCACAAAGCTTGTACTGTACATAGTAGAGAGGTCCGGTGTCACTGTCGGGTCTCGCATCTTGGCTCAGTGGGAGACTGCGCCTAGAGATTGCAAGCACAGATACAGACAGCTAAATGGCATTTACTTACATGTTGAATTAAATAAACGAAAACCATGAATTAATATATGCCTTACACCTTTCAAACTTCTTTTATACACCGAGGTCATACATGTTTGAAGTGCTCAAAACACACTCAAAATATGTTCTGATAATAATATATAAATTTGATGCAAAAGGCAACACCCACTCGCAGACACACAGTCAAACACACCCATGCATATGAATCAAATTAGACATGTGTGCCGGGCATCACATTATATATGTACCACTGGGGTGCTATAATTTATTACAGAAAATCACAAAACTATTCAGTTAATGTTCCGACTGTTCCAATTGATACAAGGGACTATTATATAAACATGTGAAATTTCTATAACTAACAACAAATACTGTTACCTGCGAATCTGTACAGTAAATCCTCCCGCTGACGTCCCCAACTGTAGAAAAGTAGTATATCACAGGCATCGACGTTTTGTCTGGGACTCAACCCACACACACATGCACAGTGCACAGATACAGCAATACACTTAATGACCTAAGTTTGTCTACTGAGTCTATATGCAGGCTTTCCTACATGTGCTGTGCTCTTGCTAAATGTGTGGTTTCCACGCTTCAATGACCACAGAAGAACTACAGTAGCTAGTGATCAATAAGCAAATACCTCTAGTTCAGAAGCGCCTATAATTACACGGCCTTCTTAATCCATCCAATGTTTACCTACTGTGATTCAATTGAAACGGCATTCACAAGCTGCCACTAAATCCCCGGAATTATTTCCTTTCCAATTTCGTAATCCCAGTTGTCATACGGGCACTTACTGTACCATGAAACCTGGCATGTAAAAACGGGATCATGTTTCACAATAACTTAGACCCCCACTGCAAGGCATGCCAATAGGCGAGCGGTAGAACCACCTATCGGACCGATTTAAATGCCCCCCGCTACACACACACCCGAATGTTATATCATTTCAAAGCTTTACAACTCCCCGTCCCAACGAGGCCTGTCGTAGAGCTGCCAAGTGGTGCAGTAAGCGTGAATCCAAGGTCAAACAAGGTCACTGTCAAATGATGAATTTTTTTAATTGTGCACTTCTGCAATCGTCTTAAGATTACAATGGCCGCATATCTACTTTGTTTAATTACAAGATGGCCATGTCATATATTTTTGGAAACCTTACTGTCTCCCTGTCAAACAGAGGTCAGATATGGAGGTATTACCCGATACGGCACAAGTGGGCTAAGGTCAAACAAAGTCACTGTGAAATTATGAATATTCAATTTTTTGGCAATACCTTGAAAGTAGGTGTGCAATAGGTGTGGAGTGAAGGTTAAACAAGGTCACCATCAAACGACGAATGTTCAAAACTACGCCACTCCACAAGAGTTCTACACTTACAATCGTTGCGTAGCTACTTTATCTACATACACTAGGCCATTTGACATACCTTTTGAAACCGTACTGTATCCCCGTCAAAATGAGGTAGGGTATGGAGTTGTAAAGTGGTGCTCTAACTGTGGAGTGAAGGTTAAACAAGGTCACCGTCAAAAGATGAATTTTCAAAATTATGCCTTTCTGCATATAATAGGTTAGCCAACATGTGATGTTATACTTTTAACTGCATTTTTGTTAATGGCAGGAATTCATGCTAGATCCATCACACAGGGGATAAGAAAATAGGTGTATGTGGACGTCACCCTCGATTTTTAAGGTTATCTGAGGGTCACAAACTCAAACTTGTGTCAAAATAGTTTTATTAATTAATTGACATCTTCTTGTACACACCGATGCATAAAACCAAATATGTTATAATTTGTACACGTATTCTCTGTGTTATCAGGTGTTGAACTTTGAATTTTCTCATAAATATATGGGATAATCTAATATAAAAACGTGATTTTCTTAAATGTGTTTATCGTGTACACCAAAGTTGTTTGCACACCCAATTATTCTTTATAAGCCTGTTTGTATATATTCCTGTTGATATAATGTACATATTATTTAAACATGCATTTGGTCAATAAGATGACATGAAAGTCAAAGAATTTGCCCAAAATGTAGTTAGGATGTCAAAGAAGAGAGGTGGCAATCACAGATTAGAATTCTACTCACAACACAGTCGACCAACTGTCACATGTTTTGAGGAACAAAACAATTCAATAAATCATGCAGGAATCCAAATTATTTCAGGGTGTGATTGATAAACGTGGAAACTATGGAGATCATGCTGGATATCATCAGGACTGAAATGATTGACAACTATATTGAACCTTTCATTGCAATTATACATTGGCTAACCATCTATGATCTTACAAGCTACACTCTCTCGATGGAGAACAGTCTCTCTGGCAGATGTGAAACACCCCGAGAAGACAGCACAAGAGGCTGATGCAGTATTCATTAAAGGATACTTCGTTGTGAAGAAAACCCAAAGGTGCTTCAACCAAGTGCTGCTGATCAGCCAACTGAGCCAATTATTAGCACATACAGGATGCATAATGGTATCATTGGCATTACAAAAAATTATCGAGTCAGTTCACCGAGCTGCCCTGGATTTTGAGTGGCACCCACAGACATCTACAATAGGGGATAGCCGCATTCACACAGGAATTCTGATACCTTCTTCCTCGTACGTGTGTCGATATGAGACGATATAGCTATATGTTCACAATCTGCTGTAACCCAATCTTTGCATGATGGTTAGCGTGTGTAATATGAAGTTGTAGGGTGGAGGAGCATCGTCAGACCCAAAGAGTTGGGTTCTGACAGGATCGACGGTTTGCTACTCACGAGCTAGTGCCATAAAATATGTGGTTCTGGAAATGTTGCAAGCTCGATGTCTTCACATGACCATGAAAGGCTGATGTTGAATTAGTTAGTGCATGGAAGCAGAGCAGGTTATCATTTGCAGGTTGTGTAAGTCTTTCAGATTGTTTCTGGATGTTCCAAGGGTGTACAAAGTCCAGCCGTACCAAGACACAGGGCAGCTACACCTTTGGTGTTGAGTTCGTGTCACCTCCAAATGTGGCTACAGACAGTGGGACAGGGGATAGCTAGTGTCACGGCATTCACCATTTCCACTATCCTGTAGTGACACCATTAACTTATTGCTTTAACAGATTTCTGTCAACTTTGGTAGTGTTGTGTACATTGTGTAGTTGCAAAGGTTTATGAACGTTGCTTCCTCGGTGCATCATGAAACTATGTAGTTTCTTCAACCAGTCGATGCTTCACGGTGATGATAACCTACTACGTTTCTTGGTATTCAGCTGTTAGATGAGTTGACTATTGACAACGTCACTTGGAGCAGAGTATTTTGCTGCCATAGGTACTAAAGGCATGTCTATACTCTGTACGTCAATCCGATTTCTGCTATAGTAGGCTCCTGTATGGAGTCAGCGACGATATTGCCGACATACACACACTTGACAGGGAGCAAAAACACTGGTTAAAAGGCCACCACTCTTGCGTCCGTGACCATCGCTCCCACCTGTAAGTCAGTGTTTCCATATTCACCGTCAGTTCCTCTGAACACACCAAGAACTTTGTGACAAGCTTCTTTGTCATTAGCGTCGCGCTTCCGTGCTTCATCCATGGTGGATACCATCAGAGCAGTTGACCGTGGTCTCTTCCTTGTCGTCTTCCATATTGAAGTACTGTGACATTCGTAATCGTTCTGACCATGTGACGCAGAACGTATCCCTGGGTTGATTGTCCCATGTAAGACTGATGAGGTTTGGCTGATCAGCTGGAATTTGGTTGAAGGGCCTTTTGGTTTTCTTCAAAACAAAGTTTCCTTTAATGAATACATGCCCATCGGGAGGGCACAGTTTGGATGATTGTAGATGGTTAGCCAATGTATAATTGCTGCGAAAGACTCTATATAGCTGCCAATCGTCTCAGCCCTGATCTCTATAGTTTCCAACCAGATCATGAAATTTGGATTCCTCCGTGAGATATTGAATTGTCTCGTTCCTCAAAACATCTGACAGTTGGTTGACTGTGTTATGAGTAGAATTCTGATGTGCGATTGCCACCTCTCTTCTTCAACATCCTAAAGTTCTACATTTTTGGCAAGTTCTTTGATTTTCACATCATGTTAATGACCAAATGCCTGTGTAGTAATAAATAATATGCATATTATATCAACAGGAATATATACAAACAGGCTTACAAAGAATAATTGGGTGCGTAAACAATTCTGGTGTATGCAATAAACACATTTAAGAAGATCACGTTTTTATGTTAGATTATCCCATATATTTATAAGTAAATTCAAAGTTCAACACCTGATAAAACAGACAATACATGTACAAATCATAAAATATTTCGTTTTATGCAACAGCGTGTACAAGACGATGTCACTTAATTAATAAAAATATTTTGACACAGGTTTAAGTTTATGACATTCAAATAACTTTCAAAATCGAGAGTGGCATCCACATACACGTATTTTCTTATCCCTTGTGTGATGGATGTAGCAAGAATTCTTGCCATAAACAAAAAAATGCAGTTAAAAGTATATCACATATTGACTAACCTACTATCTGTGGAAAGGCATAATTTTGAAAATTCATCTTTTGACGGTGACCTTGTTTAACCTTCACTCCACAGTTAGAGCACCACTTTACAACTCCATGCCATATCTCATTTTTATGGGAATACAATACGCTTTCAAACGGTATGTAACATGGCCTAGTGTACGTAGATAAAGTAGCTACGCAACCATTGTAAGTGTAGAACTTTTGTGGAGACGTAGTTTTGAACATTTGCCTTCACTCCACATCTACTGCACCATGTGATAGCTCCCCGTTGTATCCCATATTTACGTGGAGACAGTTGGCTTTCCAACGGTATATGACATTGCCATAAATAGATAAGTAAAATAGATATACGCAACCATTTACATTGTATGACATTTGCGGGATGACACAATTTCGAACATTTATCACTTGACGGTGACTCTGTTTGATCGTTTCTAAACACCTACTCCATCAACTGACAGCTCCATGTCATATCTCATTTTGACGGGGAGAAATGGTTTTTTCACGATATGTATGACTCGTACATATAAATGAAGTACTTGCAGGGTCATTGTAACTTTATGACTTTTGCGGTATTGCAAGAAAATCTAATGTTCATCATTTCATGGTAACCTTGTTTGACCTTAGCTTCACTCATACAATATTAGGTAACATCTCCATATCGTACCTGTTTGACGGGGAGACAAAAAGGTTTCCAAAAATATATAACACAGCCATCTTGTAATTAAGTAAAGTAGATATGCGATCATTGTAACGTTAAAACAATTGTGGAAGTGCACAATTTCGAAAATTCTTAATTTGACGGTGACTTTGTTTGACCTTGGATTCACACTTACTGCACCACTTGGTAGCTCTACGACAGGCCTGTTTGGGACGGGGAGATGTAGAGTTTTCAAATGATGTAACATCTGGGTGTGTGGGGGGGGCATTTAAACTCCTGAAATAAAACACTTTTTGGGGATTTGCCGCTCGCCTAGAACACATAAAGTATGTATTGTACTTAAATATATTAAATATATATAAATTAATACTACAGTTGGTATCACATTTCAACATGTTGAAGGTTGTTTTATATATGAGTACGATGAACTCACTCACTCATTTAATCACTGATTTAGTCACTGACTGAGTTTGGTTAGTCACTCAGCAAGTCACTCACTCAGTCAGTCACTCGGTCAGTCAGTCACTCACTCGATCATTCCTACCATCTGTCTCTGGATGTCTCTATCCCTCATTCACATCTAAAAGTTAACAGAATATGATAGCTTTGACAGGTAAACCATGAAATAAGCCTATCACGGAAGATCATGGTGTTTTTATTGAGATTATGGCATATTTGAGATTATGGTATATTTTAAATTTAACTAATCATCAATAAGACATCATGTAATCATATCATTTGACCGTACTAAATTATTCAGGGACTTTAAACCTAAGCCTACACGTGTGTGTGTGTGTGTGTGTGTGTTTGTGTGTGTGCGTGTGCGCGCTAACGTGCGTGTATAATCGCAGTCGTGTAAATCATCTGTCACTGACATTGACAGGTGCTTCGAAGTTAGTCGTTGGTGTTTACATTACCCTGACTACAGCTACCCCCATTCCTGCATTACCGCAATAATGCCTGAAAGACTGCTCTGGCAACAACTCAATCAATCAAATCAATCACGGTTAGGCCCAGGGATTATCGTGACGTATCGACTGTGTACGTTACGACTTCTAGACTAAAAGTAAGTTCCATTTCACTTCGGTCCTTATATCTATACTATAATTCTATCACAACAGAAGTCACACACTTACTTGATAGTTCAACGCTAACAAACTACACGGATTGCACAACGGGGCGCCGACATGCTAGAGTAGTATAAACAAGTTTGTTTGCGAATGTACGCGCGGTTACGCCGTCGCGACGTGCAGCCCACTCGCACCGTGACGTCATGTGGCAACATGCCGCCACTGACTTCGTGCACTCGACTGTTAATTGTCACCCCGTCAAAGTATGTGTAGTGTTGTCTCCAAATGTTATATACGTTGCCTGTCGATGAAACGATAATTCGAGGCTTCGAAACCGCATCATATTTTTCTCTAACTTTTTACTAGTCTTTATCAAAGACCGACAGGTGTCAGCACTTGTACTTTGCGGGCTGCGTTGAGACATGAGTTGACAACTATATTTGTTTATATTAATTTTATTTTATATTTAAAATATCATAATCAAGGCAGAAATAAAGTAACATTTTACCAGATATGTACTCATACGTCGCTTGTCCCTCACATTACAGCTGAATATGCAAAAAGCAAACAATATAATTCTAACAAGAATTGTGCACCTGGTCATTGAACATTATATTCTGCGCAAAATTGCAGCGATTTGTTTTACTGTACTAAAAAGGTAACATGAACCACAGGTAATGAAAATGTACATACACATTTTACAATCAACTGTTCGTACTACAAAGTGCAAACCAACAACCTTGTACTATGAAAGGTTTATAGTTAACATTAAGCAACAGGATACATGCTGCAAACAAATCAAACCTACATCAATAAGGTAACTTAAAATAAACCCTAATATCCTTGACAAACGCATGACTAAGTGCAGCCAAATAACGTCCAAACTGAGCCAAATAAGCAGTATGGTGGGTTCTGGCATGTTTGCTTCAGAACCACATATATTTCACACAAAAACTACATGTAAAATTGAGCACTTGGGAACACAGTACACACATACACAGATAAAACACTAGACCTAATAACTTTGGTAACTATAAACCATCCTTGTAATCCTAGAATATTTGTATTTCAAGTCATTCATCAGTCTATAGTCGCTGACAAAATCAAGACAATTAAACATAGATAATTTTTAGTTTGTCATCATTGAAACTGTGTTTTGCCCATCCAAATGAGTTGCTGTATCATTTGTCTGTGTCATGAATATGAGACATTGGATGTAATTAAATCTTAGCATTGCATTTCATTGGTTGATGTGGTACAAAGGTCAATGTCACGGTCATCTATCAGAGATACACAATTGTCACCATAGGTTCACAAGGATGGTGTAAACTCAATACACACAATTTTACATAATAAAACATTCTAGATTCTTATATTCATAACCGGTGTCACTTATACATTACAGAATCGACTTCATCTTGAGAGTGTTGAAACATCTTGATCAACAGACAGGAATATACACATGCTTGTCTCATTGCGCAATTTCTAATATCATTCCTTATACAGCCTGTATTGTTATTTTCAAACTTTCTTAAAAGGAAAAGTTTCTTCTTACACAGTGCAATGTCCAGTCCTTTGGACTTGACAATACCACCCACTAAGATAAACAAGGCTATATACCGCCCACATTTAATAACAGTTACTGTCGTCATTAGTTCCGAGACACTACCAATACCAGCAAAGTAACTCAGATATCTCTACAGAACTGTTTTGAGTACATACAGTGAACTCTCACCTCAAGGAACTTTCATGGGCCGTCTAAGTAAGAGTGTTGTATGAAACATAACTGGTGGCAATGATATCATTGAAAACTAAAGGTGTACATCACCAGTGCATGTATACAGTAGAATTGTGTTAATATAGATGCCTTGGTCACCCAAATGAACATGTCAAGATTAACCAGTTTTCTGGAGAGATGACACACGCATCCTGTACTTTTGTAATGTTTCCTTTCACCCATAATGTATACCTAAAGTATTTATAGTTGACTAAACAACTTAATAATAAATGGTCACAATTACACACAAATGTGTTTACTGCACATAGAGAAATAGATTGGGCAGATGCTGCGATTGCAGGCAGTTGGGATTTTCAGAATGTTGTGTTATTTTTGTGTAAAATTAGTTTGTTGCCTGATTTGGGCTCTCAGATCCAGAATGCAGATTAACAGTGAATATTAATGTTTAGGAATTCCACTGATGTGTAGTTATGTCTGGATGTTACTGGAGTATCAGGATCCAAACTAACAATATTTCACTCTATATCCATACTTAATATCAAAAATAGATAAACGAGCAAAAAATGTACAATTAAAAAAACATCTTAAAATACAAAATTTAACAAATGTTAACACCCTTATGGCATGTCCAATCCCAATGATCTTGGTATCGTTTGAATGCTAACACTTTCTGCTATTCTTTCATATACATGGTTTCCTGATGATCATTCCTAAAATAACCTATAAACAGACACACAACCATGCCGTTTCCATTGTCTGATGAATGATGTTGGTTCGTTGACACAGTTCAACCATCAACCGATTGAGGTGCCAGTTTCTGATCATAATTATACTATGAGCTCCACCCACTTCTGGACGGCGATGAAACTGACATTCTTAATGTCAACTTGGCATCACAATCACGTATATCAACCAACCAATACAAATCATTTTGACCCTTAGTCTCTGTTCGTTGGCATATGTTATTGCAACATTACATCGACATCGAGAATGCCAGTTTCACCACCATCAAAGCATGTCAGTTTTATCATCATTTAAAAGTGGGTGGAGCTTATAGAATGAATTTTTTTTTAATGGTGATGTTTGCATGTCTGAATCCTATACAAATAAGAAGGCAGCACCACAATCAGAAGATTAGTATATCGAGTACCCGAAGCAAACATCATTTGGAACAGAACACCAAAAACGACAAGATTGTAGGTCCGTTCTTTGAATGGATACAAGGAGGTCTAGATGGACGCAAGAGTAACAGAAAGTGCAAGCTTTAAAATGATACAAAAATCGTCAGGATTGGACGAGTTGTGAAGGTGCCAGCAATCGTTGAATTGAGTGTTTTTGGATATGTTTTGAGTTGAACATGTTTTGCTCATATATCTATTTATATATCTACATATATATATATATATACACATATGCATATACATACATGCATGTACAAAAACTATAAATGTTCAACATATTTAAATAACAAATTATATTCATAGATATATAATTATGTATATACATGCACATGTGCAACATTTAAATGAATATATAAAAGTAATAAAAACAAAACTAAAACAAACAAAAAACACGAGATTTAACAACTCTTCCTAAACTAACATACCGTCAATAATATCAGAAAAAACTACATTTATGTAGATGACGATTTAAATTGAGTAAATTTTTCTAAATTATTTAACTTTCGATAGAACTGTGTTTTTTACTGAATAAATATGTTGTGATACAATGTATACCAGTGTTCACATAAAACCACTGGTAATGAAAATTGAGTTTAATTACCTATTTTGTGGTTAAGTGGGTAATCAGCATTTTAATATCGATTGAAAACACTGTTGTACTTATATAAATGTAAGAAAATGGTCCTACACAGGATATTTTCTGAAATTGTAGAAACTATTGTTACAACCTAATTGTCAGACTGTTATTGACAGGCACCAACAACTCATATTAACTCTACCAGTGAATTTCTTTCTGAAAAATCCACCAAATCACCTTCATACATTTCCATGAACCAATCCATAGAACACTGACTTCTCATTTTGCATCAACACACTAGGTGGCGCAAACTCCACCACCTTCCCATCATGCATCACCAGCACACGGTCGCTGTCGAGAATCGTGTCTGTCCTGTGTGCTATAGTGAGAATGGTGTTGTCACGGAATTGTTCCCGAATGGTCACTTGTATAAGTTTGTCTGTCTGTCTGTCGACGCTGGCTGTGGCCTCGTCAATGCACAGAACCTGTGTCACAGAAATGTGTGTGCATATAAATACGTTTAAATATTATGTATGATTAGTACTCCCTTTAAAATGAGGATTTATAAAAAAATTGTAAATATACCTGTATATCAAAGCGGAAAACGTTTGAAAATATTTCATAGAAAAATGGGCAAAAGGCCCTGAAGTCCTTTGGACTAATATGTCGATATGTGACCCCGGCTGACCAAATGAGTGATATAAGTCGGAAAAATTGTAACATTGTTTTCTTACATTCTTGTAAAGGTTGGGTAGGGTGCTTTATATGGTTTCAAAAATTATGACAGCTAAAAAAATTGGCAAAGTTATGGAGCATTGAACATGGTAGGGTTCAAAAAGTAAAAATGAAGAAAACGGCTGTTGAAGTTTTACATTATATATGCAAATGGATTGCATGGAAATATTACATGCATGACATTCAAATGTGGCACATAGTATGTATGTTATGTTGCAATGATACACTGGAAGTACAAATGTGCTGCTACAAAAACTTATCAATTTATGCCAGAATATGTCTTTATGTGCAAAACTAAGAGGACAGATTATTTGAGAGCAAAAGGTAGACTAAAGAAAATAAAAAATGACAAAGCTAATGCAGAGTTAAGAGAATTGGTTAGTGGATATAAATTTAAAACAAATACCAAAATGCTACCATAAACAGTTACATGAAAAGTTGCGCAACCTAAAACACAGCAAGCCTGCAGAATACTGGGATATACTTAATAAAGCAAGTAACAGCAGTGAAAAATGTGGAAATATTTCACTGAATAAGTTTATGAACCATTTTGAAAAACTCGGTGAAAAACCTGAAAGTGAAATTGCAGCTAGTGAGATACCTTTTGATCCAAGAAAGTCAAACGAACACATAAACAGACCATTCACGCAAGATGAGGTACTAATGCAAATAAAAAAACTCAAAAACAAAAAGGCATGTGGTCTTGATAATGGATTCCCATTACACATTATAGTTACAGCCCATATGGAGGCATTCAGTTTGACACTGGAACAATGGCAAGCAGTGAGCTGACTGCTAGTCCAATACACCTGTACACAGATTTACAGCTGGTCCCCCAACTCAGCAACCCCAGTGATCAGGGCAAAGTCCACTATCCAGTTATAAATAGAAATCAGTAGTGGCTGCAGGAGGCAGCAGTAGAGAAATAGCAGGGAAATTTTGCCTTTTGGTGGCCCTAAGGTGCCCTTATAATGATTCAATCAAATACAGAGTTCTTGTGTACAGTGACACTACCACACGAAATGTATATGCTAAATTAGAGAAAAAGTTACTGAACAGTTTTTGACAAAATGTGAAAAATTACAAGTTTTTTGGGCTCTGGAGGGCCCTACAGGGCCTTTAGAATGATTCGATCAAATACAGATTTCTCGTGCACAGTGGCAGTGCCCTAAGATATGTCTATGCAAAATTAGAGAAAAAGTTGCTGAACGGTTTCTGAGATATGGCAGCTAACGGTGCACGGCGCACAGCACACAGTGGATGCAGAGTGATGGCATTAGTCCATTGGACCTTCGGCCCAAAGGACTAAAAATCATAGAGAACAAGTTTTCATATTTGAGCAATTGTGAGACAGTAAAAACACAACATAAAGCCATAATTTAGCTGAATATTGATCTTCAGTGCACATTTTTCAATGCATACCATTAACAGAATAGTAGAAGAACTTTCTAGAACATCCCCAGATAGCATCTGTTCTCAAATTGTGGCAAAGTTTTTTTGTTATACGAACACACCATTATTATAAAAGTGCCACTATGGTATAAAATTGATATAGCAATTTTGTGCAGTGGCAGCTATATTTTGTACATTGGTTCTACACATCCCTAGATCCATACCTTTGCTCTCGTCAACAAGGCTCTCGCCAGACACAGCAGCTGTCTCTGTCCGACTGAGAAGTGGCGCCCTCTCTCAGCTACTTGTGCGTCTAGACCTCCGAGTCGCTCAACCACGTCTTTGAGGTGACACCGATGGAGTGTGTCCCACAATTCCCCTTGATGACACAGTTCCTCGGGATCAAGGTTCTCCTGGACGGACCCACTGAACAGGAACGGATCCTGGGGGATTATCGCAAGACGAGATCTGGAAAATAGAAAAACACTGTAAATATTTTTAATTTTAATTAAATTATGAATAAGTAGATAAATCTGTCTGGATAAAATCAAGTTTTCTAGTCATCAAACAGGATGTCAAACGTATGGCACAATTCAATAATGATCTCATTATTTCAATGTTTTTGTTTTAATTGATACTTGCTGTGGTTGGCGGAATGCACAGGGTTTGGTCTAACAATGTTTCCAATAAAACTATAACCAAATCAAAAATATTATGTATTACAGGAATAGCCTTACATGAATCTAACTGATTTGTTATTGATAATTTGTACAAATTAATTATAACAGTTCTAATTGACAGGGCTAGTAAAATGTCATCACTAAATGAAACTCAATACTCAATAAATGTATCCTTCATAGACTGGATGAATTGCGCGTATGTGTAAATAAAATGCAAACATGTAAAAAAAAATTAGTTTGACCAAAAGCTAGAAAATAATATATTTGACTTATTTACCTTACAAGAAACTTGTTTTTTCGATCTGTATAGTGCATATATGAAATAATAATCTGGCATTCTTGACATGCAAAAAAACCTAACTGATCTGATAAATAGCATCATATGTATAACATATTTTCATTTTATTTTCTTACTATTATTTTTATTTGATTTGGAAAAAAATTGTCCCCCTCACCGTAGGTCCCCCAGGGGGAGATGGGAGACGTTGATCCCATCAATAAGGATCTGTCCAGCCTCCACTTCCAGTATGCGGAAGAGGGTAAGGAAGAGGCTCGACTTCCCGGACCCTGTCCTGCCCACAATGCCGATCTTTTCAGCTGGCTTGGTCTCGAAGGTGACCCCGCTGAGGGCGCAAGGCAGAGAGGGGCGATAGCGTAGGAAGACTCGCTGGAAGACAACTGCGCCCTGGATGGGCCAGTAAGGAGGGGCCTGGGAATAAACAACACACCTTTTTTAATAATGTACATTTTATGTTAAAATTATCTAAAGTATCAGTAAATAAAAAATAATTAATATTGGGGAATAAATTAAAAAGATTAAGTTGTAAAAAGATTACTCATTTGAAGAAAAAAAGTGAGCTAAAACATAACCAAAAATAACTATTAAAATTGTATACAATGTTTCTTGTATGATTATTGCATAGAAAGAACAATAAAATTGACAACATAAATAAATAGAAAACAAGTATTACGGTAAGTGACATCTGTCTCGCTGAGTATGGTTCGGTATTAGAAGTGTGGTAGATAATTAAATCCGCCAATACCCAAATAAATCTAATTGAAATCTCACTTGATCTTGCATTACAGGTGCCCTTAGGCCATTTTAATAAACTGACTGCTCTCATGCTGAACATGTGACAGAAACTGGCAAAGTGATAAACAATTACTGGTTCATACAGCAGGGTTTAAGAGCAAACAACACTTTCATCATTAAATAACCTTATTTCACTCAAATTAACCTTTATTAAAATCTGCTCTGTCTGCACAAAATGGATGAAACAAACGTTAAGGGGAGCCATTCTGTTCCTTTACCCGGACTTAGCCAGCGTAGTAATTTGTAACAGGAAGTCTGATGTGGTGAAGGTGAACATGAGAAAATTGAACATCGTTGAACAGCAAAAGGTTTTGTGGCTAACTCAGCCCGTCTCGGCTGTATTGCCAATAACGCTTGTTTTGGAACTGGATGAATTGTTTACCACTTGAACATGCTGGAGGGTAAAATATTGTGAACATTCTTACAGGCTTACTAAACACAATGTGGTTGGAAGTAAACCTTCGACATGTTTACCGGCATACTAAAAGTAAGGTTGGACTGCCACCGGTACACTCACCCTGAGGATGGCCCAATTCTTCTCTGTGGGTGTAGTCGTGATGTACTCATCCGCTCGCTCCACACTCACCATCTGTTTCTCCGTCTCCGTGAAGGACGTCACCACCCCGTTGAGTAGCCCCGTCACTGAGAGGGCATAGGACACTGCCAGCCCCACCAGACCTGTACACAGCAGAACACGTCAATCCAACTACAGTCCCACCAGACCTGTACACAGCAGAACACGTCAATCCAACGGCAGCCCCATCAGACCTGTACACAGCAGAACACGTCAATCCAACGGCAGCCCCACCAGACTTGTACACAGCAGAACACGTCAATCCAACTACAGCCCCACCAGACCTGTACACAGCAGAACACGTCAATCCAACTACAGTCCCACCAGACCTGTACACAGCAGAACACGTCAATCCAACTGCAGTCCCACCAGACCTGTACACAGCAGAAAACGTCAATCCAACTGCAGCCCCACCAGACCTGTACACAGCAGAACACGTCAATCCAACTACAGCCCCATCAGACCTGTACACAGCAGAACAAGTCAATCCAACTGCAGCCCCACCAGACCAGTACACAGCAGAACACGTCAATCCAACTACAGCCCCACCAGACCTGTACACAGCAGAACACGTCAATCCAACTACAGCCCCACCAGACCTGTACACAGCAGAAAACGTCAATCCAACTGCAGCCCCACCAGACCTGTACACAGCAGAACACGTCAATCCAACTACAGCCCCACCAGACCTGTACACAGCAGAACACGTCAATCCAACTACAGCCCCACCAGACCTGTACACAGCAGAACACGTCAATCCAACTACAGTCCCACCAGACCTGTACACAGCAGAACACGTCAATTCAACTACAGCCCCACTAGCCCTGTACACAGCAGAACACGTCAATCCAACTACAGCACCACCAGACCTGTACACAGCAGAACACATCAATCCAACTACAGCCCCACCAGACCTGTACACAGCAGAACACGTCAATCCAACTACAGTCCCACAAGACCTGTACACAGCAGAACACGTCAATCCAACTACAGCCCCACCAGACCTGTACACAGCAGAACACGTCAATCCAACTACAGCCCCACCAGACCTGTACACAGCAGAACACGTCAATCCAACTACAGCCCCACCAGACCTGTACACAGCAGAACACGTCAATCCATCTACAGCCCCACCAGACCTGTACACAGCAGAACACGTCAATCCAACTACAGCCCCAGCAGACCTGTACACAGCAGAACACATCAATCCAACTACAGCCTCACCAGACCTGTACACAGCAGAACACGTCAATCCAACTACAGCCCCACCAGACCTGTACACAGCAGAACACATCAATCCAACTATGGCCCCACCAGACCTGTACACAGCAGAACACATCAATCCAACTACAGCCCCACCAGACCTGTACACAGCAGAACACTTCAATTCAACTACAGCCCCACCAGACCTGTACACAGCAGAACACATCAATCCAACTACAGCCCCACCAGACCTGTACACAGCAGAACACATCAATCCAACTACAGCCCCACCAGACCTGTACACAGCAGAACACATCAATCCAACTACAGCCCCACCAGACCTGTACACAGCAGAACACATCAATCCAACTACAGCCCCACCAGACCTGTACACAGCAGAACACATCAATCCAACTACAGCCCCACCAGACCTGTACACAGCAGAACACATCAATCCAACTACAGCCCCACCAGACCTGTACACAGCAGAACACATCAATCCAACTACGGCCCCACCAGACCTGTACACAGCAGAACACATCAATCCAACTATGGCCCCACCAGACCTGTACACAGCAGAACACATCAATTCAACTACAGCCCCACCAGACCTGTACACAGCAGAACACAACAATCCAACTACAGCCCCACTAGACCTGTACACAGCAGAACACATCAATCCAACTACAGCCCCACCAGACCTGTACACAGCAGAACACATCAATTCAACTACAGCCCCACCAGACCTGTACACAGCAGAACACAACAATCCAACTACAGCCCCACCAGACCTGTACACAGCAGAACACATCAATCCAACTACAGCCCCACCAGACCTGTACACAGCAGAACACATCAATTCAACTACAGCCCCACCAGACCTGTACACAGCAGAACACAACAATCCAACTACAGCCCCACCAGACCTGTACACAGCAGAACACATCAATTCAACTACAGCCCCACCAGACCTGTACACAGCAGAACACATCAATTCAACTACAGCCCCACCAGACCTGTACACAGCAGAACACATCAATCCAACTACAGCCCCACCAGACCTGTACACAGCAGAACACATCAATCCAACTACAGCCCCACCAGACCTGTACACAGCAGAACACATCAATCCAACTACAGCCCCACCAGACCTGTACACAGCAGAACACATCAATTCAACTACAGCCCCACCAGACCTGTACACAGCAGAACACAACAATCCAACTACAGCCCCACCAGACCTGTACACAGCAGAACACATCAATTCAACTACAGCCCCACCAGACCTGTACACAGCAGAACACATCAATTCAACTACAGCCCCACCAGACCTGTACACAGCAGAACACATCAATCCAACTACAGCCCCACCAGACCTGTACACAGCAGAACACAACAATCCAACTACAGCCTGACCAGACCTGTACACAGCAGAACACATCAATTCAACTACAGCCCCACCAGACCTGTACACAGCAGAACACATCAATCCAACTACAGCCCCACCAGACCTGTACACAGCAGAACACATCAATCCAACTACAGCCCGACCAGACCTGTACACAGCAGAACACAACAATCCAACTACAGCCCCACCAGACCTGTACACAGCAGAACACATCAATCCAACTACAGCCCCACCAGACCTGTACACAGCAGAACACATCAATCCAACTACAGCCCCACCAGACCTGTACACAGCAGAACACGTCAATTCAACTACAGCCCCACCAGACCTGTACACAGCAGAACACATCAATTCAACTACAGCCCCACCAGACCTGTACACAGCAGAACACATCAATTCAACTACAGCCCCACCAGACCTGTACACAGCAGAATACATCAATCCAACTACAGCCCCACCAGACCTGTACACAGCAGAACACAACAATTCAACTACAGCCCCACCAGACCTGTACACAGCAGAACACGTCAATCCAACTACAGCCCCACCAGACCTGTACACAGCAGAACACGTCAATCCAACTACAGCCCCACCAGACCTGTACACAGCAGAACACATCAATCCAACTACAGCCCGACCAGACCTGTACACAGCAGAACACATCAATCCAACTACAGCCCCACCAGACCTGTACACAGCAGAACACGTCAATTCAACTACAGCCCCACCAGACCTGTACACAGCAGAACACGTCAATCCAACTACAGCCCCACCAGACGTGTACACAGCAGAACATGTCAATCCAACTACAGCCTCACCAGACCTGTACACAGCAGAACACGTCAATTCAACTGCAGCCCCACCAGACCTGTACACAGCAGAACACGTCAATCCAACTACAGCCCCACCAGACCTGTACACAGCAGAACATATCAGCAGTCCAACCAGACCTGTACACAGACACACAGAAGAACACATCAATCCAACTGCAGTCCAACCAGACCTGTACACAGACACACAGAAGAACACATCAATCCAACTGCAGTCCAACCAGACCTGTACACAGCAGAACACGTCAATCCAACTACAGCCCCACCAGACCTGTACACAGCAGAACACGTCAATTCAACTGCAGCCCCACCAGACCTGTACACAGCAGAACACGTCAATCCAACTACAGCCCCACCAGACCTGTACACAGCAGAACATATCAGCAGTCCAACCAGACCTGTACACAGACACACAGAAGAACACATAAATCCAACCATAGTCCAACCAGCCCTGTACACAGACACACAGAAGAACACACCAATCCAACTGCAGTCCAACCAGACCTGTACACAGACGAACACATCAATCCAACTGCAGTCCAACCAGACCTGTACACAGACACACAGAAGAACACATCAATCCAACTGTAGTCCAATCAGACCTGTACGCAGACACACAGAAGAACACATCAATCTAACTGTAGTCCAATCAGACCTGTACACAGACACACAGAAGAACACATCAATCTAACTGTAGTCCAATCAGACCTGTACAAAGACACACAGAAGAACACATCAATCCAACTGTAGTCCAATCAGACCTGTACGCAGACACACAGAAGAACACATCAATCCAACTGTAATCCAATCAGACCTGTACGCAGACACACAGAAGAACACATCAATCCAACTGTAGTCCAATCAGACCTGTACACAGACACACAGAAGAACACATCAATCTAACTGTAGTCCAATCAGACCTGTACGCAGACACACAGAAGAACACATCAATCTAACTGTAGTCCAATCAGACCTGTACACAGACACACAGAAGAACACATCAATCCAACTGTAGTCCAATCAGACCTGTACGCAGACACACAGAAGAACACATCAATCTAACTGTAGTCCAATCAGACCTGTACACAGACACACAGAAGAACACATCAATCTAACTGTAGTCCAATCAGACCTGTACAAAGACACACAGAAGAACACATCAATCCAACTGTAGTCCAATCAGACCTGTACGCAGACACACAGAAGAACACATCAATCCAACTGTAATCCAATCAGACCTGTACGCAGACACACAGAAGAACACATCAATCCAACTGTAGTCCAATCAGACCTGTACACAGACACACAGAAGAACACATCAATCTAACTGTAGTCCAATCAGACCTGTACGCAGACACACAGAAGAACACATCAATCTAACTGTAGTCCAATCAGACCTGTACACAGACACACAGAAGAACACATCAATCCAACTGTAGTCCAATCAGACCTGTACACAGACACACAGAAGAACACATCAATCCAACTGTAGTCCAATCAGACCTGTACACAGACACACAGAAGAACACATCAATCTAACTGTAGTCCAATCAGACCTGTACGCAGACACACAGAAGAACACATCAATCCAACTGTAGTCCAATCAGACCTGTACGCAGACACACAGAAGAACACATCAATCCAACTGTAGTCCAATCAGACCTGTACGCAGACACACAGAAGAACACATCAATCCAACTGTAGTCCAATCAGACCTGTACGCAGACACACAGAAGAACACATCAATCTAACTGTAGTCCAATCAGACCTGTACGCAGACACACAGAAGAACACATCAATCTAACTGTAGTCCAATCAGACCTGTACGCAGACACACAGAAGAACACATCAATCTAACTGTAGTCCAATCAGACCTGTACGCAGACACACAGAAGAACACATCAATCTAACTGTAGTCCAATCAGACCTGTACACAGACACACAGAAGAACACATCAATCTAACTGTAGTCCAACCAGCCCTGTACACAGACACACAGAAGAACACATCAATCTAACTGTAGTCCAATCAGACCTGTACACAGACACACAGAAGAACACATCAATCCAACTGTAGTCCAACCAGCCCTATACACAGACACACAGAAGAACACATCAATCTAACTGTAGTCCAATCAGACCTGTACACAGACACACAGAAGAACACATCAATCTAACTGTAGTCCAATCAGACCTGTACGCAGACACACAGAAGAACACATCAATCTAACTGTAGTCCAACCAGCCCTGTACACAGACACACAGAAGAACACATCAATCCAACTGTAGTCCAATCAGACCTGTACGCAGACACACAGAAGAACACATCAATCTAACTATAGTCCAATCAGACCTGTACGCAGACACACAGAAGAACACATCAATCTAACTGTAGTCCAATCAGACCTGTACACAGACACACAGAAGAACACATCAATCTAACTGTAGTCCAATCAGACCTGTACACAGACACACAGAAGAACACATCAATCTAACTGTAGTCCAATCAGACCTGTACGCAGACACACAGAAGAACACATCAATCTAACTGTAGTCCAATCAGACCTGTACACAGACACACAGAAGAACACATCAATCCAACTGTAGTCCAATCAGACCTGTACACAGACACACAGGAGAACACATCAATCCAACTGTAGTCCAATCAGACCTGTACACAGACACACAGAAGAACACATCAATCTAACTGTAGTCCAATCAGACCTGTACACAGACACACAGAAGAACACATCAATCCAACTGTAGTCCAATCAGACCTGTACACAGACACACAGAAGAACACATCAATCCAACTGTAGTCCAATCAGACCTGTACACAGACACACAGGAGAACACATCAATCCAACTGTAGTCCAATCAGACCTGTACACAGACACACAGAAGAACACATCAATCTAACTGTAGTCCAATCAGACCTGTACACAGACACACAGAAGAACACATCAATCCAAATGCAGTCCAACCAAACCTGTACGCAGACACACAGAAGAACACATCAATCCAACTGTAGTCCAATCAGACCTGTACACAGACACACAGAAGAACACACCAATCCAAATGCAGTCCAACCAAACCTGTACGCAGACACACAGAAGAACACATCAATCCAACTGTAGTCCAATCAGACCTGTACGCAGACACACAGAAGAACACATCAATCCAAATGCAGTCCAACCAAACCTGTACAAAGACACACAGAAGAACACATCAATCCAACTGCAGTCCAACCAGACCAGTACACAGACACACAGAAGAACACACCAATCCAACTGCAGTCCAACCAGACCAGTACACAGACACACAGAAGAACACATCAATCCAACTGCAGTCCAACCAGACCAGTACACAGACACACAGAAGAACACACCAATCCAAATGCAGTCCAACCAAACCTGTACGCAGACACACAGAAGAACACATCACTCCAACTGCAGTCCAACCAGACCTGTACACAGACACACAGAAGAACACATCACTCCAACTGCAGTCCAACCAGACCAGTACACAGACACACAGAAGAACACACCAATCCAACTGCAGTCCAACCAGACCAGTACACAGACACACAGCAGAACACATCACTCCAACTGCAGACCAACCAGACCTGAACACATCAATCCAACTGCAGCCCTACCAGCCCTGTACACAGACACACACCAATCCAACTGCAGCCCCACCAGCCCCACCAGCCCCACCAGCCCCACCAGCCCCACCAGACCTGTACACAGACACACAGCAGAACACATCAATCTAACTGCAGTCCAGGTTTCTCCAGTACAGTTGAACCTCAGCTTATGGTCACCTCAGTAACACAGCCACCCATCCTCACAAGCCCGGGGTGGTGACTATGTACATTACTTCTAGCAGATCTCCTACACATTGTATGGAAGTCAGCTGTATCAAATTCATGACTGACTTCACCGGTCACGTCTGTACCACCCGTGAGAACAGTGCAGACACCCGTCCGACTCATGCTCCAGTTCCAGGACAAAGCCCTTGACATCCGGGAATCTCGTTATAATTATCCATTCGACCATTCTTACTAGACGCTGAGTGATATTGTGTATTCAAATAACTATGTCTAGTTCCCAAACTTTCCACCGGAACTTCCCGGCAAGTGATATCATTAGCTGAGCATTTTTTCTACAAACCGACAACACAGCCCACGTCGACATCTATAAAGGCTCATCTGACATACCCGGATTGACAGATGAGTCTTTATAGATGACATACCCGGATTAACAGTCTTGAAGTGGTGTTCCAGCACAGCGATCAGTGCTACCCCTGTCACCATGGCAACACCAATCATCTGGAGGCGGATGCCAAGCCACTGGGAGGCAGCCTGGCTTGCAAACTGCGCCCTCTGGTTCTGTTCTAGACGCCAGCGATTCTCCGCCTGAAACCTGCAACATCAATGTAAACAAAAACAGTGACGGGGGCATGGCAGACATTTCATAAGAATCACCAGTGTCAAATATTAATTTTGAGGACTGTATTTATATTAATTTGTTAATATACTGAAATATTTGTGACATTATAATGTCAGCCACTTCACAATTAAGGTCACATTAAGATAGTCTAAATTTACTTACAATACAGTAAAATGTGGGAAATGAGTCCTGTTAATATGGTCACCTTGCTACCGAGGTCACTTTGACCGAGTGACATGGGTGTCCTTAAAAGTGAGATTCCATTATACCTATTTTCTTGTGTGCATCACAAAAGTATAAAATCAAATAACAAACAGTTAGTTAATCACAACTACACCTGATATTTGCATCACAAAATAAGATAGTAAAGGTGGTTAGGGTAGCAGATTTTGTCTATTTTGTAGCCTGAGAGATGACACTTCAATTAAAAATACTGTAGCAATTTTAACTAAATTAATTCATAGGTATGCATACACAATTCAAAAGTCAAAAGTATGGATTCAACCAACCAGCCAACGTAGAATGTGCTCTATACCTCATTTAACCACACAGTCATAAATCTACCCATAACTATTTTTTGCAGCAATGGTTAGTGACATAAAATCAGTTACACTACACCCTTTTAATTTATGTCAACAAAAACATTTACTTATGTGAAATAATTGTACGTCACCCTGATTGTACCTGTCAGTTTCCCGCAGTGCTCTGATGGTTGTCAAGCCTGTTATTGACTCAGAGAAATGGGCATAGATCGGTGACAATGTCACGCTCGTGATACGTTTGATCTCGCGAGACGTCTGCCGATAGTAACGCTACATGGAGATGAGAAAATTATTTGCAAACTATCGTTGATGCGATTTTGTGTTGTCACATACATACATTTGTGTACATAAAACAATTATGTGTGTGCAGTATTGTGCAGTATCTATACTTATATAATATAAATAATTATTTAAAATGGTGATGAAAATTAAACTGGTTTTAATCCGCTGTATTATATATTTATTCATACTGTGAAGTGACGTTTGAGAATTTAAGAAACTATACATGTGGTTTAGTAGTTTAATTATTGGAATAAATCATTACTTCCATACTCTTCTTATTACAGATCACAACATGTGTACATGGTATAAATAATGTTACATATTCATTTGTCATGATGAATAGGTACAATGTATTGATCCAACCATCAAAAGTGTTCACTTAACAATAACTTGTACATATCACTTCATTTATTTTGATATCAAATAAACCTTTCATTGGGTTAGTGCTACGAAAAGTAACAAAAACTACCTGTATGAAGTAATAGATGATCCCCAGTGGAACAAGTAGAAGAGAAAACCACGGCAATCCGTAGCAAGTAATCGCAAGTGTTCCCAGAAGGCCATAGGACTGTGCGAGAAAGATATTCATGATGAACGGCAGGGCGTCATCAATGGAATAGAGGTCAGTCGAGAAACGATTCATAATCCGACCAATTGGAGTGACATCGAAGAAACCAACAGGCGCCTGAAAAGTAATTATAACAACAATAACTCTCTGTGAAGTTCTTATTTGCTTCCCAGAGAAGTCGAGATGGTGTTCGATTAAGTAATGTGTAACGTGCTTTGAGCAGTCTTAGCGGCTGGATACTGCACTATACAAGAATTTACCTTTTTATTTAGCGACAGTCAGTAAATAAAAGAATTTGATCCAACTACAACCCACACAACGAGAAACATTATCCCAGCTATGATGCTTTTGTCATCTTCCAGGAGTAGACAGTAAATACTAATAAATAGTGCCACACATCCAGAAATAAAACCTTACAATACAAAAGTGGTAAAACATAATCATTATAATAAAATAAAAAATTTAAATGTATATTTGTAAAGAAATAATTTTTGTAAAATAAATAGATACTGCCAGACTGCTTCCAAAGTTAGTGTATAAACATATAGGCGTAAACAACGCTGCGTACCTTGAGTATCCGAGACAAGAGCAGTTTGTGGATTCTCGTGGCAGCGCAGATACCCCCGTAGGCAAAAAGAAATGCCCTGACAAGGGTGAAGAGGGAGTTAGCCACAGCCAGTATGCCGTAGACTGTCAGGTAGTAGCGGATGTTGTCCTCAGCCTCCGTCAAATTGGACCACGGTGAAACGGACACTGAAGTATGCCTGAAAAATACATAAGTCTGTATTCAGTTGGTGAGGGCGAGTGTTCACTTACACCTGGTGTCAATGTCTTTTTCAAAACTGCACTGACATGCAAGAAATATCGGCATCATTTGCATCCTAAAATAAATTAATCAAATCACAATACTTCAGTTAATATAATAAGCCTATCTTCTTTGTCAATAAATTTATATTTCTTTCTCTAAACAGTTATCATTTATTTACCAGTATAGATATGAAAATACTGGAATTTAATTTGGCAAGTGCAGAACTGACATCCTTTTAAATGTTAATTGATACAGAATATTATTATGACCACCAATGCATCATTCCGTCATATACACAAGTAACTTAATCTACATATAATTCCTTCCCGTTTGATGAAAATATATACATATTTACATATCAATATATATTTACACACATGTAGTAACAACCTCACCGGATATTGAGGCTCTCACCCATCAAGAGTACCAACCTGTAAAAGTAGTATGTGTGTCCATGGGCCAAGGTGAGTGAGGGGTGGACAGACGTGTTATGGTCAGTATTTGAGGAGTGTGAATGAGTGACCCAGTATGACAGCCACCAATCTGATATGTTCCTCGACGCTACAAGCCAAAACAACCTTGGTTTACTCTGTGTAAGTATCCAAGAATGAGACACGTGTGCGAGGGTGACGAAGTAAATAATAAACATTACGTACATTTCTTATATAGCAACTCACTTTGTCCTCAAGGATTAACTCTAGATTGTCTCTCAAACACCAACTGAACTTAGACAGCAAGAAATAATAAGGGCGCCATGAACAATATATTTCATAACCAACTGAACTTGTATGGAAAGCTGCTGCTTAAAACAATATATATATATATATAATATATATATCCATATTCACTTATAAAATGTATAGAAACATGCCTCAACCACTAATACACATGCACCTTAACATGCACCTTAAAGTAAAATAAACGCAGCAGTGTATATTTACCCTGCATGAGTAATAGAGATACAAGTATCATTGGCGCCAGTACTCTCCCAACAGCAATCCAGTATAACTTGTAAACGTGCAGTTTCACAACGCCAGTGTCCTTTTCTTCCTCCTGCGTTAGAGAGCTACTTCCTGTACATTGCTCAAGGTCAGCAGTAACATCTTCCACTTTATTTTCATCGTTGTCATTGGCCGAGTTGTTTGCGTTTGCAGTAATGTCACGGTCATCTGCGCCAAGTACATCAGATGGAATGCCTGGAAATCAGAGAGGAAAGAAAACCAATTTCATTATTGCCGTCATGCCTTTCTTAAATAAAACCTGTATTTTTCACTTGAAATTCTATATAAAACCATATTACATTTGTCACTTGTTAACCAGCATTAACCTGCAGTATTTCTATTCCGATCTTAAGTCGCCATGTACCAGACTACTAAATATATGTGGTTTGTAGGAAATCTGTCTAGCATCAACAGCACTTGCTTTGTGACTGCTATAAGTTTGACATTAGAAGTGATACTTGTGTCATAAACACTAAACAGTATGTACCTTTTAAAAAAAATTACATTTCATAAACCATAATAAAATAGATTATGGCCGTATTCCTTTAAATGATCTATTTATAATAGACAGGTCATTCATTGCACCTTCTTTTGGACTTTATTTTGCTAATGCACATCAACATGTATTCCAGTAATATGCAACTTTTCCAGAAATGTTAAAATGAAACAAATATGCATGAAACATCGCAACAGTAACAGAACTGTTATGTTGGATGCCATTACGGAAACAAAATGGAAACCAAATCTTCAACAGAAAGATTTCACATACCAGAGTTGACAATCGTGCCATGATCCATGACGACGACAAGATCAACATCTCGCAGGTACTTGGTGTGGTGTGTACAGACGATCCTCGTCTTCGACTTCAGCAATCCCATGATGCATCTGTGGAAGAGATGGTGCGCTACGTGTGCGTCGACTGCAGCCAATGGATCATCCAACAAGTAGAGGTCTTTGTCCTGGCAACATTCGCATAGCTCGAAATACATCATCAAACAAACTGGAAAATACTCAACTCGACGGCGAATCTATATTATACAACAGAATGTTCTCTTTTTTCTGTTGACCTATAAATCCATTAGTTTTGCATCTGAGGGACTGAAATTTTGAAAATTATCTAGCGGGTCCACTGGGATGGTTCATAGATTAATTTTTTTAGAAATTCGTCTGGGGGGTGGGGATTTTTGGGGAGCTCAATATCTCAAAAGGTTGTACTTGAAGTTCCAGCAGCAGAATGTTATGTTTTTTCTATATCATCATAAAGATAATAAGGCCATCTACACATATGTCACTGGATGTATGCATAAATTGTGACTTGTTTTTATGTTACTGACTGATGTTTAAAAATCCTGTACTCAACCCTGCACCACGTCTGCCTGTCGCTGGTCACGTCTGCATTTAGCCGCGACCAGCCCTTTGAGTGTATGTTTTAATATAAAGGCCAAGTTTGTCTTAACACCTAGGCCAGTGACCAGCTACAATTTATCAATGTGGGTAGGCTGGAAAAATTGGGGATGTATTTATACTGTATTTTAGGGGTGGGTGGGATTCATTTCAAATGGAGTGCATTTTAAATGGTTGAAATTTATTTCAAATGGTAAAACAGCATTTCTGGTTTGTTTCAAATGCAATAATAAAATAAACGATGTACCTGGTAGACAGCCCGGGCCAGAGCAATTCTCGCCTTCTGCCCTCCACTCAAGGTCACTCCGTTCTCCCCAACCTCCGTCTCGTCCCCGTGTGACATCACCTATCCCAGAATGCACTGCTTTATAACACAAATAATGTATTCGTGACTTCTTATTCATTAAACTGGTAATGAATACTGACCGAGACCAGAATCTACGTATGGTACATAAAGAGACGACTGTACAAGGTAAAGTTCAACACATATTCATTATATACCTGTACTTGCTGGATAGGTTTTTCTGCTATCAATTTATTCATAACTAATGCAAATTTATTGTACTCAAGGGAAACATAACAAGTAACTGCTTGAGGTTAATGAAAGCCACCATTGAATTTCAGTGTGATTTCATCAGATATATTTTTGTGTTGTAAAAAATACTGCTGCAGAGAACTGCCTATACTGCAAAAAAAAAAAAAAAAAAGTTGAAGTTAATATGAAGTATCACTGCACAATTCTTTTGACAGCATCCAAAACATAGCATAGCTAAGTAATACTTTTAGTGCTTGTTACACAAATACTTTTGCACATGGATTACAAGCAAAACACATAGAAATAGCTGGACATAATTGGTATAAAGTGAGAGTTAAAAACAAAACTGGATTATCACATGAATTAAACACAGTGTGTTTGTGTGCATACGTGTGTGTGATTGCGTGCATGCATCTGTGCATGTTAGTGTGCGCGTACATATATATTACTCATAAAACTAGACTATAATATAGACATCATTCCCCACCTTCAAGTCATCTTCCAGTGCACAGGCCTCAACCACTGCTGAGTACTTCTCTTCACAATACGGCTTCCCAAACAGAATGTTATCCTTAATGCTGGCATTCTGAATCCACGGCTCCTGAGCTGCCAAACCAAATCCTTCATCCAGGTTGGCAACAGTCACCAGACCTTGCTCCCGTTGCATCTCAGCCATGATGGCACTCAGCAAGGAGCTCTTCCCTGAACCGACTGTCCCCACCACCCCAACAATGGAACCCTGAAACAGATTGATGAGATGCTCTTGATTTGTTTTACAAAATAAATATTAATAAGACATATATTTACAAATGATAGTTTTTAACAAGATCAGTTTTAAAATTTATTCACAACAGAAATAGTTTATACAACAAATACAATTAAAACAACATTTATTTAATTATAATATGATAATGTTTGCATTATCATATACAGTCGAACCTCATTTTACAGTCACCTCAGTAATACAGCCACCTCACAATTAAGGTCACCATGGGACAGTCCCAGATTGTTTCCATATACGAAATTAGTCCCATTAATACAGTCACCTCCCTATTCAGGCCACTTTTATTCACTCCCAAGGGTGACCTTAATAGGGAGGTTCCACTGTATTCGCACTTCAAATATGCATCCCAATGACTGCACATTTATTGCATATATATTCATACTGTCATATAATAAATTACATTCAAATATGCAGCAAAGTGCAAGAATGATGTTGGACCTGTGTTATATCACATAAAATACATATTAGAAAGACTTAGAAGGGTACTCAATGTTACGATAATATATGATATGGTAATGATTATAAAACTATAAAAAATATCAAATAACACACATTAACACAAGAGCAACTAACTGCAAAGAACTGGCGTATGATGTTATACCTTACCTTCTGAATATTCAGATTAATATCAGTCAGTCTGAGAGTATTGCTTCTGGCACTAGCTACACTGTTGATATTTCTGTCCTCAGCATCAGACTGGGCACTGGTCACTTCATATGATGATTGGTCAGTCCGAGGTTCTTGGTCTCGGGCCATGGACCAACTGAACTGGGCCTGTCGAATAGTGACTGCAGAGTCGCTGCTGGCATCTGGAAACAAAGACAGTCTATAAGGAATGTTGTGGTCAGTAAAAGGAGGTCAAATACAGTGGAATGTATTTAAGTTATGGAGATAATTCACAATTATTTTAGTGCAAACTTGTACATTACAAATACCTTGACAATGTTGCAATTACTAGTATCTTTCCAATATTTCACTACTTGTCGCAAAATTCACCAAATAAAACTTTTGAAACACCAGCGAAAAGTAATTTATCTATGAAAGAGTAGATTTGTTTTTCTACTACCGGGTATAAATAATTAGCATTTCAAACGATGAAAGATTTGCTTATGCCATTTTAATAATCTGCTTCATCCGTTCGTGCAATTCGATGTGGTTGAGAGCACGTAGCTTTCTGGTGTCCCCGGAACTGTGCAGTTGCAAGCCAACTTTGTTCAAGGCCCATGAACCAGACCGTCTACAGTTTTCAAAATGTTACATTTACGAGCTATTTACGGTGTGTGTCTCTGGACAGATGTTCTTTCGGTTTTGGATTCGTTGATAGTGAGGAACCATTCTGCCAAGCTGCATGGGGCAATTTCTACAATTCTGTCCAGGAAAACTGGGGAATAACTGACAAAGTCAGTATCATCTGCATATTCAATGTCAAGTGGCAGGTCGATGTCAGTGATTGGTCATTGAGGCAGCTGTGCCTGCAGGTTTCTCAAAGCCGCCTCAAGGTAGACAATAAACAACACTGGGCTGAGACTATCACTTTGAGGTGCGCCTATCGTTGTCACGAAAGAAGGACATTCTCCGACTGATATGCATGGTTTGAGCGATGTGTTTGTAAGAAGTCTTATCATTCGAATTTCTGACTCTTCAAGGAAGGTTGAAAATATATCCATCAGCTTGTCTCGCTGGATGGCATAGAATGCTCGGCTCATGTCCATTCCAAGAATCTTGACTGCGACATGGTATCTCTGTGCCTTAGCACACAACCATTGGTATCCGAACACCACGTCAGCCGTACTTCAACCTCAAAGGAATCCACTCTGACCAGGTGAAAGGAATTCGTTGACTTTCGATGCAATTCGGGACAAAACCATTAGTTACGCAAGAGTCAGTAGGACGATGTCTCAAACTTGTTAGAGGCTCCACCGTCTTACCGGGCTTTTGTAGAAGGATTAAGACACCTCTACCAAGCTCCAGTGATTCATGTTCTAGCGCATCATTGAATGTTTTCGTGATGGGGTTTGCCAGACATGTGGACGCATACTTTAGTAGCTCTCCCGGGGTGCAGTCGTAGCCACTTGCTCTGTTGTTGTCGAGCTTGCTCATCATTGCCAACACTTGGGGGGCCTTCAAATGCTAGGATCCCTTCAATTATGGAACCGCGGAACTGTTTGTCGAAGTATTCACTGACTCTTGCACCAAACTCAGCCGGATCTCTAACCGTTGTTGTGTATTGTGGCCTTTAAAATTATAACACCTTTCTAATATAAAGGTGTGATAATTAGACTCTGATTTGTTTTAGATTTTACAAATGTACTGAGTTTGACATAAGAAAAGAAGCTCATGTAGATAAATGTTGTGCTTGTCCTGTCATTGGTTTGTTCACTCACCTGGCAGTGACTGCCCGTAGTACCTGGAGTGGTCAAGCTCTGTCCACTCACCTGGGTCTGACTGGACGTAATACCTGGAGTGGTCAAGCTCTGTCCACTCACCTGGCAGTGACTGGCCTTGGTACGTGGAGCGGTCAAGCTCTGTCCACTTACCTGGCAGTGACTGGCAATAGTACCTGGAGCGGTCAAGCTCTGTCAACTCACCTGGCTGTGACTTCCCATAGTACTTGGATCGGTCAAGCTCTGGCAACTGTAGAAAGAGCTGGACCCGCCGGACAGACACCCACGCCTCCATGAGGCCGTTGATGACCCACGGGAAGGCATTGAGGGGCATGATGAGGATGTTGAACAGTGCCATACTTGTGAACACCTGGCACAGAACACACTGGTGAACACCTGGCACAGAGGAACACACTCATGAACACCTAGCACAGAGGAACACATTCATGAACAACTGGCACAAAGGAACACAGTACTGGTGAACACATGGTACATAATAACACACTGGTGAACACATGGCACAGAGGAACATACATGTGAACACCTGGCACAGGGGAATCCACTGATGAACACCTGACATAGTGGAACACACTGGTGAACAGCTGGCACAGAGGAACACACTGGTGAACACCTGACACAGAGGAACAAACTGATGAACACCTGGCACAGAGGAACACACTGCTGAACATCTGGCACAGAGGAACATACTCTTAACAGCTGGCACAGAGGAACACACTGCTGAACACCTAGCACAGAGGATCACACTGTGAACACCTGGCACAAAGGATCACACTGGTGAACAACCTGGCACAGAGAAACATACTTGTGAGCACCTGGCACAGAGGAATGCATTCAACACACAGGCGAACACCTGGTACAGAGAAACATACTAATGAACACCTGGCACAGAGGAACACACTGGTGAACACATGGCACAGAGAAACACACAGGTGAACACATGGCACAGAGGAACATACTAATGAACACCTGGCACAGAGGAACGTACTGGTGAATAAATAACGAAGCTGAACACACCGGTGAACACCTGGCACAGAGGAACATACCTGTGAACACCTGGCATAGAGGAACACACTGATGATGGTAAAGAGGAATATACCCGTGAACAGCTGGTACAGGGAAACATACTTGTGGACACCAGATACAGTGGAGCAAGTAATGAACATACAGCACAGATGAATATACTTGTGAACACCAGATACAGTGGGGCAAGTAGTGAACATTCAGCACAGATGAATATACTTGTGAACACCAGATACAGTGGAACAAGTAGTGAACATACAGCACAGATGAATATACTTGTGAACACCAGATACAGTGGAGCAAGTAGTGAATATACAGCACAGATGAATATATTTGTGAACACCAGATACAGTGGAGCAAGTAATGAACATACAGGACAGATGAATATACTTGTGAACACCAGATACAGTGGAGCAAGTAGTGAATATACAGCACAGATTAATATACTTGTGAACACCAGATACAGTGGAGCAAGTAGTGAACATACAGCGCAGATGAATATACTCGTGAACACCAGATACAGTGGAGCAAGTAGTGAACATACAGCACAGATGAATATACTTGTGAACACTCTGGGCATGATAGACTAAAAATGATCACTAGTCACAAGGCCTCGAAAATGTATAATAAAGTTACATATGCACATGCATATGTACATGCGCACATGCGTGCATGAAGGCATGTGCATGCAAGGCATGCGTGCATGCGTGTGTGTGCATGAACATGTATGTGTCAGGCATGTCCATTGAAAAATCTAAAATAAGCAAACAATTTTTTTGTAAAGTTTGCATAAATGACGCTTCCTGCTGCATTGTGTGAGATACTGTCATATTCTGAATGCTGTATACCAGCCAGAAGCAACCAGTGCCCACCTTGGCAGCAGTGAGTCTGTGCCCAAGCAGGGCGTACGTGGCGAAGGTAAGGACAGAGATGAGTACGGGTGTGGTCGCCCAGAAATAGACACACAGGGCGTCCAGGTATTTCCTCCCACGGAGACTTGACAGTTCAGCATCCCGCAGTGCCCCAACCTTCTTACGGAAGTGATTCTCCCACACGTAGAACTTGATGATTCGGATCCCTGTCAGTAATTCGTTCATCACCTTCAAGCATGCAAGCGGAGAATTATTTCTCGTGTGCCTCACCAAATATGTTATCACTGGATACTATAATAAATATGTCACAAAGTTTACTTGTATGTGATTGTGAATGCGATATGTTTTAGTCTCGCTGTAAAGTGTTGAAGTCTGTTACATAATTAATTATTTACCAGGGTCCACAGCGTATTAGTTTATTACATCTTTGGTAAATAAAAAATGAATTACAACATAATGAAAATAGTGTAAAATGTGTCTTGCATTTCACCAGGGAATGTTTAGAGCCAGTACTTATTAAATAAACAGTGAAACCTGGAAACCATAAAAATACATACTAGCATAAATGTTTTTGAGGGATTTACAAACGATAGATTATGGTACCAATGACAGCCTTGTAGATCTTACCTTGACTCTACCGTCCTTCTGTGACATCATACTGGTGCTGAGTTTTGCGATCTTAATTGCAATCCACCTGTTCACTGGGATCAGCAGTATAGCAAATGCCAACCCAGCAAGGAATGCCAGTCCAATCTGCTGATGAAGCAGATACAGCGACACAGCAATCTGGAATGGCAGACTCCAGAAGTTGTGGAAACTCGGACAGAAGTTCACGATCCTGTCCACGTCTGTACTCATGAAGTTGATGATCTCGCCAACAGAGAACGTCGACAGCGAGACGGAGCTCGCTAGCACGGATTTACGGTAGATGCTTGTTATGATGGCTGCGCGGATCTTCAGGCTGACGATCTGGATCAAGTAGTTGAAATGAGTGGAGCACATGGCACCAAGGAATGTGCTGAGGAAAAGTCCAGCCGCGTACACGTAACCATGCCAGGAGGGTTCTGATGGATCTTCCATGTAAGTCACCAACCAATTCAGAAGCATCGGCCCAACAAAGGCAAAGCCATCAGCAAGAAGTTTCAATACTCCTATTGAGTAGTACTCGATTCCAAATGCAGTGTTCAGGGCTGAGATTAGGGTTTTCTTTTTACGTGTATGCCCACTAGATATGGTTACATGGTTCCCGTCAGATAGGTTAGATGAAGGTGTATCTCCGTATGGGTCAGTTACGTCATCCACCAGGACCTCCGTCATTGCATTCCGAGGTGGTGTATCTTGGAGAATTTCTACAAACTTCTCTTCAATTTTGTGTGTATTCAACCTGCTTGGCAGATCAAACAGATCTGTTGCGTTATTGAGATGCAGCCGTGAACCTTTCACTAGCAGTGGCTGTGCCCACCAGAAGGTCAGTCTGGATAAACACCCTGCGGTCTCATCCCCCGCTCCCAACTGGTCTGACACAGGCACTGCACCATAGCGCCCTTTGTGTTGCGATGGTAACAGCGGATCAGTTTCACTTTCAGTCTGCAAACCACTGTCACCACCCACGTTCTGGATACTGCCACTGTTGTCTATGAGATCTGGTCTTGATGCAGGTATCAGAGAAAGAAGGTATAACAAATGCAGCACATTTGTGATAAATGTTACGTAATCATTTACATTCGTGATATGTGTTGCTTCGTTGAGAAGGTTTAATATCGATGTCCTCAGTTGGATGGCCGTAGACGCACAAGTCAACAGGACAGATATCACTACAATGGTATGCCCTCGGATGTGAATGTGGTAGAGTCGACACAGTCGCCATATGTAACCCGAATGTATCAACCACGATGCTGCCTTAATACACCATGTGATGATGTCTGCGAGGCTCGGATGTATCTCGATGTACACATATGCCAACACGAGCACCACCAATGGCAATGCTGCCAATATGACACAGAGTGCGAAACGAAAGTGAAGTGTTAGTGACCTTGGGATAGGGCCACAAACCCGATGGTGGGAATGTCTTGCAAAATGATATGCACTCAGAATTGCCAACAAAGCATGAGTCGTGCAGGCAAAGGCCAACTGCTCGAAGCATCGGCCAAAATCGTTCTTGTTCCAAACGGTGATGTTTTTGCCAGGGCCACAAAGCTGGGACCACTGCCAGCCGTCACCGCCCATGACACCTCACTCTCTCTCTCTTTCTAAAACAAACAGTACATACACTTTATTTTTTAGGTAGTAGTTGCGTCAAAATTTAGTCTTATCACTTGTCTTGAGAGTTGACAGGAGGGGGCGTGACTTCAGTCGTGCAATCAATTCAATATGACAATAAGTCTTTAGTTTAAGTGTATGTGC
This sequence comes from Escarpia spicata, assembly GCA_963995525.1. Taxonomy (NCBI): domain Eukaryota; kingdom Metazoa; phylum Annelida; class Polychaeta; order Sabellida; family Siboglinidae; genus Escarpia; species Escarpia spicata. The sequence goes on along the minus strand of OZ023211.1, from coordinate 37,944,674 downwards.
AGCAAAATTATCAGTGTCTTAACCAAGTTGGTAAACGTCAATTCATACTTCAGTTCAACACTGCGGCTGTTCGTGTTCGTGTTTATCGATTGGCGGATTGCATTTGGCTATGCCTATGGCCTATAGCCTATGGCTATGCCAATGGCAATGGCTATGGCATATGCGCCATATGATATATCAATTCAATTTGGGACGTAAAAGAACCACTGAGGACGACAAGCACCCTGGCAGTGACCACCCTCAGTGCCAGCATAGAAAGGTCGGCTTGGCGATAATGTTCTGAAAAAGGCTGACTAGTTGAATGAGACCTCATAAGATCACTGTAACCACAATATATACAGACTAGTCAGTTAATAGAACGTTGCCGAGTGCTGGAAACAACTAGAACTAGAACTATGCGGCCAATTTCGATTTGCGATGTCAGTCAGTCGATGTGTCAACATTTCAGTGGGGACAATGAGCTTCTTGTGCACCAGTAACATGTCAAATATTAGCGTACACAATTTACATAGAATATAATGCGTAACTATGTGCACGGCAATTAATGACCTTATGCAGTTTTTGTCGTTTGATACACATTTATTTCCGACTTACCAGATGTGTCACTGCAACTTTGCCATCTGTCGGACAACTTGTGAACTCCTAGTTCTACCATCCACCGAAAGAGGCCAACACATTTCGTTTCGCGATAAGACGCCTTCATACCGCATACGTGCACACCAAGTCATAGACCTACTGGTTGTCTATCAATCAATTATATTTCTGGGTTGACTATTAATAATAATACCCTTTAGCTGTTGAGACTAAGTTTTACTGAACGTATAATGTTCATATTATGTAATCAGGTGTTTGCAAATTCAAGCTGCAAAACCACTACCCCGTGTACCAAGTGTTATTACTAGAGGGGGTGGTCTGCTCTTAGACTTAGACTTATATTAGTCCTAGTGACTAGTCTTAGAGTGTTCGGCAGATAATGGGTTTCCTCAATTTGTTACAGAATCATGAGAAGGCTGACTTTTTATTGATAGTGATCAGCATACAAGCGGAAAAGTATGGGGAGACCTAAGCACGTACCATACGTTTTTTTTCCTTCAAATTCCTCCAGTGGCCAAACATCGAATTCATAAACCTTAAACGGGAACTTTGTACAAATTAAGCTTCTCAATAGTTTGTTTATATAGCTGGTTGACATAACATTTCCAAAATATTTCCAGAACATTGAAAACTAAATTGTTTTTGTAAAAAAAGGCATATCTGTAATAAGATTAATTGTTAGGCTTATTGGGATCATCAAGGGTCAAATGCCGCTCCAGGGATGGTAGGTGCATGGGACTCATCCTGCAGCTGCCCCTCCTGGAATTTTGCTGTGAGGTAGACATATGGTTCTGCGTGAATTAGGTTTTTTGCGAGCCTCAAGAGGGGTGCAATTGGAGGTTTGTAGTGAGCTTAAACAATGTTGAACGTCGTCACAAATAATATAAAATATTTAATAGCACCCCCCCGCCCCCTGATGTCATGATCCGACAGCAGAGCGTCGAGTGGTGCGGAAACTCCAGTTCTCAGCTCCCTATATTAATGTTGTTCTGCTTATTAGACTGGCATTGCTGCTGCTGCTACTACTACTACTACTACTACTACTACTACTACTACTACTACTACTACTACAGTACATTGTCACATAAACTCACTAACAACAACTAATCACAATACATATCATAATCAAATTTCATTTCTGCAATATGAACAACACTATCAGCCCTTGTAATTATTTTTGGTGCGTCAAAACTATTCAATTTGCTAACTTTCAGCGAAATAAAATAAGTTTGTTCAAACTAACAATGTGCACAATAGAATGTATAATAACATGTCGCATCATTGGCTCCAATAAAATCTTCTATAAAATGAACCAATAAAATCCGATGAGCATGGTGCCCATTTGTGCATGGTGTCTCGGTCGCCCCTATACTGGGTTGGGGTTTTGATAATAAATACTATTACAGTATTATTATTGTCATTACTATTAATATTATTGCAACATGCATTTTATCTTCCCAAACCTAAAGTTCACCATGATAACATAACTAAATATAAAAATAAATATAGTATACCCTCAAAAAAATATAATGAATATGCTGGTTAGCTTAAAAAACTCGTTACCTTAAAACTCTCCCATTTGAACAGCTTGCTAAGTTCTCCCCCAGATAACTTACCTGCTGTCACTATATTCGTATCCAGCTAGCTGCAAATAAAAAATGTAAAATATTTATACAAGAAAATTTCTCGTGTGCATTGGGTTGACGGTATAGGGTAGCTGGTGGGAACTGGAAGTGACTTAGTGTATGTTAAATCTGGATTTTTGTTTATGAAATTCATCATCATCTTCATCCTTTTGGCGGCCACAATCAACTTGCTAATTATTCTGCCGCTCTTTGGGGGTTGCGAGGAGGTAGGAATTGTTTTTACCAAGAGAAGAACATATAATGAGTCGGAGAGAACATTCACTATAAACATTTAAAATTTAAAATAAAACAAACCCAATAAAAACCCAAACATAGGCAATTGAATTAAAATTAAAAACAAATACAAATAAATAAGTAAATGAAAGTTAAAATAAGACTGTACCCCTATACCTAATCTAACTATGGAAGATCTAGATTTGTGGCACCCTTGCCTTGAAAGTGTCAAGGATGCTGGAAGCCACAGCTGTTTCGGGCAGATCGTTCCAGTCTTTGATGGTATTGGGGAGGAATGAATGTTGTCTGTACTTGGTTCTGCACTGGATCTGGCAAAGCTGCTGTGAGTGCCCTCTTCTTTGTTTGATCAGGGCTTCGATTTTAAGGATTTTATGTAACATAGTCAATCTTGCTACCTTTCTGCGGTACTGGAGGGAAGCTAGGCCATTTGAGTCTGTTGATCATTGTGGTGACATTAGATGTCTTCTGTTACTGATTGACCACAAACCGAGTGGCTCTTCTCAGGACTGCCTCAATCTTGTCAATATTGCGCTGTATGTAGGGGTCCCAGACTGCAGGCATACTCCAGTATGGGATGAATGAAGGTCTTGTATGCAATCTCCTTCAGCTGGGTGACGCTGATCTTGATGTTGTGACGTAAGAAGCCTAGAGTCTTGTTGGCTTTAGCACAGATGCTGTCAATGTGCTGGTCCCAGCAGAGGTCAAGATACTTGGCAGAGGTGACAGTTGCCAAAGTATGGCCATGGAGTAGGTATCGGCACTCTACAGTGGTCCTCTTGCGGATGACAGGGAGAGTTGTACATTTCCCTGGGTGGAAAGCCATGTCCCATTGCTGTTCCCAGCTTTCCAATTGTTGGAGGTTAAGTTGTAGCTGGTGTTGGTCGTGGTCTGTGGTGGAGAGGTGATAGGCAGCAGTGTCATCAGCAAACAGGCATGTCCGCAAGGTGAGTGGCTCTGGGAGGTCATTAATATAGGCCAGGAATAGTGCTGGGCTGACAACTGACTCCAGAGCACACACTGACGTAATCTGAGGTAGCATGATTGAGCACTACTGCTTGCCGCCGATTCCTGAGGAAAGCCACGAGCCACCGGTTGTCATAGTGGTGTAGCTTATGTAGGAGGAGGCTGTGGTTAACCCGGTTGAAGGCTTTTGCAAAGTCCATTATTATGATGTCAGCTTGGTGGCGTTGTTCCATGTTCTCGCTGAGTTCTTCAGTGAAGTCCAGTAGTTAATAATGGGTTTCACAGGATCTTAATTTGTAGAAGCCGTGTTTAACAAGATTGCCATCCAGAAAATTAACTGTAGATGGCAGGTGAACAGGGAACCGTTTTGGCTTATCGAGAGTCCAATACTTTTTTATCTCTATGTTTCCCGCCCTTCTGAAGTTTGTGTCAATTTTATTTTTATACATATTCATGCTACTAGCACAATCGGGAGATAATCTGTTCCATTCATTTACAGTCCTTTGTGAGAATGAGAACTTTCTTATGTCTAATCTATACTGCTCCTTTACTTCATGTCCTCTGGTCCTTCTATCTTTCTTAACTGAGAAAAAAATATTTCTATCAATATTTTCATAACCATTCAATAGTTTAAGCACTTCTATCTGATCTCCTCTCAATCTCCTGGTCTCTAGTGTTAAACCACATTCTTTTAGGTGTATTTCGTAACTAAGATCCCTCAGGTTTTGTATCATTTTAGTTGCTCTCCTCTGTAATCTATCTAGCAAATCTATGTCCTTCCTGCGATATGGCCTCCACGCTTGTATACAATATTCTAAATGAGGCCTAACTATTGTTTTGTACAATGGTATTATTAATTCTTTTTCCTTATACGTTATATTTCAGCTAATTAATCCAAGGATTTGATTTCCCTTTGAAGCAGCAATACCGCACTGCTCTGAAACCTTCATATCAGCACTAATTGTTAGCTCTAAGTCCTTTCCTTTTACAGTGGTACTTAGTACAGTACCCCCCATTGTATATTCTACTTCTTCGTTCCCATGTCCTGTGTGGAGGCATTTACATTTCCCAAAATTGAACAACATTTGCCATTTTTCAGACCATTTTATCAACCTGTAAATGCTGTCTATCTCTATCATGTTTAATCCTTCTAAACAATGTTGTATCATCCACAAATTTCAACACCTTGCTTGTTATATCATCGTCCAAATCGTTGATATATATTAAGAATAGTATAGGTCCCAGTACTGATCCCTGTGGTACCCCACTCAAAACTGATTTCCAGTTTGAAGCCTCCCCATCAACTACTACCCGTTGTCTTCTGTCAATTAGCCATTTTTCTATCCAGTTAATTAAAGCATTTCCTATGCCATGGGCCTTTAGTTTAAGCAGTAATCTTTGATGTGGCACTTTGTCGAAAGCTTTCTGAAAATCTAAGTAGATTATATATATCTACACTTGTGATCCCTCGTCTACCCATGCACTTAGTGATATGTTCAAAAAACATAACATATTTGTTAAGCATGACCTCGCTTTTAGAAACCCATGTTGCGACGGATTTAACAAGTTATGTTTAACAAGAAAATCCATCAAGTGATCTTTAATTAATCTTTCTAATAGCTTGCAAATCACTGATGTTAAACTCACTGGTCTGTAGTTCTCCGACTTGTTTCTGGAGTCTGATTCTGCCCCCTTGAACTTAGCCTCTGGTACTGGCAGTGAACTAATGTCTTCTCTGGTAAACACTGAACTAAAATACTCATTCAGGTCTTCTGCCATTAAGAATCCTTCTGATATTATATTTCCAGCACTATCTTCTAGAGGACCGACCTTATCCTGAACTTTCTGTTTGCTCCGAACATATGCATAAAAACTCTTGCTGTCTTGTTTTATATTACAAGCTATTTTTGTTCGTAACTTCTCTTCGAATTTCGAATTTTAGTTGTAGCTTGGTTTAGTGCTTCTTTATAAATGTTGTAGTCTTCATCATTACCAGTGCGTCTATACGACTTCTACATCATTTGTTTGTACTTCATTTTTCTAATAGCTGCATGTTGTTCTGGCCCGAGGATTCCATTATGAATGCCATTGAGATATTTGTGCATAGTGAGTAATAAACATAATATTTTATATACACATTATGTTGTCCATGTTATAAATTCGCGACTTGAAACAGGGGGACTCATGGTAACTCCCCAAACTCAAAGCCCCTGAAATAAATATACAGTTTATTATATGCGTATCACGCATTAACAACTTCCTGTAGGAAGACTGGGAAAACTTTCGAAAGAAATAGACCGTAACGTTTGTGGAAGTTTTGACCTGTTGATGCATCGTTTTTTTACCGTGTCTGTTTAATTATAGTTTTACGGGAATAGCAACAACGTTTGAGTGTATTCTAGAGGAAATAGGAATATGTGAAACCCCTACCAACGCTGTCGACGCGATATGAAGCCAAACCGCTTTGACGCCGTGAACACTTCGAGTTCGACGTCGTCAACAACTCGAGATGCATCACTTGCGGCTACTTTTACCGTAAGGGCATCACTATACGCGCGATATTGGATACATCACAAAAACAATCGTGCCGGCATATATCGGAGGTATTAATATCGTCTGTAATTGTAAAAGGAAGCCGTCTTTTTAGACAGGTACCACCCGTCTTTTTAGACGGGCACCACCCGTGGCCTCACCATGTCGACGATTTTGGTCTCAAAGATGTCAGATGATGAGCTGCGGCGTATCGGTGTAGGCGCACTGATCCACCAGCTGCGCCGATGTGATCGTGAAAGGCTACAATCTCTGTCAGACCATAGCAAGATGATGATGGACGTGAACAGTCGCCTACAGACGCACCTTGTGGAAATACGGGGCCTCAAGGAGGTCAACCGCAAACTTATGGACGAGAACCAGGAGCTGCGGGATCTGTGCTGTTTCCTAGACGACGAACGGGAGCGCAGTCGGAAGCTGGCGCGGGAGTGGCAGAAGTTTGGGCGGTACACTTCTGATGTGATGAAGAGTGAAGTGACGGCATACCATCAGAAACTGAAAGAGCTTGAGGTGCGGCAGGAGGAACTGGTGAAAGAGAACTTTGAACTGAAGGAGCTGTGTATCTACCTTGATCAGGATCGGTAAGAACCACTAATAAAACTGGGTGTTGTTGTTCCTTTGCACATTATCCATCTGTGGGCTTACCTTAAAGAATATTATTATACTTAATCGTTGTTATGTTAAACATATATGATTTTAATGCAAATCCTGATTTGTTGTGGACCTCTGTTTATAGCGTAGCACTGGTATTGCCTATTTAAGAACTTATGTATATATTTTAAACTAGCAATGCTACTAGGGTTTGTCTTGGTTGAAACTGACTCAGTCATATAAAAAGAAGGATTGTATGCTCTGTGTGTGTGTGTGTGTGTGTGTGTGTGTGTGTGTGTGTGTGTGTGTGTGTGTGTGTGTGTGTGTGTGTGTGTGTGTGTGTGTGTGTGTGTGTGTGTGTGTGTCAAGAATATTTAGAGGCTTGTGTAATTGGCTTCTCTACTCCTGCTTTGTTGTATTGAGCAGATTGTTACACGTTGTCTGTCCTTTGATTTGGAGGCCATAGAAATTGGCATAATACTCTTGTGTGTGTGTGTGTGTGTGTGTGTGTGTGTGTGTGTGTGTGTGTGTGTGTGTGTGTGTGTGTGTGTGTGTGTGTGTGTGTAAACATTACCCATGGAAACGGGCTACATTGAACTATCTCTGCTGTCAGGAATGACCGGGGCGAGACAGTTGACCGTGACCAGGGAGATGGCAGCAGCAGTTCAAGTCCAGTCAATGAGAAAGTGGACGAACTGCCCATGGCTAGCAGCACCGGCCTTGACCGCCAGGCCCAGGAGGCTCTGCACAGACAGAACGCCCGGACCAATGGTATGCTTCTTTCTTCTTATTTACCTTCACAAGCCTATCTGGTTAACACTTAACAGCATTAAGTATATGTTGCAGTTTTATTTATTTAATTTTAAAGGGAATCGTGTTTTCTTTTTGAGTGTCTGCATCTATAGAAAAAACTAACCACATGCAACTGCTATACATGCCAACTGCTGACTTTCAAAATCTGGTAGATTCAAGATTTATTATGAGTCTCGGCTTCATTTGACTTTGTAAATGAGGAGTGGGGTCCTGTTGGATATACTATTTTTTGTGAATCTGTTCATTTCTGTTGGATTGGACATCGGAAGACAGGTGCTGTTGGGGGTCTGAAGCAAATAACAGTTGATTTGATTTGTTACTAAATATCTGACATGGGTGGAAGGTAAAGTGATACCTTCATTTGCAGGGTACAAAAGTACTGACAGATCTTATTGTACCATAACTTGTGGCAGTGGAAGACAGCCTCATTGTTAATGCAGTGTGAATGTAGCATGACTAAACAGATGTAAAGTACAAGTCTGTGACACCCACTACACTGACAAAACCTCCCCAGTCACAGCCATGGATGCCATGTTGTTTCTATGGGGGGGGGGGGAGTTATGCGGTGACATGATTCATCTTGATTCTTGTGTCACTCTAGTGTTGTGTGATGTCAACTAGAAGTGTCACTCATCATTCACACTGACCAAGAATCAATTAGAATGCTAAGCAGTGTAGTTTAAAGAAACAATCAGTTCTGAGAAGTTGAGAACACATTCCTGATGAAGTAGTTGCAAGTTGTGACAGAGCTCTGCGTATTTATTGTGGTAGTTTAATAATTATTATTTCACCAATATATGTATAAATAGGTATTTACTCTGATATTATTATCTGCGTGTGTTTAATGATATTAAAAGGATAAAAGGATAAAATTACGTACCCAAAAATAATTCTATGGTACAGATACGTACCCAAAAAAAATCCAGATTTTAAAATTTTGTTTAATATTCTGTGCAGTGAAACTTATACTTGATGACGTTTTTAAAGGTGAAGAATGAGTTTATGCCAACGCGTTTATGCTAGCTATTCTGTGATTGGCTAAACGTGGTATTCACTGTAGGATTGAAGCCTTCACCTCAGGGTAGAACATGGCATACCGGTATATTAGTAGGCTTATTGTAAAGAATATGGCGTGCTGTCATGGCTGTACATTTTTCGCGCTGTTTTCGAGTATTCATTGTTTCTTGGTGAAGAAAAATAACCCAACAAGATACCATTCTACAGTTTACAATTTTCCTGCTGACTGTTACATTTATTATTCATTCTCCTATGAAACATGGAAATGATCACCATGAGCCAGGCAGGATTTCCGACTCCAAATGCCGGGAAATCACTTCTCCGAGCATCTAGAAATCCAATTTTTTCTGGGGAGGGTCCCCACACACCCCCACCCTTGGCAGGCTTAGCCTGCCAGTTCCACAGTCTCACAATTGACTCTGTATCCAAATTATTTTTTTGGCAGAAACCCTGGTATTTTAAGAACTGTTACTATTATTATCTAATGTGAAGTATGCTTGTACTTGTAACAACATAGCTTAATTACTGCATGCATGCAGTGCACAACTGCATATATCATGACTAATAATATATTTTTGTTTTAAATGTCATACACATGTAAACCCAGACATTTGTCAAATAATCGGGTTAATCAACATTATGTGTCTTTTCACCAATTGTGGTTGTTTTAATAATTTATTAGTTTGTACATTATAAATGTTAGTTAATCAGTTAATTTATTTAATTTACATTTTCTTCTATTTAGGAAGCTATTTAAATCTTCATTATTTCAACGGCTCAGTGAGGAAAACCCTTGCAGTTTTGTTAATTCAGTACACAGCACAAAGCATCTGCTTAAATGTGATAATTAAATCATCAAATAAACCATTGTTCTGTGGTCAGGTACACAGATTTCACACCTTTGGTAAATCCTTGGTCATTTAATTAATCACAGTCTAGACTGACGTCTGTGGGAGATTACTCTGGACTATGCTGTGTAGTGGATGATTCCACTCATAGTGGACGTGCGGTTATTGTTTACTGGACTATACAGCATTTAGTATCACAGCAATATTACCTCTAGCAAGCCTAGCAGTTATGTTTGAAAAGCACTTACAACATTGGTGGCTATTTCAAAGGCATATATTTGTTGTGCTACATTTCTAACAGTTGGCTTGTTTACACAGCTTGAATGCAGCTGTTCGAAATGATTCAACAGTATTCGTTGGGCAGTTTTAGCTAATGATGTCTTTGTAGCTGTGCTTATTGATGCAACCGTGGATGTATTTAATTGCAATTTTCTGCAAACTAATTTTAACGCGATTGTTGAATGTTCAGATTTTTCAGTCGAAAATGGGTCAAATAACACAGCGCATTTGATACAATTAGAGAGTTAGATAACCTTTGATGTCCACATGAAAGTGCAGGTTGGGCGGGGATGTAACTAAATTGCTCGTGTTTTCTTATCGGAAACTGATGTAGATTACAGAAGGGTGATTGTCGTTGTTCGTGACATGTGGTTGAACTTGTGGTTCAACATTGTATCATTATGAATAGAATCATTGAAGCATAGAGGGGACAATGTATGTTTGTATATGGCACTTTGCGTTGTGTGTTTGAAAAAGCAGTGAGTCATTGATAAAAAGATACCATTTCAAGTAATCTTGATGCTGATTGAATTTGGATGTGTGCTTTGTGATAGTATCTGGAGAACTTTGTACATTGGGTATACCTTACTGATTGCACTACTTTTGTGATAGTTTCAAGAATTAGCTATGCGTGCAGGTATATATCATCATATGTCAGTATTCACTAGTGCCGGTGGTGCATTGTTATGTAGTGTGTCTAAATTACACCGACATTTATACAGCAACAATAGCAATAGTATAAATGTTTTGAATAATGTCAATTAATATAACAGCTTATAAATAACATACCCCTAGCATATTTATGGTGATAAACATCTTTGTATTTTTTACCCCATGTCTGATACCACAAATCATGTCGATAAAAAGTCTACTGGCACTTCATACTGACATGAGATGTTTAGATTCCACAGTGCTTTGAAGTAAGTATTACCACAACTTACACAATGCTATTGCAAGTTGCCTTTGAATGCTGTATATATACAAGTGAATTGACCAATTTGGTAGGGGAGACCTTGCAAAGCCGGTATAGCATCAGACTGTTGATTGAGAGGAATAGGGTTCAAGTACACAGGTTGCCATTTCAAAACTTGGGCAGTTTTGTTCAACCAACTTTGCTGCTTGTAAAATTGGGTTGATTGATCCTGCTCCCTCTCTCTGTCCCTCTCCCTCTCACTCCCCCCCCCCCCTCTCTCTCTCCAATGGACACAGGAGAGAGCTGCTTCCAGTGGGGCATGTGTGAGAGGCACTGAGCAGGCAGAATGACATAACCAGGGGTCATTACCTGTAAATGATGGTTTCATCTTATATTAGCTCAGTGCTGACAAATCATTGTTGGCTGAATGAAAGCTGGCATAAGGACAGTTGATACTTTTGTGTGTCTTTGGAACATAATGTGGGAAAACATGTAATTCAGTCATGCAAAGGGAGGTTGTCCAGTAATTTTGGTCACTCATTTTATCATAAGATTATGGTATAGTATAAATGCTTTTTCTTTTCAATTTGTTATTTTCTTGTAATTTAAATGTTTAAATGGAAACAGTGTTCACATGGCAGTGTGTTACTTTCATAGACGTGCCCTCAGGTCAGATTAGATTAATGGTGGGATGGATATGTACATCATGTAATACATTATCATGCCCTTTGAGGTCACAACCTTTTTCAGAATTATTGAAGCTCGCTATTCAGGATTTTAATGACCGCTCGACGATTTTTATAAATATTGAACCATTGAATTAAATCGGTATTACTAACTTCAGATTATTGCATTTTCAGGCTGAAACTTAACTTGTTTTGTCAGTTTTGTGACAATTTCGGTGAGAGTAAGTGCCATTGGAAACTCCTATTTATACAATTTCTAACTGTTTATGTGCTACAATATACTTGGACCTTAGTAAGTCACAGCTAATTAGGTTTATTGTTACACCTGTAGAGGTAGCCAGTGTTACAGGGCATGAATTGGTGGCTAGTTTCCATCCACCTCCATTTTTGTCCAGTGGTGATAAAAGCATACAGCGTATTGCAGGCATGTGAGTAAATAACTAATTAATGACTATTGTGTTTATTGAAATCATCGCCAATTGGTAGACGAGAGGCCAATGGTTCAAGGAAGTGAATGAACATAGAAATAGACAAGTGAACTTTGGCACCTGGAAGGAGATGCATTTACACTGCCTCCAAGTTGGCGTACTAGTGTATGGACGATAGAACAAGATACTTGAAATGGTACAACCATGTTGAAAGCAAGATGGGAAAATGAGTGTGTCGGCATGGGAGAGGGAACGGGAACTGTGAGAGAGAGAGGAGGCTATTCAGGGAGATGGCAAGATATACGAGAATTGTATCATACAGTTACATGCAACAGCAAGGTCTCCATTGTGTGGGTGCCTATCTGCAATACTGAATGTGGTACAAGGCGTGCATGCATGACTGCATGCGTGTGTATGTATGGTCCCTAGCACGCCGTGTACACAGGCAAACAGTAGTGTGATCTCCGCCACGCTGTAAGGCAATACAGTGGTGTCTATCGTATTGTGAGCTGTTCCTAGTCGCAGTGTGTAGGTAATAGCCTGCAATGTAAGAGAAGCCTGAAAATACTGGCGGGAGCCAAGCTGAGATAACAACGTGCTTTCAGCAGTGATTGCAACGTCTCTGATTCACTGAGCAGGCTTTGAGAAAGCGCCATCATGCAAATGACAGCTACACAACATCATCCTTATGTTGCGCATCATTTCAAGTGTCGCATTTCACTTGAGCAATGTCTCAATTGTGTGCTAAATAAATGATAAAATGAGATCATGCACAGGACATGATTACGTGTATGGAATTCGCTAAACATGTAAAAATATTTGAAAAAATATGGAAGTGTGAAATAAAAGTAACAGCGATTTGTGTGATCTAACATGATGAGTCAGTGGTCTATCGCCGGTGCGTGTCTACACGGTGCTCGTCATTACGTTTAGTATGCAGGTGGGCAGGCAAGATGCAGGTGTGCATATATTAGTGAGGATTCTATGCATACCATCAGTCACACCTGTGCCTGATTGTGACCAATTGAAGGGGTCGTTTCAGTGCAGTCATCATTCAGTTCCACATTTAGGGGAAATGCCATACTTCTTTAGTTGCTCCCAGGGAGTGGAAAACACAAATACTGTTACAGACATGCACCATTTTATTTCAAATTGTCACACACCCTGCCGGAATGTTGTCACTGGTTAGATAATGCAATAATTGTGTCTGTTTTTTACATTTTGAATGTAATTTTGAGAGTGTCCCTATATTCGTGCACGAAGTAAGAATCTTTTTGCAAACACTGTGTCAATCTTCTCTCTTTGGGAACCTATTGATGAAAAACTGTTTTTACTTGCTGGGAATCTTCATTCGGTGTCAGGTAAAACATCTTTTTATGTACAATTTCATCATCATCTATGGTCTAGTCGTTCAGAAGACTGGTCCCACGAAAGTTGCTCTTGATGTGCCTCAATTTCAGTATGAATACAGTCATTTCTACTAGCATACACCCACCCACAGACCTAAAAACTATGGTCAGCTCTTGTCACCGTTACATCATTTTGATATTAGTTTCTGCTGTCGTCAATTACGGCATTGTATGCAGATTATAATTTCATGGCAGAGATCATTTCCATGTATATCAAATGTAATGCCATGGTGGCACCGTATATATGGGGAATGGCTGACCATTCAACTTGTTCACTAAAAAGTAATTTACACAAAATAACTAAATATTTGTTTAAATACATAGCCACTTGGTAGATGGTCTATGGAAGGGAACGAAGGTAGAAAGAGGTGAGTGGACCTTGGCTGGTGGTGTAAGGAAGGGAACGAAGGTAGAAAGAGTTGAGTGGACCTCGGCTGGTGGTCTAAGGAAGGGAATGAAGGTAGAAAGAGGTGAGTGGACCTCGACTGATGGTGGTTTAAGGAAGGGAATGAAGGTAGAAAGAGGTCAGTGGACCTTGGCTGGTGGTGTAAGGAAGGGAATGAAGGTAGAAAGAGGTGAGTGGACCTCGACTGGTGGTGGTTTAAGGAAGGGAATGAAGGTAGAAAGAGGTGAGTTGACCTTGGCTGGTGGTGTAAGGAAGGGAATGAAGGTAGAAAGAGGTGAGTGGACCTCGACTGGTGGTGGTTTAAGGAAGGGAATGAAGGTAGAAAGAGGTGAGTGGACCTTGGCTGGTGGTGTAAGGAAGGGAATGAAGGTAGAAAGAGGTCAGTGGACCTCGACTGGTGGTCTAAGGAAGGAAATGAAGGTAGAAAGAGGTGAGTGGACCTCGGCTGGTGGTCTAAGGAAGGGAATGAAGGTAGAAAGAGGTGAGTTGACCTCAGCTGGTGGTCTAAGGAAGGGAATGAAGGTAGAAAGAGGTGAGTGGACCTCAGCTGGTGGTCTAAGGAAGGGAATGAAGGTAGAAAGAGGTGAGTGGACCTCGGCTGTTGGTCTAAGGAAGGGAATGAAAGTAGAAAGAGGTGAGTGGACCTCGGCTGGTGGTCTATGGAAGGAAATGAAGGTAGAAAGAGGTGAGTGGACCTTGGCTGGTGGTGTAAGGAAGGGAATGAAGGTAGAAAGAGGTGAGTGGACCTCGGCTGGTGGTCTAAGAAAGGGAATGAAGGTAGAAAGAGGTGAGTGGACCTTGGCTGGTGGTTTAAACTTTAAGGAAGGGAATGAAGGTAGAAAGAGGTGAGTGGACCTCGGCTGGTGGTGTAAGGAAGGGAATGAAGGTAGAAAGAGGTGAGTGGACCTTGGCTAGTGGTGTAAGGAAGGTAATGAAGGTAGAAAGAGTTGAGTGGACCTCGGCTGGTGGTCTAAGGAAGGGAATGAAGGTAGAAAGAGGTGAGTGGACCTCGGCTGGTGGTCTAAGGAAGGGAATGAAGGTAGAAAGAGGTGAGTGGACCTCGGCTGGTGGTCTAAGAAAGGGAATGAAGGTAGAAAGAGGTGAGTGGACCTTGGCTGGTGGTCTAAGGAAGGGAATGAAGGTAGAAAGAGGTGAGTGGACCTCGGCTGGTGGTCTAAGGAAGGGAATGAAGGTAGAAAGAGGTGAGTGGACCTTGGCTGGTGGTCTACGGAAGGGAATGAAGGTAGAAAGAGGTGAGTGGACCTCGGCTGGTGGTCTAAGGAAGGGAATGAAGGTAGAAAGAGGTGAGTGGACCTCGGCTGGTGGTCTAAGAAAGGGAATGAAGGTAGAAAGAGGTGAGTGGACCTTGGCTGGTGGTTTAAACTTAAAGGAAGGGAATGAAGGTAGAAAGAGGTGAGTGGACCTCGGCTGGTAGTCTAACGAAGGGAATGAAGGTAGAAAGAGGTGAGTGGACCTTGGCTGGTGGTCTAAGGAAGGGAATGAAGGTAGAAAGAGGTGAGTGGACCTCGGCTGGTGGTTTAAGGAAGGGAATGAAGGTAGAAAGAGGTGAGTGGACCTTGGCTGGTGGTCTAAGGAAGGGAATGAAGGTAGAAAGAGGTGAGTGGACCTCGGCTGGTGGTCTAAGAAAGGGAATGAAGGTAGAAAGAGGTGAGTGGACCTTGGCTGGTGGTTTAAACTTAAAGGAAGGGAATGAAGGTAGAAAGATGTGAGTGGACCTCGGCTGGTGGTCTAAGGAAGGGAATGAAGGTAGAAAGAGGTGAGTGGACCTCAGCTGGTGGTCTATGGAAGGGAACGAAGGTAGAAAGAGGTGAGTGGACCTTGGCTGGTGGTGTAAGGAAGGGAATGAAGGTAGAAAGAGTTGAGTGGACCTCGGCTGGTGGTCTAAGGAAGGGAATGAAGGTAGAAAGAGGTGAGTGGACCTCGACTGATGGTGGTTTAAGGAAGGGAATGAAGGTAGAAAGAGGTCAGTGGACCTCAGCTGGTGGTCTATGGAAGGGAACGAAGGTAGAAAGAGGTGAGTGGACCTCAGCTGGTGGTCTATGGAAGGGAACGAAGGTAGAAAGAGGTGAGTGGACCTCGGCTGGTGGTGTAAGGAAGGGAATGAAGGTAGAAAGAGGTGAGTGGACCTTGGCTAGTGGTGTAAGGAAGGTAATGAAGGTAGAAAGAGTTGAGTGGACCTCGGCTGGTGGTCTAAGGAAGGGAATGAAGGTAGAAAGAGGTGAGTGGACCTCGGCTGGTGGTCTAAGGAAGGGAATGAAGGTAGAAAGAGGTGAGTGGACCTCGGCTGGTGGTCTAAGAAAGGGAATGAAGGTAGAAAGAGGTGAGTGGACCTTGGCTGGTGGTCTAAGGAAGGGAATGAAGGTAGAAAGAGGTGAGTGGACCTCGGCTGGTGGTCTAAGGAAGGGAATGAAGGTAGAAAGAGGTGAGTGGACCTTGGCTGGTGGTCTACGGAAGGGAATGAAGGTAGAAAGAGGTGAGTGGACCTCGGCTGGTGGTCTAAGGAAGGGAATGAAGGTAGAAAGAGGTGAGTGGACCTCGGCTGGTGGTCTAAGAAAGGGAATGAAGGTAGAAAGAGGTGAGTGGACCTTGGCTGGTGGTTTAAACTTAAAGGAAGGGAATGAAGGTAGAAAGAGGTGAGTGGACCTCGGCTGGTAGTCTAACGAAGGGAATGAAGGTAGAAAGAGGTGAGTGGACCTTGGCTGGTGGTCTAAGGAAGGGAATGAAGGTAGAAAGAGGTGAGTGGACCTCGGCTGGTGGTTTAAGGAAGGGAATGAAGGTAGAAAGAGGTGAGTGGACCTTGGCTGGTGGTCTAAGGAAGGGAATGAAGGTAGAAAGAGGTGAGTGGACCTCGGCTGGTGGTCTAAGAAAGGGAATGAAGGTAGAAAGAGGTGAGTGGACCTTGGCTGGTGGTTTAAACTTAAAGGAAGGGAATGAAGGTAGAAAGATGTGAGTGGACCTCGGCTGGTGGTCTAAGGAAGGGAATGAAGGTAGAAAGAGGTGAGTGGACCTCAGCTGGTGGTCTATGGAAGGGAACGAAGGTAGAAAGAGGTGAGTGGACCTTGGCTGGTGGTGTAAGGAAGGGAATGAAGGTAGAAAGAGTTGAGTGGACCTCGGCTGGTGGTCTAAGGAAGGGAATGAAGGTAGAAAGAGGTGAGTGGACCTCGACTGATGGTGGTTTAAGGAAGGGAATGAAGGTAGAAAGAGGTCAGTGGACCTCAGCTGGTGGTCTATGGAAGGGAACGAAGGTAGAAAGAGGTGAGTGGACCTCAGCTGGTGGTCTATGGAAGGGAACGAAGGTAGAAAGAGGTGAGTGGACCTTGGCTGGTGGTGTAAGGAAGGGAATGAAGGTAGAAAGAGGTGAGTGGACCTCGGCTGGTGGTCTAAGGAAGGGAATGAAGGTAGAAAGAGGTGAGTGGACCTCAGCTGGTGGTCTATGGAAGGGAACGAAGGTAGAAAGAGGTGAGTGGACCTTGGCTGGTGGTGTAAGGAAGGGAATGAAGGTAGAAAGAGGTGAGTGGACCTCGGCTGGTGGTCTAAGGAAGGGAATGAAGGTAGAAAGAGGTGAGTGGACCTCAGCTGGTGGTCTATGGAAGGGAACGAAGGTAGAAAGAGGTGAGTGGACCTTGGCTGGTGGTGTAAGGAAGGGAATGAAGGTAGAAAGAGTTGAGTGGACCTCGGCTGGTGGTCTAAGGAAGGGAATGAAGGTAGAAAGAGGTGAGTGGACCTTGGCCGGTGGTTTAAACTTTAAGGAAGGGAATGAAGGTAGACATAGGTGAGTGGACCTCGGCTGGTGGTGTAAGGAAGGGAATGAAGGTAGAAAGAGGTGAGTGGACCTTGGCTGGTGGTGTAAGGAAGGGAATGAAGGTAGAAAGAGGTGAGTGGACCTTGGCTGGTGGTGTAAGGAAGGGAATGAAGGTAGAAAGAGGTGAGTGGACCTCGGCACCTCAAAGAAGATCAACTTACAATGATCCAAGATTAGCATATTGATATATAGATGAGTACAGAATACTTCAGGCCAAGTCAACTTCATTGGTGTTTGTCCTGTATAACATTTTCATATCCAGAAGTCATTATTTTAAATTCCAACCAATGCAAGTAGTTTTGGCAGGCTCTTTGATCTTTTCTAACCACGCTTCGTATGCCACGTAACCAGTACATCTTTGTTTCTGGAACAGTGACCTGCAAATTGGGTTTGCATCTAACTATAATTGAGTGTTTGTATGTATCATTTTCAATGCGGATATGTTAACGTTTTCCTCTTAGACGACTTGAACCTCGAGCACCAAACTTTCAGGGATTAATCTACAACCACACGAATAGGACGTAAGACCTATGTCTTTTCAAAACATCCCATATATGTCAAGACTCTCGCCTTTTATGGGGTAAATCAGTTGTTCAGAACATAAAACGTAATGTGCGCATAATCCGTAAACTGTAACTTAATAATCGCAGGAAAATGGCCACTGCACCATGGATTTGGCAACATGAAGTAGACGCTGACACACATATGATTATGTCTACCCTCATGTCACTAGCATAGCAATACAATTATTATTTGACAATTATACATTATCACAACTAGAACAAGTAGGGCCTATCAATGGATGTGAACTTCATTTTCTCTCTGACCTTCATCATTTTGAACAAACAACAATTATCTTCGAGTGGGTTGTGGTGTTTATGTAATGATGCTATGTGTTTTCTAACATTTGGTAAATATTATCATGACTGTCAACTTCCAAGGCGTCACGTTAAGTGACGCCACTGACTGGCATTTTTGCTAGTTCACACAATTTAAAGAGTGAAATTTCACTCAAACAAATAATGTTAGGATAAGATAAGTTCCAAGCAAATCAGTTGACATAACCAAATAAAAATCAGGAAAACTTAATGGTTCACATGTGGAGCATTTAATGACATCTAAATATGTTGTTGATAACTTTTAAAAAATCCATCCAGAATTCTGTTCTCATTTGACAACCTCGCAAAAAGCAAAACTGCGCATCAGCACCGTGCTAGTCCTAAACTACCACTTTATGTTAGTGTAGGATATGGTCATTTTCTGTGTGTGTTGTGACATATTTGAGTGTTTTGGGGATTGTGTTTCTAATTAAATGCCACGCCATGGAAAAAAGTTGTTGATATTTAGAGAGATTACAAATCAAAAGAAATTCCTTCTCTTTAATAACTGACCTACATACTCCCTGCTTGTTGTTCATTTATTGCTACAGACATACTAGTATGTGTGAATCATATCTGTCTTGATAAGAAGATACGTTTGACAAAGTTATTCAAGCATGTATGGATGATATGAAAACTGTTAGTATCTGCTACAAAGTTGTTAAATGTTGTATTCATTGAATGTATTTATTGTTGGTATGTAGTTTGTACATATCAAAGATACATGGATTTTTTTCATAATAAAAAACTAATTATACGATTGTTGTATGCCCTAAATATGAGTTGAAATGTGTATACAACATATCAGGGCACTACACCGAGGTACATAGGGAAGGGAGTGTCCTGGGACAATTTACAAAAACATTTTCGCACATTTAGTTTTTTGTGGAAGCAGTTTGGCATAAGTGGGTGGGTGGGTGGAAACCACGCTCCATTCGAGTTTACTGCTTTGTGTCAAACAGACATGTAACAAATATTAAAATATATATACCCAGTGAATGCATTTTGAGGTGGTATTATAAATCATTCTAAAAACAAGTATAGGTGGTTTTTGTGGATATATATTAGCATTATAATGGGGTTGGGGTGTCTTAACATGTTGTCACATTCTATGGATGGACTCTGTCACGATTTTTGCTAGTTCACACAATTTAAAGAGTGAAATTTCACTCAAACAAATAATGTTAGGATAAGATCAGTTCCGAGCAAATCAGTTGACATAACCAAATAAAAATCAGGAAAACTTAATGGTTCACATGTGGAGCATTTAATGACATCTAAATATGTCGTTGATAACTTAAAAAAAAATCCAGCCAGAATTCTGTTCTCATTTGACAACCTCGCAAAAGCAAAATTGCGCATCAGCACCGTGCTAGTCCTAAACTACCACTTTATGTTAGTGTAGGATATGGTCATTTTCTGTGTGTGTTGTGACATATTTGAGTGTTTTGGGGATTGTGTTTCTATTTAAATGCCACACCATAGACAAAAGTTGTTGATATTTAGAGAGATTACAAATCAAAAGAAATTCCTTCTCTTTAATAACTGACCTACATACTCCCTGCTTGTTGTTCATTTATTGCTACAGACATACTAGTATGTGTGAATCATATCTGTCTTGATAAGAAGATACGTTTGACAAAGTTATTCAAGCATGTATGGATGATATAAAAACTGTTAGTATCTGCTACAAAGTTGTTAAATGTTGTATTCATTGAATGTATTTATTGTTGGTATATAGTATGTACATATCAAAGATACATGGATTTTTTTCATAATAAAAAACTAATTATACGATTGTTGTATGCCCTAAGTTTGAGTAGAAATGTATATACAACCTACCAGGGCACTACACCGAGGTACATAGGGAAGGGAGTGTCTTGGGACAATTTACAAAAACATTTTCGCACATTTAGTTTTTTGTGGAAGCAGTTTGGCATAAGTGGGTGGGTGGAAACCACGCTCCAGTCGAGTTTACTGCTTTGTGTCAAACAGACATGTAACAAATATTAAAATATATATACCCAGTGAATGCATTTTGAGGTGGTATTATAAATCATTCTAAAAACAAGTATAGGTGGTTTTTGTGGATATATATTAGCATTATAATGGGGTTGGGGTGTCTAAACATGTTGTCACATTCTATGGATGGACTCTGTCACGATTACTCTTTCTTTTCCTTGTTAGTTTTTAAATATGAATTAATTAAGGCACTTGTTGAACCCTGCATATTGATACATTCTGTCATCAGGTGAGCCGACCCTGCAATACATCCGCCAGCTGGAGGACCGAATCACACACCTAGAGCAGGAACGCACAAGACATCAACATGCAGGCCAGGTGAGGATGGTTTGTCTAAGTCACCCCCGTTCACTAGATGCATATCAGTCTACTAACTGTGACTCACCTTTGGTGTGAATTATCGGTGGTGTTTTTAGTTTCACTTATTACTCATTTGTTTAACCATACCTGAAGGCTCAACCGTGTTGATTAGGATTGGCAACAATCTAAAAAGTCATTATTTTGATAGATAAACTTTGTGTTAAACATAATTTGTATTCAGTAACATTTAGTAATATCCATTTTCCTCATCGCTTTTCTTCACTTCACTTAATTCATTTTAAAATTGAAACAACTTTCATGGTTTAGAATATAACATTTTAATTACTTGTTATTCAAAATGTAGTCATCATGTACCAGGGTAGTCGTGTAGGATAGAATGAATCCGGCCATGCTTTTACTGCATTATTCTTGATATTTCCCACAATGCTGTTGTACATATGTTTCAGAGGGGAGACAGGGGGTATCCACCGGAACCCCGCAAGTTTTTCTCCACCCCCACACTGCATAACACAAGATCAGTGATCTCGACACATTCTCCAGTGGTGAGTATGTTACGTCTGTACTGTAGTCGTGCCTCAGCGACATTGCTGTATATTCCCTGATTTAGAAGATTGCCATGGAATAATGTTGAATAGTTTTTTTGCCCAAATATGCATTGGAAAATAGCCACCAGTTTGTTCATTATAAATATAATAGTGTCCACTGCAACATTGACAAATAGGGCCTATAATCAGTAGTTTAAGTGTATAACCAAGGGTAAATCCCAAGTGTGTGTGTGTGTGTGTGTGTGTGTGTGTGTGTGTGTGTGTGTGTGTGTGTGTGTGTGTGTGTGTGTGTGTGTGTGTGACACCACTACAAACTAACGTCACCTCGTTAGTTTGTAGTGGTGTCATCTGGTGACTGTTCTGCTTACCATTTCAGGTGGCAACACATGGTGCTGCCACCTAGGGAATACATTGATTACTTTAATTTGCACACATTCAAACTCAAAAGATGTTCACTACATGTTATATAGGTCTGTGACCTGCGACAACTAAGTGGGTGTTAAGTTGCACAGTTGTGAAGCAGAGTTTTGTACATTTGTTATTCCACTGATTGTAAACATTAAAATTATACCTCATTTGTTGAAATATCTTCAGTAGTTTTTTGGATTTATTACAAAAAAAGAAACAAACTTGAAAAAGTGACATCTTGAGAAAGTAGACTTAACATTGGGTTATGTACAAAATCAGTGCCCATTGCAACAATAGTTTTAGATTAGTTTTCAAGGAAAATAAACCAGACATTGAAAGACTAGGATATAAGGTATGCCTTTTTGCCAAAATCACAATTTTGATGGGATGTGACATGGAGAGCTACTTTGGCCCATGTGCAGAATAGGTTGTTGCAGGTCACATTTATAGGTCACCGGGCCCTTAGACAGAAATACTTATTGTCAGTCTTCAATTAATCACAAGTGTGACTTTTAGCACGCGAATGCCATTCACAGCCATTATTGGCCCGTTTGTTTTTTCAATGACAAACCTGCATCATTTGAGACATTTATTTAATTAATACTAATCCATTTGATTTGTTTCACTGCCAGTTGTGCCAATGATAGTCATTAATGTGGGCCTCTAGGCTTGTAACTAGTATTTAATCTAGTGGTCAGTCCCCTCTAAATTCCACTGGTCT
Source organism: Escarpia spicata (assembly GCA_963995525.1). NCBI lineage: Eukaryota > Metazoa > Annelida > Polychaeta > Sabellida > Siboglinidae > Escarpia > Escarpia spicata. The sequence continues at coordinate 37,922,579 of OZ023211.1, read as the reverse complement.
TATCAGTTGTAATTAGCCATCATAGCCAGTCATCTGCCAGTCTTGAAGATTGGCAGATGACCCTGCGGCTAAGCCCCTGTAGGTCACATATATAGCAATAGCAACATCTCGATGATTGATTGGATGTGTTTCTGTTTCGTTTCAGCCGTCACCTGGTCAACCTGTGTATAAGCCCAGTGATGGTCGAGACTGGTCACATTCCGCATGGACTAAGGACACATGGCAAGATCAGCCATCCCCGGCCCTCACAAAGCCCGATGCCATCGCGTGTGCAATGAAGGTAACAAGTCTTGTCATAATGGTTGACATGGGCCATATTCTTCAGATGGCACTTCAAACAACACATTGTTAAGATATCAGACTCTTGACCGACGATCAAATCCTATTGTTCTCATGTAAAAGTTGTCATGTTGTCAGAGCTTGATGCCTCAGTTCTCTCTAATGTGTAGCTGGCTACAGTCAGGTAAATATACTTTATGCAAAGAAATGCTTGTTGTGCAGTAATTACAGCATGGCTGAATGTTTCCCAGAGAAGTTGAGATGATGTTTGAATACCAGGTGTGGGGTGAGGCATATGAGCTTTCTCATAGAGTAGGTACAGAGTTGTGTGTTGACAACTTTAATACTGATTATCGCAGGCTGTGAAATAAGGCCGGTCCGATCATCCTGGACGAGTAGTTTCAGTGACCGGACTAGTCCATTTTTAGAGGAGTAGTCCCATCGGACTAGCTCTGATTATGTGAATTAATTTACGCTGTGTACATGCTAGTTGGGTGTTGTGATGGAATAAAACAAAATAAGACTAAGGTAGCACTTTACCATATGCAGCTAAATATTCCGTCTGACTGCCAAATAGGAAACTTGCTGAACGCAGTGAATGTAAATGGCGGCTGTTTACATCCGGTTATGGTACCAAACAAGTTACCAAACACCAGCAACACTGGCTGATTGTTCAGTCATCGGCTTCGGGAAAGGAAATGCTGTAGAGGCTAAATGATGCAACTATATCGGTCCTTCGTCGCCGTCGGTGTCAGGCTTCAAGTTCTGCTGGCACCGTCTGGTCCACCGCTGCCGTTTGCTGTCCCTGATTAAATTGTTTTCTTTATGACTTTTAGTTTTACTATGTACCATAACTGTCATATATAACAGTGTGGTGGTATCCGGCACATTTATTTTAAGGACCGGTAAAACAATAACAGGACTAGTTGTTTCTGAGTTAGTCAGTTCGACGGTCTACCTGTCAGCTAAAGTCATTATGCATTCTGTTATCAACTTTGAGATTGACTAGCCCTTTTTGTTTTGATGTGCCTCTGAGCTTTTGTTTCTAAGCATTTAGGTGCAAAAGAAGTTACCTTAGTATTTTCTTGTACAATCTTTAGTGTCATATGCTGAATATTTACAATATTTGGTTTTAGTAGTTGGTAAGCATTTATATGTAACCTGGTTTTACACATATACAGTGTGTCTCACAAGGCAGTTGTCATAGTTAATGTCGTCTTAGTATTGTACAAGTTATAAAGGTGTCAGTTTTCAACACTGCACTTGTGAGTTTGGAAGTGTCCAATGAGTATTCAACTTTGTGCAACTTACTCCCTATTGGTGTTAAGGCAGTAAGAAATATAGTTTCCTTTTGCCGTCATCTAAAATAGTAAAAACCTATCTTTTTAATACTGCATATCCTCCTTAGCTTCTTAGCAATTCCATCCATCTTTTGACTTTTGTTCTATACTTGACAATGAGAAAGCTTAATCCTTTGGATTTGTTGCGCCACCTAGCTCAGATTCTCCGAGGATATTGGCGCTAAAGAAGTTATTCCATTGTTATTATTAAATCTGAGGGTGTAGGAAGTACAACACCGAGTGTTGGCCTGTTGCCAGGTGTTGGAAGTACAGCACTAAGTGTTTGCTTGTTGGCAGGTGTTGGAGGTACACGACCAGTTGGAGCAGCCCCGCCGTGAAATGTCGGAACATGGAGAGTTGGACAACAGAGAACGCGCCATTGTCAAAGAAATGTGTAATGTGAGTTACAATTTTTTTACTTTATAATTTTTTTACTTTACAATTTTTTTACCGGTACTTTACAATTTGTTTACTTGATAGGGCCGTGTAAAATTGTAGAAGATCACCATTCAAAGCAAGGTGCTCCAGCTGGGTTATTAAGAACGAATCAAAAGTCCTTCTTTTTGTCTATCTGTACCATTCCTTGTCACTGTCATTAAGGGTGAGCAACTTTTACGTACCATTTTAAAATAACTTGTCTCATAAACATGTGGTCGTGTTTCTTGAAGTGAGATTGTCTCTCTTGAACAAAGTCATGCCTCATCAAAGCTGTTTTCTTTCAAGCAATTTGTTTTTCACCCAAACAAATTAATAACATTTGAAATAACATCACTTTAAATGGTTATGTCTCTTTCAAACAAGGCACAATTTCTTATGTGTTCCAACCAGAGACATCACAAAACTGAATTTGTCAATGTGGCTGTTATTTTCTGCAGTGCATGATTCACATGCCAGTTCCGGTAAACAAATATGTTTTCTGAATTCTGTGGTGAAAAGTACCTTAGCAAACCTATTACTGGGGTAGTTCCTGTAGAAGTCAACAATGTCACAGTTGGTGTAACCCATGACTAGCCTCATTCAACAGACCCTCGTAGTCTGTCAATGCTATCACATTTCTAATACCATAAGTGCTGTCTCTGACAATAAGGCAGGTGTCAGGTTTCCCAGGTGAAATTACAGGACACAAGAAGTGCCATTATGTTTTCCAAATCACTTCCATCATAATATTTATTCAGCTCATTTAACTAATTTTCTTATGGTTTTCGTTCCACAGAACATTGAACATGAATTAACATGAATTAACATGCCCCTTGTGTGAAATCCTTGAAATTGGCGTGCCTTGTGTATAACAAAATAAAACCTTTTAAATCAGTCATCAGACATCCCTGACACCCCACCCTGGTAGCTGACACCCCATTTACTTTAGAACTGACAAATGTGTTAGTCCATCCTAAATACAGGTCAACATTTTGAGCCCAAACTAGCTACCCCCACTCGCATATACTGAATCATTCTCCATTGGTCATGGCAGTTGGAAAATATATCTAGTGTGTACTTTAATCACTAGGTGTCACTACCACTTACAGCATTGGCTGCTGCCATTTCCATGACATTTAAAATGTGCAGTTGTTTAGTTTGATTTGTTACCTTTTCTAATTTACACCACATTGCATAAAAACAATGTTTTACCTTCAGTGGTTTTTCTTTCATATTTGGTAATTGTTACCTTTAACAGTAGAAGAAGTTACGAGTATTTTACAATAACATTTTGGTTTGTAACGTAAGCATGAGGACAACAAATTGGGATGACATTTTGGATAACATCTTAGAATGTTTTTACACTTCTTATGTTAGCCATATTTTGACCATTGTGTATTGTCTATCTCCTTGCAGGTGGTCTGGAGAAAGCTGGGTAATGTCGTGCCAGGATACAAACCGGACTTGTGAAGAGCGTACGGTTCTGATGATGTCTGTCGCCTTCATATAGTAGCAGCCTGAGCAAACTTGGACTAGTTCCACGGATACACTAGAAAGTCTGACACAGCACAGTCTGAAATAATCATCACGTTGTAGTTACTGAATAATTAGTTATGAATTAGACACTGACAAACGTATGTTATATTATTTGTAGTATGGAAATCTTGCTAGAGAAACCATTCCACTAGAGTGAAAGAGTACCAAGTATGTGTGCACCACGAGACAATGAGACAACCAGATATTACATTTTGGGAGGAAAAAATTCAAGAGGCAAGTTGTTTTTATTACAAAAATATTTAAGATATAATAATTGTGGGATGAGAAAAACATGTTACTTCCAGAAATAGACAGTTGTTTTTATTAAACAAAATGATAATTGACATTTAACAGTTTCACCACAAATGGTAAAAAATTCATTGCATTAAAAATTTGATTTGTTAATGGCCAAAGACAATACACTGTAGTTAACTTTTCTTCTTATCTTCTAAGCTATTCAACTTCGGTAATTTACCCAAGATAAGAACAGCATGTTAGGAATTATTCACTCTCGATGTTGTTATTGTTGTCTGATCAACTGTGGTATTTTTGCCACATTGTATTTAATACTGAATAAGTGTATGTTATTTATCAAGATGTTATTGTCAGAAAATGTATATATACCAGGTAATATCTACATTGATCACCAGATGTCACTAGTGTATGTCACATTGCTACAAAAGGTTGATGACGTTTTGGTCCCTTTAGTTTTAAGTTTTGACTCGGTCTGTTTGTGGATGCATCACTGAATATAACAAGTCATTTTTATATATTTTACGTCTATATTGGATTGTGACCTGTGCCGTTTTCCACCGTTGAGGGTTTACAAATAATCAGATGTTTCGGCCACTAGGACTTGTAAGTAAAACCAGTTATTTAGAGCATGTCATGTCACAGTGTGCCCTGGTGTTTTCGTTGAGTAATATATATATATATCTATCTACAAGGAATGTGGAGTGCAAAACAAGTTTTTTTCAAGTGCGTTCGCGTGGTGGTGTTACATAAGGCATTGCCACTGGCATCTGTTGACATCAAAATGCTCTTTATTAGCAAGGGAGTGCCACTGTCCCATGATTGTCACACAGACATCTTACGACGGTTCAGTGGTTGCTTTAGTAAACTATTGCCAGTTTGTGTGAGACAGTCCGAGATAGCAATCAGTATTGATGTAACACTTTTATGCACATGGCTATTATGTAAATACGCACATTTAGAAATAGTTTTATTTGGTGCAGTTTTGGTAAAAATATATACTGTTTTGTAAGCAAACAAATGTTATGGTATGATAACATTGCAGACTACTATGTATTGGCAGAGAGAAGCTACGCAAGATATATTATTATTATTATTTTAAAATGTGATATACATAATGTCTTGGAATGTGTACTGTATATATCTGCATATAGAGTATTAGAGTTAGGTTCATTGTTTTAATGCTAGGGTGATTATTGGATCATAATTGTGCAGAGGATCTAGAACATATCAGTTGATTAATGTATTCATTAATTTTCATAGATGAGACGATCATTGGACTAGAATTTATAATGTGTAGAACTTGTGAGAATGTTTCCTCATTGTCAACGAGATGAGAAAGAGAGAGGCAGATACTACAGACACACTGAACATTCAGTTGAATGGCATTGTCCGTAATGTTAGAGTGATGAAAGAATCATATTTGAATCACTGTGAGAACTTCGAACATATTGTCAGTTGAGGATCATTGTGCTTAATGTCAGGGTGAGGAAAGAATCATTCTTGAATCACGGGGAGAGATCATGGAACATATCAATTGATGACCAATGTCCTTAATGTCGGGGTGATGAAAGAATCATTCTAGTATCACAGGGAGAGATCATAGAACGTATCAAATGAGGATCATTCTATGTAAAGTAAGGGTAATGAAATAGTTTGTATGTAACAAAGTAGTCATAAGAAGACTCTAGATTGTCTAGAAATGGTTGATCCAAGTGATCATTAGTTCTGATAAGATGTTAAGTTTTAGGTTAAATAATGAAAGAACGTCTGTTAAGTAGAATAGATTCACTGCAGGTTAGAAATGGATATCTTCCACATTTTTATGAAAGTTTATGTCTTTCAACATTTTCATACTGCCCATACATATGTGTAGAATACAGATGGTTTTACAATGGTTTCTATTGCAATAATGTTTAGTCAAGCTGTCTTGGTGCATGCAAATGTATGTTTATGTAGTTTCGACTTTGTGGTGCTTTTCTAATATGGATAAGAGACAATGGTACTGAGACACTAACATATCTTGTATGTTAGTGTCATTTCACGTAGCACTGGCATTGGCCATTTGGAAATGTAGCTTGAATTACTATATAGTATTTGTTATCCTTAGGTATCATAACATATCATATTAGCTTTATTATAAAGTATTCAAGTTTGTTAAATGTAGCGAGAGAGCAACGTTAGTAGAGAGTGTCAATGATTACATCCATTCTCTACACATTATGACTCCTACGAAGGTTGAGATAGTTGCTAGACAGTAATAAAACATTTTTAATAAGAAGAAATAAATTAGGCATTTGAGAGAGGGCAGCATTTATTTAGATTTGTTGTCTGTAGACTTGTTACATAGCAATGTTATAGTTTGTACATTGGTTATCATTGATCAGAGTTATTTATTAAATTGACATGTGTATATATACATACTGTCTGTATCTACACATGTATCTATGCAACCTTGTGCATGAGGTAATTCTGTATACTTTTGTAGTAAATGAAATATATTCTACTTGTGATGTTTTTGTTCATATTTTTGAGGTTATTTGTAGTTTACATATTATTCACATACCGGTATGTCTGAGTTATAATCTAAAACACACGTGTTGTATGCTAGTGGTACTGAAAAATCTGTGTATGCATTGTGTGGTGGTTAGTGGTATCATTTGGTACCTTATATGATAATATATATATTTCCAGTAATTACTCAATAATAACCACTTCTCTATTCTAATATATAACCTAATTATATTCCACCTAATTGCGCACTTTTATAGGTAAGAGCTGATTCAATCGTTTTTATTTTGTAATAATTTAGCACATAAACATACTTTTATATTTCAAGGTTTGTAAATGCAACCTTTGTTTCATCAACAGAAAAATAACATCATTCCTTTGTACATTTTAACAAAAAGATCATTATTGAAAAAAACCTTTACAGACAATCCCTAAACTTATAGTTACCAGTAATCAGCGTACAAAACAGTCTGCCGTACAGATAGTTATGTCATCGGTTGGCGTCACAGATAGTTGTGCCATTCATTTGCCTCAAAGTGCAGTGCAAATACATAAAGAACATCGCAACCAAAAAAGTAAAAGTACTTCTCAGAAAATCCTTTTTAAAACACCACCGTCTAAACATCCTTTGCATACCTAACATTTAATGAAGGTTTACATATTACAAGTGACATCTCTAGACTTTAAGGAGAATACCAAAATACAAAAATAAGAAAGGAATTTTTAGCCGGACTTGTTTAGGCGAGAGAGGAAGTTGGTAAAAAGTTGTGTGCAGTTACCATCGGAAACTTGAGAGGACTATCAAATTTTCTAGCGTCTGGCTGTCAGATCGGCTGATTTTATCTCGCAATGTCTTGTGTGGTTTTTGTCGGAGGCAGATAAAAGTGGGGGTGCAGTGTGGGCCTGAGTTGTAGACACAGCTTCCTCTGTTACGGCCTGATAACATCCTGTCACTTTTGATCACTTAACACCTTGTTGAGTCTTGGTCAGGTTCATCTGAAAATGTCTGGTTGAAAAGCTGTTGTCTGGGTGGCTTGTGAATTCATATCACCTGCGTGTACTTAAACTGTTGACCTGTTTGAATAAATACATGCTGTAGACAATTTTGTGGTGTGAATCATCATATGAAAATAAACAGGTTTTGGCTGCATCCATATTATATAATGTACATGTTGTAATTATTTTTTCATTGGAAAATAATGCAACAGGATGTAAATTACATTAGGATATCGATGATATTTTATATATGTTTATATCAAATGGACATTTTAATTATTCATGTATCTATCCATTTAAATATTTTTATTTATTTATTTATATATCTATTTATTCCACTTCTACAAAGAACTGTGATGGTATATTTCGTGCGGAATGGCACAAGCGAAACAGACGCGAACTACATCACGTCTGCCATGCGAAAGTGCACATAATAAAAAATAATATCGATGATAATTGCATGGCAAATATCTAAACATAATGTTGTAATTAACCTTTCTGATATTTGGATAAATTGCTTGACGATCAGTAATTTGTAATAATTTATAACAAATATAACATATGTATGTGTTATGGTATAAAGTGCACTAAGTCTGAAACAAGTTTACCATGCCAAGTGATAACATAAGTCTGGTGTCGATGTAGTCATTTACTGGGGGACTGTGTCAGAAAGAAGTGAAACTAAATGTAGAAATAATTGCGTTATGAAGTGGAATATATAATAATTCATTGTCCGTGTAAAGTGTAGCAACAAGTGACAAATACTGATGATCGTAACAGAAAGTTGCTACTAAAGATTTGTCGCTGGTTGAGAAGCGATCCAGTGAACCCCCTATGTTTACCTGACACATGCTGTGCTATAACTGAAACAGTTTTAGTTGTTAGTCACATTATAACTAAACATCTACGTATAATCAAGCTAGTGTAAGTATGTGTGTTAGTGTGTGTGTGTAAGTATGTGTGTTAGTGTGTGTGTGTAAGTATGTGTGCTAGTGTGTGTAAGTATGTGTGCTAATGTGTGTAAGTATGTGTGTTAATGTGTGTAAGTATGTGTGTTAGTGTGTGTGTAAGTATGTGTGTTAGTATGTGTGTGTAAGTACGTGTTAGTGTGTGTGTAAGTATGTATGTTAGTGTGTGTGTAAGTATGTGTGTTAGTGTGTGTGTAAGTATGTGTATTAGTGTGTGTGTAAGTATGTGTGTTAGTGTGTGTGTAAGTATGTGTGTTATTGTGTGTGTAAGTATGTGTGTTATTGTGTGTGTAAGTATGTGTGTTATTGTGTGTGTGTAAGTATGTGTGTTATTGTGTGTGCAAGTATGTGTATTAGTGTGTGTGTGTAAGTATGTGTGTTATTGTGTGTGTAAGTATGTGTGTTATTGTGTGTGTAAGTATGTGTGTTATTGTGTGTGTAAGTATGTGTGTTATTGTGTGTGTAAGTATGTGTGTTATTGTGTGTGTAAGTATGTGTGTTATTGTGTGTGTGTAAGTATGTGTGTTATTGTGTGTGCAAGTATGTGTATTAGTGTGTGTGTGTAAGTATGTGTGTTATTGTGTGTGTAAGTATGTGTGTTATTGTGTGTGTAAGTATGTGTGTTATTGTGTGTGTAAGTATGTGTGTTATTGTGTGTGTGTAAGTATGTGTGTTATTGTGTGTGCAAGTATGTGTATTAGTGTGTGAGTATGTTAAGGTTTTCCTCCTAGATGCTTTGCATCTTGGATGCCAAACGTTCAGGGGTTGATCTAGGCCCCTCGGAAGAGAAAGTAAGGTCCATATTTTGTTTAACTCCCCATCCATTTGGAGTTTTTGTCAGTTCTAAGATTTGTACTGGATGTTAGATGAACATTAATTGGTCGTTCACAATTGGGGATCTTTTACCTAATTTACTTTTATAATTTTTTTTCAAAAGTCAGTGTGTCTGTGTGTATGTAACGCACTCCAGCAGATGAGCATTTTTGCTACTTTTAACAATGCAAACAATTCACATGCCAACTCCGGTAAACAAATATGTCTTCCGAATTCTGTGGTGAAAAGTACCTTTGCTTTTATTATGTGAATTAAAGTTGTACTTCATCCTTTATATTTAGAAAGATAAGTATAATTATGTACACACACACACACACACACACACACACACACACACACACACACACACACACACACACACACTCATATTATGTGTCTATATCACTTAAGGTAGTCACTGCCAGGATGCATGTTGTCTGTGGTGGTTCTTTTACATTGCCCTGTACAGCGCATACTTGATAGCTTTCTGCATATTGTAAACATAAGATAACATGTTTTTTCCGACTGATTGGTACCGTCCATGAGAGGATTCTTGGAAGACTGCCAATGTCAGTGTGTAAACCGGGATGTGAGGGTTAGAAAATATGTATGTACACAACATCTAAGGTCGTGTATGTTTATATTACTTTTTACCTTATCATATGTTTAATGATGGCTCGTGCATGGATCAAGTAGTAATATGCTGTGGTCCAGGTGTATATGTGAAAGTGTATGAAATTAAATACAAAAAGTAAGGACATTTGCTGTGTAGTTAGCTTGCATGAAGCAACCAATGACACAGCAAAGAGATACCACAGAAGAAGATACAGTTAACTGGCCGAATTCAAAAGGGTGTAACCTTTGAGTGTCTCAACATTCCTTTCCGGTCATTGCATCCCAGCATTGATAATTAAAAAAATTTAACCTGTTAGAAATATCTAGTATGACAATTATAGAAGCACTCCATTCAAAATATGTTCATCATTATTTGCAGAAAAAGCAAATGTCATTGTATTTTATGTATAGAGTTGATAAAATCTATAGTTATATCAATGAGCTAACTGAGGAGAATTGTAAGAGCTCACTTGTCACCTTCTGCATTGATTTCCTTGGACTACCAGTTTCTAATGTGTTTCAGTAAACACAATTATCAATATTTTAAGTTATTTACTCTATCTAGAGGATCTTTCTCCTACCTGAATGAAGTGAATAGTGATCTCCAGATGGTACCACTATAATGGTGATAACTGATGCTCTTGGGTTTTTGCTGCGTGAGTGAGTGTAAGGTGGTATCATTTATACTATTATAGCAACGCAAATTAAATATGTAAATAAATAGTTGTGTTACCAACATATAAGGTAGCAGCACCATATATGGGCAAATAGCAAGGTCCTCTATAGTATTAATTCCTTGCATTTATATTTGATGTTATGTAAAATAAGCTGTGTGAGTAAGAGATTTATTATCATGTGCAGACACTATTGTGTCGGGGAAGATGGTAAAAAGAGAACATATCTATTAGTGCACCAGGCTGAATGTGAACGAACATACTTGCTATTAGCTTGCATCAATCACGTACACTAACATACACAGTGATCGAGTTGTAGCTTTTGAAATCTCTGTAGAGATTTTGAAAGAGGCCATGGGTGGCTGCTCATTGTGCATTGAAAATTCACGCCCGAAGACATAATACAAAGCATACAGCCCTCATCAAAAGGTGTTACTTCACGAGCAGACTTCTGTTAATTGCACAAAATGGCCTTTTTTGTGTTGTAAATGGTAGAGAAAATTGTTTGAAAAGACCACCTTCACTGCCACTATGCATTGATGCACTCATGGTTTGTTTGAAAGAACTAGGCATGTAACGTAGACCCTGATTGTAACCCCGATGCCATCCCACACAGAAGCCAATTTAACTGTTTGTATACCTGAGTTAACCTACTATTTAGGGTCTGTTTGGTAACACAGCATGGGTCTGAAATGGTGATCGTTTTCACTCCTCAATTTCTGAGCTGGAATGACGTTCAGCCCAGATTCAGTTGTGGGACCACGGTTTGTTTGATGTTGTTTCAATTCACTATGCTGAACACATGACTTCCTGGCTAATGTGACTACATGGTATAGACATTGGTGGTATTGTGAACAAACACCTTTCATGTAATAATTGCAGCATGGCTGAATGCTTTCAAGAGAAGGTGACTCGATATTGGATCGGACAGGTCTGTCGGTGGGTGAAATGTAAAGGGTTTAAATTTATACTATTCAATAAAATAGGTGTAATACTAGAACTGTATTTTTCTGTTTAACTGTTTTGATACTTCTCTTTTGTACAATCCCTATCTCGGCCATCCTGCTCTTGTTTGTCCCTGCTGCTGTATCTTCACCTAACTGTCATTTGAAATAGAGTTCATCCTCACGAGGTTGATAGAAATCATAATCATTGACTAAAAGCAACAAGACTGATGTCTTTCATTTTTGGCTTTAAAGAAATATAATGTACCTAATTGAGAGTTTATGAAGATCGATCTTATGGTTCAACATGCAAAGTAAACATTATAATTAAGTCAAAACATTAAAATTTAAACAGATAACAGCCAGCATTTTATTAACAATTATTTTGTGGTTAATTAAAACGCATGTTAGCAGTCCAGGTGTTAGAATGCATATATTATATGAAATATATATATAATATATATATACAAGCATATATACACATATATTATATATATAATATATATTATATATATATATATATCCATATATATATATAGTTTATAACATGATTTTAAGATAAAACTTTGAACCTTTAAAATGACAGGGGGCATACCTAGGGGTCTAATCTGTGCACTGCCCTACTAGCACCAATGGATCAAGAGCCACTATTGAAGAAACTTTGGCCTATGAACACCTAGGTGTTTGTTTGCACAACTGTTGAATACTTCAGCAAACACACAGAATCTGTGGACAATGCCTTCATTTTCACACATCACATGTGCACACACAACACTAACGCTACACAATGCTCACACACAGATACACACATACAGGCACGCACATGCATGTAGGCACGCACACACAGCTACAGACGCACACACGCGCGCACGCACACACAGAAACTACAAACAGACACACTGAAGACAACAGGTGTGATGCTGAGCCATAATGTTATTAAAGAACTTGCCCCAGACTATCGCACCATGAGTCTGCCTGTGTGGAGGTAACCTATCGCACCGTGAGTCTGCCTGTGTGGAGGTAACCTATCGCACCGTGAGTCTGCCTGTGTGGAGGTAACCTATCGCACCGTGAGTCTGCCTGTGTGGAGGTAACGTATCGCACCGTGAGTCTGCCTGTGTGGAGGTAACCTATCGCACCGTGAGTCTGCCTGTGTGGAGGTAACCTATCGCACCGTGAGTCTGCCTGTGTGGAGGTAACTGGCTGTCCCTTTCCTCCGGCAGTCCTTCTAAACCATCCCTCCTCAGTCTACACGGAACAGGTTCTAGCTGTCTCATCTCACAACCAACAATGGGCTATCTATTAGTATACTGCAGATGTTGCAAAAAAACAAACAATCTTATTGGATAAAGAGGAAATGACAATAAGAGTTAAACATAGATACATTGTGTTAGTCACTGGTGAATGATAACACCTGTTTAATGGTGATTCAGTCAATAGTTCACAGCAGAGAGATACTATCAGAGCACTGGAGGAGTGGCCAAACAGACTGCAAACAAACAAGAGGGAAAACATTTCAAATTCAACCCAATTTCATTAAATGTTCCCACTAAAACAAAACATACAAACAACAGAAATTTAACATAATGTTGATGCAAATATATTATGTTATGATTGTCATCAATAAATTAAATTCTATCAAAATTATTTACTAAAAATCCCTAATAAACAGACTCAAAAGCGTTTAGGTCTTTCTAATTTTTAATAACAAAGACAAGCAGAAGTTATTTTTTCTCAAAATTCTTCAAATAATTTGTAGTAATTTCCAGTACCTGGTAATTCTAGGGGTGGCAGTGTTGCCCCAAGATAGCCCCCCAGGGAAATGTTATACTGACCCTAACCCTGGTGAAGAGGGTGTAATCAGAGCAACAGCTGCCATTATGAACATCTCCTGGGGCTTGTTTTATTTGGGTCTCAATCAAGGGCATACTTATAATGATGTCAGGCATGGGTTTAGATGTAGACTGTGTCAGCAGTGGTTATGCTGGTAAGACAGGTTAGGTAAGTATTGAACTCTACAGTACAATACCTTTAGTCAAATATGCTATCATTAGGCATATTATTGAAGGCTTACATTTATTATTCCTGATAATATCACAATTCACAAAGTCGACCAATAAATTGTTATGGTAACAAGAAAATTAAAATCGCAACAAGTTAACATAAAATTTCAAATTATCATAAAAGGACCATATAGAAAAATTAACTAATAACGTTCCTCTGCACACTTCCTTTTTATGAAGAAATATCAGTTGAGTTTCATTTTTAAAATGATTTGAGGAACTTTTTCTGGGGGAGGAAGCAACAGCTTGTATGGATAGTAAGACAATGGTTATATAATAAATATAATTATTAGAGTATTGGGCCCTTACAAATTTGATTTATTTTATATTATAATTAACCACAACAGCCAGCATGACTGAAATACCAAATTACCCATTCTGACCTCATTTGAACGTGGAATAAGGAACGCTGCCTACACTTTAAAGTGTTGACAGAATGAGGCTTTGGTTTTATGAGATCAGTGTGCCAAGACATGTAGGCCTAGTGCACTGGTACTGCCAGTGGTCACTCCTTGATGACCAAGGGTCAATGTGCTGGGATACACTGCCACAGTTCATGTCTGGCTGGGTAAAATCATTGCCAGACCCCGGCTGGATAAATAGCTCTTCTTGGAAATATCAGTGCTTTCCCAGATGTCTCGCCAGTGGAGTGATACACCTTTCTTCTCCAGTGCAAGCTGGTTGTGTCGCATCTTTCACCAATTATTGTTTTTGTCTGAAACCCTATCTTAAGTTTTAAATACATCATAAAAATGTGGCACGCAGCACAAAATGCATCCATCAACAGTCAAAATCGGTGATTTAAGCTTAGTGATATTCTATCCAAGGATCGGTTTACCTTCAGATTAGCAGTTCTCACCTTCAGGTGTTGAAATTTGTCCACAGTTTTGTGTCGGAAGCGTAGAATATAATGCCTGGGGTTGGTCAAATTTCAGTACTGTAACTATGGCAACGCAATCTACGAAACTGAAATGTCGTTCAGCTTTTGTATGTAGACAAGACATTTTATGAACACAATAAAACCTTATTTAAAATGGCTAGAACGTAAAGACCTACGTAAATGTTTTGAGAATGCGGTCATTCAGTGCAGAGAAGTTCTATTTAACAGTAATAAAGTAACAAGGAAAGTATAAAACCGTGCAGAGTTGAATGGAAGTCGCAGTAAACACCAATTCAGAAATGGCTGCTGAAGCATTTAAAATCCCATTTCTCAGAGCTTAAAGTTCATACTGACAGGTCTGACATGGTGTGTCTTAGAAATTGTCGCATGAAAAGCACTTGCACAAATGGACAATTAGATGGTGTAACTGTTGGTGCCATGACACCTGGAGACACAAATATGTGGTTTTGAACAAACAAAACAATAACTTCAACACATATAAATTGCAATATTTATTACATTTTCCGGCACATCCCCGCCTGGACCCAAAACCCAACTGTGAGGGAATGAAATAAAACAAACAGGAACGTTGGCGGGATGAACCATCGCGAAAAGGTTCATACAATACTCAAAAACATCACATGGAAATGTTACAACATAGTAATAATCTACAACTGTCTTACAACCATGACCATGTGACATCACATGACACGATTGATTGTCATCATACTCCTATTACATAATTCACCTTTAAGCACCGGTTGAGAATTGGTAAAAAACGCTAACAACAAAATGACTTCAGAATAAATACAGACATAATCGCTGTTGCATCATATCACATGATCAGTATACAAAAATTCAGCAACTTGTTTAATTTTCAAGATCACTTTGCATAACATTAATACCCAGTGCTGTATTTATATGCACTTCTGCTGGCAAATCTAATAGGTCAGAAATATCCTGGGGACAAAGTATCACAACACGTCATGTGATAAAGTATCATAATACATTTGTAGAAACTCACAGCTGCCTTTTCTCCATGGCTGCATGACAAACACCAATACATACACAGGCTGCTACAAAAATTTCTGCAGGTTGCATTTGCCAAAGTTGAATCACCAATGGTTTCTGTCTACCTCAATTCCTGATGGATACCACAGAAATATTTAAATTTAAAATCGCTGCCTCTGTAGATACTTACAGAGTAGTAAGTGAGATAACTACCTGGTACCCGGTATATTAGTTTTTCTTAAAATATTGTATCCAACAAATAAAAGTTGTGTTTTGTCAAAACAAAATACCCCAAGCAGTATGACGTACATGTTAATTAGAGTACCAGGGTTATGAAAATGTGTGCTAATGACATGTGTATATAGGTCATGCATTTGACAAATTTAAATGATATACATTTATCAAAAATTGTACTTGCCCAAAGGTAATCATGAAAAATCTTATCAATGTAAATGTTTCATTTGTTGATGTGGCAATTGGGGCAAAGTTTGAATCCATGTTTGTTTTGGGGTGGGTGGATGGATCCATCAGGGTGATGATAAAGCATCACTTCTTGTTCATTCCTGGGGATACTATTTACACACTCTATGGCAGTGATTCTGTCTGGCACGGCTGTGCAAATACACACTTCTGATCAAGACCAGGGGTGCCGGAAATAATCACCGAACCCCAGGGGTGAGATCACACTAGGCCCCTCCTACCCCACTGGGGGAGTAACAAATCAAAGACATGTCAAAATACATGCCTGGTGACTTATCATAGCAGTGCTGTGGCAAAAAATTCCCACTCAGTCCATTGGAACTGGCTCAAATTAAAGTAAACTAAAATAATTTCCTCTAGCTGTTTTTACACAGGACTCCAACTACAGCTGCTTTTACAAGTTAGCCTTGTTCTGTGCTATATAGTTAGGTATTCCAGAATAATATTTGTGTTTCCTGTACATGTTCTCACATATTAGTGTACTGAGTACCCGGTAGGTAGTCCATCACATTTTTGGACAGGGATATTTTAAGGTAGGTAAGCTTTAGAGTATTTTCTGTAGTCCATTTTCTTGGTAATTTGTTGTTGCTGTGAAGACATCACCCATAATTTATTCAGACCAATATGAGAAAAACATATATCTGGTATTTGGATAGTTAGAGATTTAGTTAGATGGCAAAGATTTCAGTTTTTTCCTGATGTCTGGATTTATACAGTGTCATAAATTAATTACATATTTTCTCTGTCATGTTGCAAGAACTTCCAGGGTCGCCCACATTTAATATGACTCGTCTCGGGCAACAAGAAACACAGAAATTACTCTGAAAGGCTTCATCTGCAAATTCAAAGTATGATTACTTGATCCGTGATGTAAATGACCTGTAACATCAATATCACATTCCATACATGGGAAAATTATATGTAATACAACAATAACTTACAGATACTGGGTCAGGTTATAAAAGAAATGGTATCAGCGATGTGTAACCCAAAATGTTTTTTAACTATCGATATGACCCCGTATTAAGACCAAGGTCAATTGCTCTCTTATGGGACAACAGAACATTGCCTGATGACCTTATTCTAAATATCTGCTGATGATTTTGTTCTGAACAAACAGTGTCAGACAGATACCTTAAAAACTGGAGCATAACATGAATACATCACGGTTCATTTGAGTCAGTGCTGCTATCATAACTCTGAAGAATAAGCCATCAGAACGTCAAACTGATAATCAGTTATTTGGATCTCTCTATGCAACTAGAATCTGCTATCACAGAAGCCTTCTATCTGGTGCATCAGTAAACCAAATCACGAATGAATCTAATATAGATCCAATGTCCAAATGTATTCATGAAGTCGGCGTGTACAACTGGGAAGAACTGTGACATTTCCAGCACCTGGTTTTATTGCACACATTTAAAACAGCTGCTTTTAGTCGACATCAGCAATCAACTTAAAATCAAGTTGACCATCTGTAAGGACTAGAAGCAGCTGTTTTAAACTTGAAACATTAAGCACATCAATGTTGCCATGTTCTGATTTATAGATGAAGTTTACTGTGCACCATTCAACAACTACAGAATTCATTGTTAAGTCTTACTTTACACACTTCGAGGTATGTAGTTTAGTGACTGAGGGTTAACCCTGTAACGTCAATGCACTGGCCTAGGGCCAGAATGTGCTTGTTTTACAAGAGAGCAGGAGCTGGCTGATAACAGAGTGAGAAAGCCATCAGATAATGACTGGCCAGAAAAACATGTTGCCAAGACTGCTGCTGATCAAGTCATTGGGTAAAGGAAACCAGCATTTTAGAAGCTCTGGGTGCATTTGTGTTGTGTGGATGCTATACAACATACAATCATTTTACAATGTTATGGTGGTCTGCAACCTGAAGCTCTTCGTGAAGAAAAAACACAGCTAATGAGCCAACAGATAGTTGTGGAATTGAAGTGATACGTGAAAGGTTGATATGTCCAGGGTATGTTAATTGGTTGCCATAGTCAGGAAGCAAATTACAACAATATTTAGCTACCCCAGTGCATCAAACGAGAGTATTGGAACTCAAAAGTTCAGCGTCAAAAATAATGTGCACCTAGTCACGCATGATGGAAATAAATATTTGGATAGTTACAATAACAGCATCTCTTTAACCCTAAGAAGATACAGAGCAACAGTAAAATAGATCATTACTGACCTACTTTGCCGAGGATCACAATAGAAATGCTCTGCAGAATACTTTAAACTTGTCACACTTCAAAGTTGGCAAACAACCAGAAATGATGCGGGAAAAGAAGGACATGTGTAAAAAGAACTGATGTTCACAATAAAAATGCTACAGATGGGACGGCAGTTTAGACTATGTTGAACACAGATAACAACAGAGAATGTACCATCGATATTGACATACACTGCTTCCTTCAGAATGTCAACAAGAATGGAGGTTGATTCATAACAAGTTGTCTGTGATACAGCTGTACCAAGATGTTAGGGTGGCATAAACCCACCAATCCACATTATAATTCTGGAAAATGCTACACAAATTTCGAAATGTTCCCAATAACATAAAATAATAAATAAATAGGTAACTTCTATTAAAATGTCAGAAAATGTACAAGTTTGACAGAAATGGTAAATGAGTAGTTTGCAGACAAGGCGTTAATTTAATACATACATCTATAGTACTGATACAAGTTAATTACGTGACTGAACACCAGAACAACTAATCCACCTAAATGTCACAGTAATTATCACTGGGAGACTTTCAGGTCAGTTTCCCTGGCCATTGTAACAACTAACAACATGTTATTAAAACAATTAATCAAATGGCCATCTACGTCAGATATTTTTCTGTACCCACTGGAATTTCAACTCAATCTGTGTTTCCCTGTAAACACACACAAACACAGAATAAATGGGTGGAAACTAGTCCATAAAATTTAGATTTTCTTTTACATAATCTTGTTGATCACACGACAGCCAGGAAAACAGAAAATCCTTGTTGAAAAGCCAATTGTTTGCCGTACGTAAGTATTGCTAACAACAGATGGGACTTGCACAATCTTACGGAGGTGGGCGAAGGTATTGTATGGGGTGTAATTTCAATGTGAATCACTGACAGCCTTTGATGGCCTGAAGCATGACAAGGCTATTCAACATCAGGTAAAACGATCTATTCACAGATAATAAATCTGGCTGGTCTTTCAGTGTGTCACCTGCTGAGGGTGATCCAGCTTAGCAACCCCACCCTTAGGGTGTGGCTAGAGGGGTGAGCAATCATAGTGACCCATAACAATAGCACTGGTACCTTATCATAAGTTTAATCACTAAATTGTACACCTGTAGGGTTTGTTTATGCTCATGTAATCAGAGTCCACAGCACTGGGCTGTAGTCAGCATAATCAGGCAACTATCAGGAGATTGGGTTGAATTGAGTACACTGCAGTAATGGCCAGCTGTTTATAGAGGGTCTTCCTGTTGACCTGGCCAGAGTGTATGACAATCAAATTTGGCCTGCACATTTATTGCCACTGACCAGCCAACCAGTGACCTTGTTTCTAGACATCTGTCAATTCATTAGTTGTGGGTTTAAGCAACGAGTACAGCTTAAATAATTATCTGCGCAGTGGATATTACAAGACCTTTCTCTCAATCCATGTGGCAGTGAAACGCATTCTATAAAGTAACACTTCTGTGGCAGTGTTTCATTTATATACCCGATATATTATATACAAACAAAATATATCGGCAGCCTACACGGCTCAGATGCACTGCGCAACACGTCTTGCTATTCACAACTGAATTCTTGACATACCAAATTGTATTTGGGATATCAAGAATTATGGAATAAACCCAAAAGAAACTATTTGTACACATACATTTTACATACTGGAATTATTGACATCTTGAATCTAATTCTTGATGTCAACATTTACTGAAGATGGTAACTTTGTGAACAAAATAAACAACTACAGTCACGATGCATGTCTTTACAAGTCATGCCGTACACCTTAATTGTCCCATTTCTTTCCCTATCATAAACTGTCATGGAATAAATATGAGTTCTGCCCCCCCCCACTAGTATCAACAGTTTGACTCGTATGTTGCAGCCACTGCTGTTATCTTATTACCGCAGTCAGTACCATTGTCCATCTTCGATTTATTCTTTTTGTTCTTTTTCTGAATCATAGGGGGCTCGACCGCTGACGATGATGTTGATGACACAGTGTCCGTGTAAGCCACTGGCTCGTATATACTTTCCTCCGGTGGAGGTGTCGGCGTCGACATGTAACTTTTGCGATGAAAGAACTCGTTGACGTACTTATCGTTGTGGAACGGCGTGTTCTCGTATTCGTGTTCTTCTTCCATTATTGATGAACAGTCCGACGTGGTATCTGACGTACGGTCATGAAGCAGGTGTTTATACTCCTGTATACTCTCGTTTAGACTCATCAGTTGACACAGCAGTGACATGTCGAGTTGTCGCAGACTCACCTACAACACGACGCACACACGGTTTGGTTACTCTTTCGGGAAATCATTGTAAGTTGTAACAGATTGTCCATGGCAATTATTATTTATTACTATTCTGAACTCTTTAAGTAATTGCAGGTCTGATGACTGAGGGGAAGCCTGCCACGGGTCGTGTTACACATGTAAGAAGGTGATTGTGGTTATAAAAGTTCTTAATAAAAAATTCTAGAAATCAAAAAAAATTATTTTTATTTTGAGATTTTTTGATATTAGGCATGTTTTCAAATTACTACAGATAAAACAAACTGCACAGCTAATTAAAAAAAAATGTCATAGTTGAGTATATTATTAAATGAACAGAAGTATGCATACTAGTGACAGAAAAAAATCTGACATCACATCTTCATTATTCAGGAAAGAATGAACAGAAATAAAAAATTTACAATGGCTTAATTAGTTTAAAATCCACTTCAAATATACTCAGGCTTATTATCCTCTTATACATGAAAAACTGAATCCGTGACAGATCAGGCAACGGACACTTAACAATTTAGATGACATATCTTTCTTTGCCAATTTACAAGCAGTTTAGCTTAGATAATTATAATGTATTACTTAAGATAGCAATCATAAATTTATGGTTACAATCATAATTGAACCATGCTGTGATATGCTGTCTCAGCTATGCGTGCGAATAAAATATTTGGTTGTAATAGGCTTCTACAAAGAATACTGTCTTCCTAAAAAGGTTTTTTGTTAGATACCACCTATAGTAGGTAACTTGACACCTTCCTGTCTGTGGAGATTCATGAATGCATGTTGTCAATACATGACTGAACTTTCGACGCCTACGTACAAGCTCGGTGGAGATGTTTGGAGGTTTATTGCCATGGGATGGTAACTGCATTATTGTTAAAGAGTAACATGAAAACTGCATTGCTACAATTGTTATTAAATGAACTATGATATGTAGACAATTATCCGCTAAATCTGTAAAATGTTGTGCATGTTTGATGCATAAGCTTTGGAACTGGAGAGGGGCTTAGGGGCTGAGCTGAAGGGCGTGTAGTTGGAGGTCACTGGTGAAGGTATTTTGATTAGCTTGATGAGGGGTGCAGTTGGATGGTTTTGGTGACCCAGACACATAGTCCCTGCAGTATTCACCCTGTTCTGACACCAATAGATGATGACGAATACTAATTCTTTAATAGGTGTGAACAGTTCTATCAACATGGTCATGGCATATCCCAATGATGGCTGTTTCTCATTCCCTTTTGCCTATTAAAATAATAACTTGTCAAATAATTAATGAAGTATGAAAGATCACTGAACAGATCATTGCAATACTAAAACAAGATGTTAGTCATGTCATATATCAGATCAATGCTATATGCGTTTTTACTACAGCATAAAGTTCTGCTAATATTGGCAAAAATTACAAGAAATATTACATATATATGAACAAGTTGAGTTGGAATAGTAATGATACATTCGACATGATCATTAGGTTCAGTCATTACAATAAAAATAATAAAATTATTGGATAACTAGTCCATACTACCATGTACTGGGTCACTGTATTCTATCAAAGAATACAATCGTATACGTTCTTGTAGGCACAGCTTTAGTTAAATGCAAGTCGTACTGGTTCTAAGTAAAAGGTAAGCTGAACTTGTCTAAATTTCTCTCACTGAATAATTTGATTAATCCCGGCATCATTTTGTCAAAATGGTACACATATTGCTGCATGTTCAACCTACCTTCTTGAATACATGACACATCACCTTTCGTATTGATTAATTGAACATGCCCTGAAGTTGAACATATTTGTAAATAGGCAAATTAATTACTGATTGTCACTAACACTGTATACTGTGTAGTCACAGTGATAGTAGCTGTCAGTGGTCACACCCAACACTGACATAACAACTGAAGAAACATACATTGTTACAAACAAGGCCAGGGCCGGGCTAATGAAGATGATACCAACCATCTCTTGGTGCAGGTGCGATATGGCAGCCTCGATGCCTCGTGATGTCGCCGGGTAGTACGTCGCAGAGACGACCGGTCGAGTTGGGATCTCAGCCGCAGTCATATCAACAGAACCTTCTGTCTGCTCGCCGTTCGACCGTCCCACACTGACGCCGTTGGAACCGTTCTCCGCCGCTAACTGTTGTTGGATTAGCGTTCGCAGCTGGTGCGTTTTCTCCATCTCTTTCCACTGTGCAGCGCCGGCGCACAGCAGAGCCTGCAGGCTCTTCGGTAAGGGGGGCAGGCCCTGTAACGTAGTCATCGTCTGTCCGACTGTCAGTCAGCTTCTGGCGCCTTTGATACCGCCAAAGCGGTGAAGTTCAACCTCGGGAAGTTCAACGAGGCTAAAAACGCGGGTTTGGTGACATATTCAACAGAATTATGAGAATACGAACCGGTTGTGCGTCGCCAATAAACGTTCAAAAAAGCACTCTAACACGATTGAGTTAAACGTTTCACAGGCGTCACGATGTTCACAGTAGTATCCAGCGCATTTCAGCTAGCATGCAGCGTATGATTAATTCATGTCAGACGCACGACCGGCGTACTACCACACGCGACGAACGTCAAAGCATTAACTAACTACTCACTTCCGTCACAGGCCATTTACTTGCGTCGCGCTGGGGTCATGACCCCCGACGTAATTTCGAATCATCCTACATCGTGTCGCCTTCTACCGGGTACATCGATAACTATGGCAAGGCGGTGTGGTAGGGGAAAATGGGGCATGTTCGCACGCTGAAGTATGGTTTTCATTATTGACCGCACCACGAGTTTAGTAGTTTCACAACTGTGTCATATTAGCACCCAACAACAAACATCTGAACCAGTGTGTTAAGTGTCAACTGCTTCTGAATAGCAATCTTTTTTATTGAATTGGCCTAAATTATTAACTACATCTGCCTGCTAGGTACTCCCCCCCTGGGGTGAAAGATAGTGTCAATAGGAGGAAACCTAATTTTGGCTATTTAAGTAAGACTACATTATTCAGTATTACGGAAGTAATTTCCAGTACAATTCACATTCTACACTGAGTATTTGTATATCTGCACACACCACCAATTCCACACACCTATGCTGTTGTGCCCCACTACCTTAGGCTAAAGGGGCATAACTGCACAGGTTACATGTTGTTCATTGTAAATTGTTCTTATCCGAGTTGCAGTCAGGTAACTGGCAGTTGTCAATTATTACATATACTACCCATAGTTGTTAGACCGAATTATATAATTTTGGCATAAATAGTTAAATTAATTAGGGTGAATTATAATTTATGGGTGCAGACATGCCCCAACTTCCCCCACTTCCTGTACAGCGTGCACGAAAAAGCATCTACATGTAATGTCCTTGGCTACTTTGAATGACTGGTTAACTAGGATAAACAAAGCGCATAAACAGCCAATTTACATTTAAAAAAAAGAGTACTGTACATTAAATATATAAACATATTCATCTTCCTGGAGGATGATGTTTGAAAATACTGTCTTGTATATTTTCTGCCGTTTCTAGTATGCCCGTTACAAAAAGGTAATCTGCAGTTAGTGACAGCTACAAAGTTGACTGACTCAAAGCACCATGACAATACTGCCTGCTTACACTACAAGTTTAGTAATATTTGCCGAAATAAAAACCAGTAATGCACATACAGTGGTAAGTTTGACAGCAGAAAGTAAGATGTCATTTAGAAAAGTAACAAAGTAAAACAACTTCTGCAAATTTCAGACAAAACTGTTAAAAAAATATATAAGTTTGTTTTCAAGCAGCAATGAAAGAACCAAACACAAGTTAATTCATATTTAAAGGTTTAATACACTATAACATGTTTGTATGTGAAACACTCATTAATATATCTTGATGCGAATGTTTGCTGACATTTACCTGATCTGAATATAGAACAAATCAGAAATAGCTATATTTGCCAGTCTAGACCAGCAATAAAATAATGTATGATTTTGTCAATGTTTTGAATTTGGTTAAATGCTGTATTATATTATGTACTTCACTGTTCATGTTGGAAATAATGTTACATCGTGACACTAAGCTGTTGGCTCAGTCTACATTTGAGTCGAATCAGTCATCTTGTTACATCTCTCCTGCATGGTCTGCAGTGCAACCAGTGTCTCTGCACATGACCTGATCAGCTGACACAACTGTATGCTATTATCAACACTCGTCACACTCCGCAGTTGCTCCACTGCCCACGTCAACTTGCTGTGTACAATCTGTGCTGCGCCGCCGGTGCCTGACGTCTGTTGTGGCTTCCACCCGGAGAAAGCAGACGCAACAGGTGGAAAAACTGAGCTAACACTCGACTGGTTTGTTGGCTCTGGTTTCACTGGCCGTCGCACCATGTGGTCAGTGTTTGACCAGATGGACGAGGGAAGACCACCATAGCTTCTCAACAGGGGCATTGCGGTCAACCCTTGTGGTCGGTCACCAGCATCCAGGGGCTGGTTGCGAGGGGGGGCATCGCAGGAAGAGGTGATTTCAGGCTGGACTGTCCCATGGTCACCCTCTGCTATGGGGCAACAGGCGACCGGCAACTGCCCTGAGGGGTGGGCTGAGTCGGTGGGATGTTCGGTGTCTTCCTCCATGAGACCCCTCCTGGATTGTTCCGCCGCTGTCTGCTGCATCGCTCTCGAGTCTAGGGCTGTAATCACACGGACAATAGGGGTGGTATTACAAGTCTGCCAAAAACCCAATTTTTGTGCATTGGTTCAAACCACCACCCACCCACCCACCCCCACCAATATGCGGTGTGATATGTGAAGTTGCATTCTGAGTTAAATTAAGATTTTTTTACTGTTTTTTAAGAAAGTATACAACATAAACAATATTTATTTACTTGATCGTACTTGCTACCGTATGTCATTTTGGCATTTTATATGTTATTTGATATACATGCTGTATTAGGCTTTTGTAAAATTACTCATTATGTCCGGCCAGCGGAGTAACAAACATGTGGTACGCAGATTTATTTTTTGTTTTGTGCGCTGTGTTACCATAAAATTAAATATGTGAAAAAAGTTTATATGGCATTGAGTAAAATTACTGTATTCGTTCTATTAAGCGTACAGTATACTTAGCAAATATTTGAGACATAGATATATGTCAAATTTTGTGTTCCAATAAGCGTACAGGGGTGTGCACCCATTTTCTTTGGTTCCTGAGTACAGCCATCTCAGCAGACTTGACTGACAAGCGATTTATGCATCTCACATAAGTTAGGTGGACCTTTCGATGTTGTTTCATCATCAAGCTTTCAATCTAGTGTGATATTGGTAGAAATTAAAACACAATGATGAAGTCAACAGTCAAGGTTGGCACTGAGATCACTGATCGCTGCTAAAAAGGGTGTGTATGCTAAGTCGCTAATTAGGGAATATATACGCTTAATAGAATGAATACAGTATGTACAGTCAATGGGGCATATTGAATTACTAGAAATATGTATTTAAAAGCTAGACAATCTCACAATGCAATGTTACGATTTCATGAGCAGTTCAAAATTGGCCCAAAACCACAATCCGATAACCGCCAGATTCAACTGATACGACAGGATTGCCAAGACATTGCCCAACATGCTGCATAGTTCTATCATGCATAATCTACCTTTGAACTTTGTGTAACACTGGTTGGATGAATCACTAAAAAGCAATAAAATTTAATGACCTGTCAAATGCATTTTTGTTCTTTTAACACATGATCCCACATTGGTGCAGTCTGGAGGACAGTGACTCGTCATTCATTTTGTTCAGACATAGCATATCAAAAACACATAATGAAATAACTCTAAATAACTATCATTGTGTTTTCTGAATTACACTGTCAACGGGCAGATGAGAGACCAATGGTCAAGCAAGTGATTGGACATGGAAAGTAGAGACTGGACCTCTGTGCTTCGGAGGAAATACTGTCACAATGCTCCAAAGTAAGCACATTAACATATAGATAACTAGCCGAGTTATCCAGCATTGCCCAGGGAAAAAGGCAGTCACCTGTGCTAAAACTGTTTTGAAATTGTGACTCCCCGAGATCTCCACCACCCGGACAAATATCGAAAAAAACTAAATCTATGAAACACCTCAATGACACCACTAGATCACACACAAAATGTCACCCTATACATGCAAAACTGATGAAGATAAGTGCCATCATAAAATTGTGACCCATGAGATCGCCACCAAGAACGAATTTCGAAAAAAATCTAAGTCTACGAATCACTATAATGATTATATACAAGATGTCAGCCAAATGCAAACCTGATGGAGATAAGTGCCATTTTAAAATTGTGACCCTCCAAGATCCCCACCCCTTGGACGAATTTCGAAAAAAATCTAAATTTACGACACCACCACAATGGGCCCATTGGATCGCACACAAAATGTGCAAGATTTATATCTACTTCTTGGAAACAGACAACCGACCTGGATCGTCTTTGCTGACGTCACATGCAAGTTCTCGACAGGCCACACAGTAATCCACCTGCTGGCGATCTCGCATCAGAATGTTCTGAAACATACAGAATAAAACTCAACAAATCACAATGAAAAATTGTTGTGTTTTCTTTGGTATGTGAGGTGGGCCACCTCAATGTTTTTTCTTCACCACCTTGCCTAATATTTGAACTTTATGCCTTCGGCACTTCCCTTGTCTACACTACTAGCATGCAAACCATTTTACACAGGGGAAACACTGCATTTACTCAATATGGACTGCTTCCTTACAGTTTCTAGTTAAGGATTGACAAATAGGATTTTGACAACACATTTTAAAGTTGACATTATTTTTAAATAAATAAATAAAATACAAAATCCATGTAGTGCTATATATTCATTTCTACATATGATGTTGGATTGTGTGGATAATAAAGTAAATTGAATAATTCCGAGTTGTTAAGATACCGTCACTGAATTTATGTAACCCAATGACGATTGGGGTTAATGACAATTAAATACACAATGACAGAATATTGGCAGTTTAAATAATATGTGCTGTTTCGTACAGTGCAGTGCGTACATGTCTTAATCACTGGAAAACGTAGTTAAATTGTTTAGAATGGGAAACTTCCAAATAAGCTAACAGAATGAAGTGCATCCGTTTTTATTTGTACCCATTGTACATAGTAGTAGTATGTAGACAAACTGAATGTAAACAAACCCACTGCAGAATCACTACCACACTGACTTATATGTGCACCTCTGTGACAGTGTGACTGTTTACAATACTGTTGGTGGCATGTCTTTACAAATTGAAATGTTTGCCTTCAAAGGGTATATGATACACAGCAAATGATTCAAGTGAACTGACAATACGCCTTACAATCTAACTCTATTACTCAGGTAATTACCCCACACTCGGTGCAGGTTGTGCCCAGCATCTTGTACCCCTTTAGGAGGTATTCCCCCATCAGTTTGCTGATGCGGTCAGAGCGTTCCCTCCGCGCTTCCATCACCTTCAGCTCTCCCTCCGTTGGGGGTGTCCACTCGTCATCCACTGAAACACAACAGGGGACCATTTCGCTCTAGGTCATGCAGTTATGCAGTGTTGGAATTATATTGATAAGAACAGTTTTTGTATTAATAACAATTGCAGGATGGTTCCAGGATTATTGATATATATATATATATATAATTATATATATATATAATGTTATAGACCAATGTTCTGTTGGGAGCCAGACAATGGTGACATTGTTGTTGTACACTGCAGCTCACCTGCCCAACTGGGAAGCAGCTACAGCCGCTGGGAGCAAGATCCAGAGAGTTAGAGACAGCGTCCAGAGACCACCACTCACATTCAGTGAGTCCAGGACAGGCTACACATTTACCCTGTGTCAATGTGTGTGGTCCTTTACGTTCCACTGCACCAGACAGCATCGACCTACGGCTGATGATGGTGATGCACTGTTTCTGTGATATAAGTAGTCTGGGAGATGTCTTGGTGTCGCAATCCGTCCCTCCAATGTTTCCGCCATCCCGTGTGGTCTTCTGCCAGCGCTCTCAGTGTCTGCACAGCATGTCTAGTAGGTCTGTAGCGTGGGTGCCGACTCGGCCCCTGTACCGGCCTGAACCGATAACCGAAAACTGCAGGGCCAGTTGTGCAGGGTTGTCTTCGGGCATGCGCAAAATGTAGCTGAGTATTGACCTTTGCATTCTTCCTACTCATTGTGACAGTGGTTCCGTGTCACCGCACACGTAGAGATTCTTATTTTATATCATCTTGTTAGGCCACCACATGCCCAGTATCGATCACCTCATTGTCATGTCCAAAAGACCACTCGGCCAGAGGTTTAAAGAATACACAAACCTGGATAAGCGTACAGGAGTAGGAGACCATTGTCTGGCTACAGGACACTCAGTATCGATGGACAACACCAAAGTCTTGGCCAGAGAACAGAACTGGCACAAGAGAAAATTAAAGGAGGCCATCTACATCAAACAATGAACCAAGACCAGGGATACCACCTGGCTGCCATCTATGACCAGATCATTCCGCCAAAATCTGAGCCGCATCACATAACATCTGTACGTGATCAGGATCCACTGTAGACGGACCGAAACGTTGCAAGTTTCAAATATAGCCCCAATGTAAACAACAGAAACTTTCAACCAAGATGTTTAATTTACATAGTATAGGCTTTCGTCAACGTATCATGTCAACTTCATCAGTACCGATGACGCTGAATGACGTCATCGTACACGTGAGGCAGTGCGTAATTGCCCTCGTCTCTGTTGATGGGTGTTCTGGTTTTCCTGATCCAGATGGCTTCCTTGATATGCCAGATTTTTCTATCGGGTTCTTTGTCTACAGTGCTAAGTGACGAAGCGACATATTAGAAGTTAAAGAAGGATCCAACCAAGAAATGTAAGGCAGAACTCATCAGAATGGTAAATTCCTTGGAGAAGGAAGGGAAGAACACCAAAGATCAGTACTGGTACTTGTATCCTACGCTAGAAAAAGAACCACGGATGTATGGATCACCAAAAATCCACAAGGAGGGGGTGCCACTCCGACCAATTGTTGACTACACACAGACAATAGCGTACAGAGTATCCAGAGAATTGGCCAACATACTACAACCACTTGTTGGAAAAACAGAACACCATATGGAAAACTCACTAGAACTGGTGAAAGAAATGACAAAGCTGAGAATGGAAGAAGGAGAATCATTGTGTCATATGACGTTGTGTCACTGTTCACGAAGACCCCGATCAGAGAAGCTTGCAAAATCATCAGAAAAAGACTAGAGAATGACAAGACATTAAAGAAGAGAACAAATATAAACGTAGACGACATCATGGAGTTGTTGAAATTTGTCTTGGAGACGACATACTTCAGATTTTGAAGAGAAATTTACCAGCAGAAGTTTGGGGTAGCCATGGGCAGTCCAGTACCCCCCATTGTTGTGAACCTGTACATGGAGGACCTGGAGCAGAAAATAATAGCCACAGCATCAGTCGATTGCCAACCAAGAAACTACAAGCGATATGTGGATGATGTAATTTGCCTGGTACACACAGGAAAGGCAAAGAAATTACAACATATGAACACTGTAGACACCACAGGTAGCATCATTTTCACGCGGGAAGACGAAAAGAACAACAGCATGCCCTTCTTGGATGCAAAGTTCATCAGAAAGGAAGATGGCAGTGTGAAGTCTACAATGTACAGAAAGAAGACGCACACTGACCAATACCCGAACTTTGTGTCCCACCACCCCAAACATCAGAAGTTGGGAGTTGTCAGAAGCCTTATGAACAGGTGTGAGACGGTAACCTCAGAGGAGGGGGACAAGAAGATGGAACACTTGAGAGGAGCTCTAAGAGTATGTGGCTATCCGTCGTGGGCCTTGAAAAAGGTGACAGATAGCAGTAAGAAGAAAAAGACCAACAAAAAGACTAAGGACAAAAACTACTGGAGCCAAGTAGTCATCCCATTCATAGAGAGAGAGTACATCGAGTACTGAAGAAGTATGGAGTAGCAACAGCCATGCGTCTCCATACTACCCTCAGGCACCTGTTGGTACATCCAAAGGACAAAGTAGAGCTAGAAGAACAGGGCGACCTGGTGTATCAAAGACCGTGCAAGAACTGTGGTGCTGAGTACTTTAGGGAGACAGGAAGACTACTCAAAACACGACTGGAGGAACACAAAAAGGACGTAGACAACACGTAAAATTAGAAATACACAAGGAGCAGAAAAAAGATTGATGTCTACCATCAATAAATCCGCCCTTACAGACCATACAACAACTGAAGACGACATCATAGACTGGGAGGGAGCCAATGAGCGGTCCTTTAAAGGTCACGTGACACTTTAATGGTTCAAAATCTGCATTCGTCCATTAAACAGTTCTTAAAAAGTGTATAACTTATATGAATTTGATTTTAATATATTTAAAAGCATTTGAATACATCTACAAGAAAATAAATGCCTGAAGTGTATAATATCTTTGGAAAAAACTGCCCCATTTTCTTTTGTTTCAATCGAGAGCCCGTTGGCAAACTATTTTGGGGCATACATACATCAACACCTCCCAATCGTCAGAATCCCATATTTCCGTAAATATCCCACCCAAGGAAACAATTCGAAAACGAGACTAAGACTATAGAATGACGTTTTCCCTACCATATAATGCTGCATCCCAATCACCTTGTGTATGCCGTAAATACAACTTCGTAACCCCTACTTGACCCAGTTGCATAAATTTACAAGTGGTAAACTGGAGGAGTTTGTGAACTTTCCAGTTCACCAAATTGTGTTTACGATATAAACGAGCCCATTGGAACACAGCATAAGCTCATCATTAAAGTGGAAATCTGTACCACCAGCCAATCCTGCAATAGGAGCAGATCAAAGGATACACCCATGCGGGAGTAGCCACTAACGGCGGCACAGCTCTCGCGGACCCGGCACAGCTCTCGCGGACCACGCAACTAGCCGAGCAGTACCGCCGTTGTCGCGTACCCATTTATTGATGGAACTAACACACTGACTGAGTGAGGTATCAAAGCAGGCCCGTAGCCAGCTTTTCACAATGGGGGGTTCACATTTTACCAATTCAGACTCCATGGGGCACTACAAGTTCATGTGGGGTTATATATTTTTTTAATGCAGAGGGTCCCACATGTTCACGTGGGGGCTCATAATGCAGAAGGTTACATTTCTAACTGGAAGAACAATGAAGTGGGTGTGAGATTGGTGGACCATGTGGTTTCGTCTTATATTCTTTCATCTTATATATAAACACCACATTAGCATCCCCAGCAGGCCCATAACGAGGTTGTTTTGGGGGTGCATTTTCAGACAAAATGGGACTCATATGAGGTCTGTAGAGATTGGTCCCATTTTGTTGCCTGATTAAGCCTAATTTACACCCAATTGTATTCATAAAAGCCAACACGTAGTGATAATATATTGTTAATATAACTGAATTATTTATTTGAAACCCTTGACCGTGTGTGCAATTGTTTTGAATATGTTCATATTAATATAATAAACAAGGCACTGAGGAGAGTGGGTGTGTCCAAGTTATTTTTCAGAATAAACAGTTAAAGTGTGACATTTACAATCTGGTTTTCACTCAATTAATACAGTATACTTATATGATCTGATGTGCAAAGGTTCTATAATTTATCATAAACATAAAAACATGCCCGGTAAATAGAAGCTAGATTAGAAAAATTACTGTCCTCTTGTGGAATTTGAATTAAATTCTAATTATCAAACAGTCAAGTACCATAGCCTGTACACCACACTGACTCCAGGAAACACAAACTGTATTTTACAACTATACGCAACACAAAATGGACATAATAATTTATAAAAAAGGCCCTTCACACATTCTTGCCTCCTCATCAGCAATAAGGCTCCCTTTTCCGAGATCTACAAACATGCAACTAGCAACCACAGTATTTTGGCAACCATACACTACAATCACACAAGTATACGATTTTTCATTAGCACGCGCATTTTAAAATAGGTGAAGCTAAACTTTATTGTGTATTGGTTAAATACAATTATTTATCGAAATTCGAGTTCCAGCGCAGTTAAAAATGACGCTTTGTGTTAAGCCAGATGAGTTTGTCTACCGGGTTTGCAGCTTGTAAGAAATACATTCGCTACACATCTTAAGTTGTTGATTGTTGAGAATAGCCTCTTTGACAGTCGGTAGTTACCTTAATCAGTATACAAAAAATAAAAGGCTGCACCTCTCGTTTAATGATTATAAGTGTTTAATGAATTATTTTATATGCCTTAATGTATGTGCTCATAATTGTTAAATTATCGTCACCCTGTTCATTCGCCAGTATTTTGTCTGGATCTGTCACCTCTGAGTGACTACAATTAGGACTCTAATAATTTTACGTTTGGTGTAAAACTGGCTTCTTGTATATTTGTTTCCCCTTGCATTTACATAACAGGAGACCCTGGGATAGTGTGAAGTCCTTCTGCATGGCTAATTGGATGCAATGGTCCTTTGACACACATTCCTCTATTGACTGATCTTTTCACTCATAGCATTGGAGACAGACCCCTCAGCCAGGCTCCCATACATTCAGTGATGATCACATAATAGATAAGGGTTCTCCCTTTAACATATGTACAAATCTGGCTTTCTTGGCATTCCTTGTAATGCTTGAACACTATCCAGCAGCTTTTAGCCTAAATTTAGAATGGGGTTAACGCTTTTGAGAAACATGGAATACAATTAGTGGTTCACATTTTAAAGATGCAGTTTTGGGGGGTTCACATTTTGGAGAAAGGGGGTTCACAAAAAAGTGCCTTCACGTGAACCCCCCGGCTACGCCTACGGGCCTGCAAAAATAGGCAAGTCAAGTTATAACAATAAGTTGAATAACACTAACAGCGAAATCCAGGTGGGTCCGGATTTGACACAAGTGCCAAATTGTCTAGTTTCTAATAATTGTGACATATAGTAATAATTATTGTAGGGTTGTTACGGGTTAGCCGTAGCGGCTAGCCTGGCCCTAGACCCCCCAGACCCTGGGGCCGGACTTGGCAATGTGTGCGTATTTGAGGGGTTTGAGCGATAAAATGTGAGTTTCACCAAATGTTGCGCTATAAAACACAATTGTGGAATTTAAGGAACACTATGTTTATGACCATACTATTATAATATAATTAAGCCATACTGCATGATGCGTGTTACGTAGAAAATAATGTACCTTCTTCAAATGAATCGCTCATTTTCTTGGTTTAGTAAATTTTCCGAAGTTGCCATCAGAAATAGTTTAGCAAAATCACGGTCGGAATGCCCCACTGCCTGAATGCACAAAACCTAGTCGCAATGCTCCAACCGCATGGTCGGAATGCTCTAATGGCGTTGTCACAATGCTCCAACGGTCTCGTCGCAATGCACCACTATTGGTCGGAATGCCCCACTGATTTTAATATTGTCAAACCTATGCATATATAGATAATACAATTGTATATATTAAAACATTAAATGCATAATTAATATAGAAATAACATGTTTTGTTAGCTTTCTGAACATATTCTTGAAAGTAAACTATGCTTTGTCTTCGTATACATGTGTATGATTGTATATATTACATAACCTATCATGAAATATCAATTCTGATATCTATTGCATCTATTTAAACTAGATTCGCAGGGGGGACTCACAGAAAAGCCTGAAATGGAGGTATAGATAAAGACAGCACAAATAAATCAACAAATAACAGTCTGGAAAACTCTTCTGAAGCTGGATATAAATGTGTTTGTTTAAATGCAAGGAGTATAGTAAACAAAAGAAATGAACTAAACATTATGGTAGAAGATATTGACCCTCATATAATAGGTATAACCGAATCCTGGACCACCACCGATATATCAGATGCTGAATTGGGACTGACAGGATATGTAATGTTTAGAAAAGATAGAATAGGAAGAAAGGGAGGTGGAGTTATTTTATATATTAAAGAATCTATTCAGGCTTATGAAATAAAATTAGAAAGAGAAGCAGATTGCGAAGAAGCTGTTTGGTGTAACATAGTTACAGGAAACTCAACGTTAACAGTTGGGTTAGTTTATCGAAGTCCAAACATAAGCATAGAAGAGAATGAAAAAATACAAAACGCTATAAGGGAAGTAAGCAAACGGGACCGTATTATTATGGGGGATTTTAACCATGGGCATATACAATGGAAATCTCTACAGAGTATGGGGAGAGAGGACCACAAGTTTTTAGTTTTAGTTCAAGATACATTCCTTTCTTAACATGTGCTAGAACCAACCAGGGGTGAGAATGTGTTAGACATAGTTTTGTCCTCACAGAATTAATTAGTTGACAATGTCAAGATATGTGAGCCACTGGGGAGTAGCGATCACAACCAGATACATTTTACCATCAAAGTAAAATCAGAAAGGAATAGCAAAAAGCAGTATAGGAGAAATTTCCACAAAGGAAGGTATAAGGACATGAGGAAATATTTAGCAAAGATAGACTGGAATAAGACACTGAAAATTAAGACGGCAACAGAATGCTGGAATATATTAAAGAGTGAAATTAAGTGCATAATCGATCAATTTTACCCTTCAAAAAACAAGGAAAACGATCCAAAAAGAAACACTTATCGAAAGAAGCCATTAGAAAAATTAAGTATAAACAAATGATGTGGAAGTCATATAGATGTACTGGAAATGATGAAGACTACAACAATTATAAAGAAGCACTTAACCAAGCTACAGCTGAAATTAGAAATTCAAAGAGAAGCTATGAACAACAATTAGCTAGTAATATAAAACATGACAGCAAGAGTTTTTATGCGTATGTTCGAAGCAAACAGAAAGTTCAAGATAAGGTCGGTCCTCTAGAAGATAGTGCTGGAAATTTAATATCAGAGGGATTCATAATGGCAGAAGACCTGAATGAGTACTTTAGTTCAATGTTTACCAGGGAAGATATTAGTTCACTGCCAATACCAGAGGCTAAGTTCAAGGGGGCAGATTCAGACTATTTAGGACAATTAATTGTAACCCCGGAAATGGTAGCTAAGAAAATAAGGGCTATGAAGGATAATAAATCACCTGGAGTGGATGGTATTCCACCCAAACTACTATTGGAAATTGTAGTACAAATTAGCATACCACTTGCAACAGCTTTCAACTTGTCATTAGAAGAGGGAGTGGTTCCTTTAGAATGGAAAGAAGCAAACATTATACCGTTATTAAAAAAAGGTTCGAGAAACAAGTCAGAGAACTATAGACCAGTGAGTTTAACATCAGTGATTTGTAAATTATTAGAAAGACTAATTAAAGATCACATTGTGGATTTTCTTGTTAAACAAAACTTGATAAACCCATCTCAACATGTTTTTTTTAAAGCGAGGTCATGCTTAACAAATATGTTATGTTTTTTGGAAGACATCACTAAGTGGGTAGATGAGGGATCACCAGTAGATATCGTCTACTTAGATTTTCAAAAAGCTTTTGACAAAGTACCACATCAAAGATTACTGCTTAAACTAAAGGCCCATGGCATAGGAAATGGTATAATAAACTGGATAGAACAATGGCTGATTGACAGAAGACAACGTGTAGTAGTTGATGGGGAGGCTTCAAACTGGAAATCGGTATTGAGTGGGGTACCACAGGGATCAGTATTAGGTCCTATATTATTCTTAATATACATCAACGATTTGGATGATGAAATAACAAGCAAGGTGTTGAAATTTGCGGATGATACAAAAGTGTTTAGAAGGATTAAAAGTGATGGAGATAGACAGCATTTACAAGATGATCTTGACAGGTTGATCAAATGGTCTGAAAAGTGGCAAATGATGTTCAATTTTGGGAAATGTAAATGCCTCCACATAGGACATGGGAACGAAGAAGTAGAATATACAATGGGGGGTACTGTACTAAATACTACTGTAAAAGAAAAGGACTTAGGGTTAACCGTTAGTGCTGATATGAAGATTTCAGAGCAGTGCGGAATTGCAGCTTCAAAGGGAAATCAAATCCTTGGATTAATTAGGCGAAACATAACGTATAAGGAAAAAGAGCTAATAGTACCGCTGTACAAAACAATATTTAGGCCTCATTTATAATATTGTATTCAAGCGTGGAGGCCATATCGCAGGAAGGACATATATATGCTAGAAAGAGTGCAGAGGAGAGCAACTAAAATGATACCAAATCTGAGGGATCTTAGTTACGAAATACGCCTAAAAAATGCGGTTTAACAACACTAGAGACCAGGAGATTGAGAGGAGATCAGATAGAAGTGTTTAAAATATTGAAGGGTTATGAAAATATTGATAGAAATATGTTTTTCTCAGTTAAGAATGATAGAAGGACTAGAGGACATGAACTTGCATTAGCAAAGGAGCAGAGTAGATTGGATATAAGAAAGTTTTCATTTTCACAAAGGACTGTAAATGAATGGAACAGATTAAATGCTGATTGTGTGGGTGCTAGTAGCGTGAATATGTTTAAAAATAAAATCGACACATACCTCAGAGGGGTGGGATACACATAGATAAAAGGGTCGGACTCTCGATAAGCCAAAGGGCTTCCTTGTCCACCTGCCACCTAGAGTTAATTCTCTGGGTGGCAATCTTGTTAAATCTCGTTAAATTACACCGTCCTTTGATGTGTAGAATGTGTAGAAGTCATATAGTAATAGCCTAACAGGCATCCTGCTCATGCGTGATGTTGTTGAGCAGATCTTTTATGTTGGTTGTTTTGGATGTGTGTCCATACTAATTGGCTAGCTACTCTGGCATTGTTTTAATGAGCAGCTAGGTCGGTTTGTTTGAATAACGTACGGCATTGTACAAAGTGCATTGAAATAAAGCTTCGGACATCAACGACATCTAATTGATGTTGGTTTGGACAGCGGGTCGAAGACTGGGGGAAGTATATATATATATCGTAGTTAATTGTTTTATGTTTTAATGCATGTTTACAATTTTGTATTATTTATTAAAATAATTTAAAAAATCTATTTTTCTATTTTAATTTATCTTTTGTACATATGTTGTATAATTGATGTAAGTGATGCATGAATGGCTCGGCCATCGAAAATAGTGTAAACTAAGTATGTTACCGAGTGAAAATTAAAATGATTAATCAATCAATACACGGAATGAGACTTTAATCAAACAATTACTATACAACTCTTACTACATTGTTTCGCGTACGTTTTCGTTTTGATTTTCTATAAATAATTATCTTCTTATGCAAGTGTAGACATTCATTATTAAATTTATACACTGAAATGATGACCTTTGAATTTTAATGTCACCGGCTGACAACAACAACAGTGACAATAGTGGCGTGTGTGTAAGTGCGTGTGCGTGTGCGTGCGTGCGTGCGTGCGTGCGTGTGTGTGTGTGTGTGTGTGTGTCAAGAATATTTAGAGGCTTGTGTAATTGGCTTCTCTACTCCTGCTTTGTTGTATTGAGCAGATTGTTACACGTTGTCTGTCCTTTGATTTGGAGGCCATAGAAATTGGCTTAATACTCTTGCATTGTTTCATTGAACACGTCTTTTTGTTTGAATAACGGCATTGATTTTCCAAAGTGCGTTGAAACAATGCGTTCGACATCGATCAGCAGCATCTAGCTGAAGTTGGCTTCCGTTTGGCTTTGATTACGTGAAGGCCGACATGGGTAATCCAGTTCTTAATAAGTCCACCTTCATTAATGCTTTGAAAAATATAAGTTAGGAGCTGAGCAGATCTTGCGTGTCAAATTTGTGTTAGTATATTATCTAACGTTACATTCTGGATAACAAGAAAATAGATAGACAGACAGACATACATAGATTCAGACAGACAGACAGACAGACAGACAGACAGACAGACAGACAGACAGACAGACAGACAGACATATAAATATAATTGTATAAATCATACATACAAATATAATCAAACAGGTGCAACAGACGGTGAAATGACATTCAATTCCGGGCTGACAGCGGAACCAACCAAAGCTGTAACCAGTTGATTTAAACTAGTATAAAATAAGTACTTATTGAGTAAACTGGTCAACCCCACAATAACTGTGTAAACAACGTAATAATAATTTCACGCGTAGCGTACGTGTGAATTAAGTTGTTATAATAGATCAGATATGTAAGATGTAACAACAATAATAGTAACTAATGTTCAATTAAGTAGCGTAGCACAAACATTTTGGTAATACTCTTCTTCTCTAAGAATGTGTGTAGTCACGGTTTGCGTACACACTGGATATCACACCTGTTGGCGACCCCTTTGTGATGTGGATTTGTGAAGATTGGTTAACGCTACACGTGCTTTTGAGTGTCTGTGCTTTCTTCTCAATTTCCTTCATCTCCGTTCACGCCAAGCGGACAACAGCATATATAATTCTATTGGGCCATTCGTTAGCAATGAGAAGATTGCTCCATTGTCTTCGACGGCTCAGTAAAATTCCCTTGTTGTTTCCACTGAAACATCCATCATTCTGCCTTTCGACGTACGCCTGTCGATCGTGACTCTTATTTTTATTATCGTTATCGTGCTAGTTATATTTGCTAAATATTCTTAAATATATGTTAACCGGTAAACAGTTGTGCAATGTCTGATAACGACAACTGCGTTATATGCGAGAAAGTTGTCTGGCCGCGACAACAAGCATGGCAATGTGACCATTATGATCGTTGGCAACACCGGATCTGCGATAGATCCATCGGCCAGGATCAATGCCGGGTGCCAATGAACGGAAAGCGCGATGACTTTCAATGGAAGTGTTTCGATTGTGAAAACGATGACCCTTACTCCACGTTATAGTCCGAAGTATCTTTTCACCACCCACCCACTAACAATATACGAGGATTTCCGGTTTTTTGCCGCATTTAAACAAAATTATTTCCTTCTAAAATTAAACTGGCAATAAACTTTGTTATATTTGATTGATTGGATAATGTTGTACAACATGTTGCTCAACAAAGCCGAGCTGAATTATTGCTTAATGACCTTAATTAAGATGTGTTCATTAACGAGTTTGTTATGTAGGTGACACTGCGTCATGGAGGAAGCGAATGGTGTGTCACGGAGGTGACACTGCGTCATGGAGGAAGCGAATGGTGTGTCACGGAGGTGACACTGCGTCCTGGAGGAAGCGAATGGTGTGTCACGGAGGTGACACTGCGTCCTGGAGGAAGCGAATGGTGTGTCACGGAGGTGACACTGCGTCCTGGAGGAAGCGAATGGTGTGTCACGGAGGTGACACTGCGTCATGGAGGAAGCGAATGGTGTGTCACGGAGGTGACATTATGATATGTCGTGTAGTAACTGTGCCTCTGTCAAATATGCTTGCATTCCGTATGCATGACTACGATGTGCTATTGCAGTAACACGTGTAGAATGATTTTTTTCAATGTGTTATACAATGTAGGAACATTTGCTGTAGTCACGAAGGTGATAATACGGCCTATGGATGTATATATGTTTAATTAATAACATTGTCTAGTACATCTTTTTCAGACAGTTGTGTATGTGTGTATAATTTAACAGTGTAACTTTATAAAGGAAACACACAATCCAGCAATGTTCTTATGTTTTACGTGTAGCGAACGAATCAACACAAACACATGCAACGATCTAGTAATAATAATAACATTAATAATATATATGTATATATCATGGAGGTCTTTATAAAAACGAACTACTACATAACTACGAACTATTTTACAGATCTACCAAGTTCCGTTCTTTTATTACCTAATTCACAGTAATTTGTTATATATTTGTTAACTACTACTCCCGCTACTAACAGTGAAATGTAGTTCAAATTTCATACAAAGTCCATGTACATTTATCACTACCCATAAATCTAAAATTTATATATATATATATACAGTAGTCCCCCTTTTATAAGGCCCCCCTCGCCGACGGCCACCCGGATTACCCGGCCATATTTTCATTGCATTAGCATTGTCTAATGCAAACCACCCCTCACTAGCGGCCACCCGACTAATGCGGCCAACCACCGGGGTTACAGGAAGAATCTATCCCTCGGCACCGGCCAATCGGCAGCAGAAACTGCTATTTTTAATCACAAGACGATATGTCGATGTTTACAACAAATTAAGTAGGCCTACCATACACACTCGTCGTGCTCAGTTGGCATTCGTACTTGTGTTACAAATTACATTATCTATGCCAAATCGACTGTTATTTTCCATATAAATCATGTTCACTGTCCATATGTTTTCTTTTCACCTGCTACATTCATCGATGGTTCCCTCTCACCAGAGGCCACCCGCCTTATAAGGCCTCTTTAGATTTGCTGAAGGGTTGGCCTTATAAGAGGGCGACTATTGTATGTATGTATGTATATATATATATATATATATATATATATATATATACTGGAACTGGAAAATCTTTATTCGAAAGACAGTTAATAAGCAAACACAAAGCATGTAACGACAAAGTTAAAAAGAAGACATTTCTGTAGGGAGACTCTCACTAAGGCTTATAATTATGCCGCTGACGTGAGAGCCGCCCACCCACTTGTAATT
Source organism: Escarpia spicata (assembly GCA_963995525.1). NCBI lineage: Eukaryota > Metazoa > Annelida > Polychaeta > Sabellida > Siboglinidae > Escarpia > Escarpia spicata. The sequence goes on along the minus strand of OZ023211.1, from coordinate 37,881,774 downwards.
ATAACTAAACATTCTTACTACTCCCAACGAGGTATACAAAGAGGATAGATTGGTATCGTGTACCACAACGGGAGTAGTTGTCAGACTGGGAAGGCAGTCCGGTAGCACCAAAGTAATACATTTTGTTTGATGTGTGGCATCTGGCCACAAACAGTTGAAAAGACGTTCCAAACATAAAATAAAATATAACAAAAGTAAAAATAACAGGTGTTACTAGAGCCGGTAGCATTTACTGTGTTTTAGTGACACATTTGAGCCAAATGTATCACTGTACAACGTAACTTAGGCTAAACTATGTAAATTTGGATGAACTACGAATAATCATTATATATATCCACGAAAAACGCCATTACAGACTGTACTTTGCCAAAGAAAATGCAGTTTGTATCAAATTATATCTGTGCAGCGCATAATGTAGTATACTATCCGCGGAAATATTTGCTAAGTGTATTTGTTAACAGTACAAGTTGAGATGTCTGATGACTTCATAGCGAGATACCAGGGCCACAATATCAGCCACCAAGCAGATGATAAATCATGATGAGTCATACTGTGAGATCAACCATAAGTATGCGTATGTAAAACTATGTATGACTTGTTTTATGAGCATTGTGTAAGCGTATCTGTATGCTATTTTCTGAAGCGACAGCATAACTTGTATTGCACGCGTGTGTATGCGTGTACACGTAGAACATGCGGTAAACATAGTTCATACCACTGGCGGTATGATTACATTGCATGTTGCAGTAACATTAACCCATTCTGCTAAGAAAGATGTTTATCACCTCTGCCGTGACTTCGTATCCTTTAAACCACATAATCGTAATAAATATGATATATATATATATATATATATATATATATATATATATATAGATAGATAAAGTTACCCGGCGTTGCCCGGGGGGAAAAACAAACAAACAAAGACCAAAGTGGGGCATTCCGACCAAAAGTGATGCATTGCGACCACTCCGTTGGAACATTGCGACCAGGCGGTTGAGAGCCTTGAGGCATTGCGACTAGTGCATTCAGGCAGAGGTGCATTCCGACCATTTTCCGTTTAGCCATCAAACATTTCAGATAAATATTTTGGCAAATATTTTGGCACTGAAGCGGTTGGTGGATTGTTTTTTGAATAAATTTAAAGCACGTGGCGGTTTGTTTGCGGGACAGAAAGCAAAGGTTAACTTCAGGCGCTCATCGTAGTAGCTAGGCGAGAGGTAGAACCACCTTTCGGACCGATTTAACCCCCCCCCCACACACACCAAAATGTTACATCATTTGAAAGCGGTACATCTCCCCGTCCCAACGAGGCCTGTCGTAAAGCTACCAAGTAGTGCAGTAAACGTGAATCCAAGGTCAAACAAGGTCACCGTCAAATTATGAATTTTCGAAATTGTGCGCCTCCGCAATCGTCTTAACGTTATGCTGGTCGCATATCTACTTTACGTAATTACATGATGGCCAAGTAATATATTTTTGGACAAATGAGGTACGATATAGAGGTGTTACCTGATATGGTACGAGTAGAGCTAAGGTCAAACAAGGTCACCGTGAAATGATGAACATTCGATTTTTTGCAATACCGCGAAAGTCGTAAAGTTACAATGTCCCTGCAACTACTTCATTTATATGTACCAGTCATATACTGTGTGAAAGAAACATTTATCCCTGTCAAAATGAGATATAACATGGGGCTGTCAGTTGATGGAGTAGGTGTCCTGGTGTAGAGCGACGATCAAACAGAGTCACCCTCAAGTGATAAATGTTCGAAATTGTCATACAATATAACTGGTTATGTATGTCTACGCTCCCTGTCTATTCATGGCAATGTCGATACCGTTGGAAAGCCAACTGTCTTCCCGTAAAAATGGGATACGACGGGGAGCTACCAAGTGGTGCAGTAGGTGTGGAGTGAAGGGTAAACAAGGTCACCATCAAACGACGAATGTTCAAAACTACGCCACTCCGCAAAAGTTCTACACTTACAATGTTTGCGTAGCTACTTTGTCTAGGCCATGTTACATAGCGTTTGGAAGCATATTGTATCCCCGTCAGAATAAGTTATGTCAAGGAGTTGTAATGGAGGAATCAAAATTTCAGGATCTGTTGACATACGTGGAAACTATGGGGATTATGCTGGACGTCGTCTGGGCTGAGACGATTGGCAGCTATATAGAATGTTTCGGTACAGTATTCATTAAATGATACTTTGTTGTGAAGAAAACCAAAAGGTGCTTCAACCACGTGCCTTCTAATCAGGCAACTGAGCCAATTACTAGCACATGTAGGTTGCATAATTGTATCATCGGCATTACAAAAAACGATCAAGCCATTTCGTCGAGCCGCCCTGTACAGGCTGTATTTTGAGTGGCATCCACATGCATCTACAATAGAGGATAGCCGCGTTCACACAGGCATTCTGATACCTTCTTCCTCGTACATGTATCGATATGAGATGATATAGCTATACATCCACATTCTGCCTGTAACCAAATGTTTGCGTGGTGATTAGCGTGTGCAATATGAAGTTGTATGGTAGAGGGTGGGGTACGTAGCAAAGAGTTGGATCCTGACAGGATCGACGGTTTGCTACTCTCGAGCGAGTGCCATCAATTAGGTGACACATAACATATCGAGCCCGTGCACGTTCCCCATCGTGACCATTGCTGACCAATTCCCTTGACAAGGAGCTGGTTGGTTCTGGAAATTTTGCAAGTTCGATGTCTTCTCGTGACCACAAAAGGCTGATGTTGAATTCCTGTTAGTGCGTGGAAGCTGAGCAGGTTATCATTTGCAGATTGTGCAAGTCTTTCAGATTGTTTCTGAAAGTTCCAAGGGTGTACGAAGTCCAGCCATATCAAGACACTGGGCAGCTATACCTTTGGTGTAGAGTTCTTGTCACCTCCAAATGTGGCTATAGACAGCGGGACTGGGGATAGCTAAAGCTTCGTGGTATTCACCATTTACACTACCCTGTAGTGACACAATTAACCTATTGCTTTAGCAGCTTCCTCTCAACTTTGGTAGTGTTTTGTACATTGTGTAGTTGCAAAGGTTTATGAACGTTACTTCCTCGGTGCGTCATGAAACCATGTAGTTTCTTCAACCAGTCGTTGCTTCACGGTGATGATAACCTACTACGTTTCTTGGTCTTTAGCTGCTAGATGAGTTGACTATTGACCACGTCACTTGGAGTAAAGTATTTCATTGCCATAGGTACTAAAGGCATAACGTTACACTGTGGGTCAATCCGGTTTCTGCTGTAGGCTCCTATATGGAGTCAGCGACAATATTGCTGACAAACACACGCTTGCCAGGAAAGCAACTCAGTTGACAGGGAACAAAAACAGTAGTTAAAAGGCTACCACTCTTGCGTCCGTGACCATCGCTCCCACCTGTAAGTCAGTGTTTCCATATTCATCGTCAGTTCCTCTGAACACATCAAGAACTTTGTGACAAGCTTCTTTGGGTCATCAGCGTCACGCTTCCACGCTTCCACGCTTCCACGCTTCCACGCTTCCACGCTTCCACGCTTCATTCGTTGGGGATACCATCAGAGCAGCTAACCGTCGTCTCTTCCTCGTCGTCTTCCATATTGAAGAGGGGGGATCTTGACCATGTGACGCAAAACGTATCCCTGGCTTGATCGATCCATTATAAGCCTGATGATGCCATTTTGCATCTTGTATAATCTATACATCAATTCAGTTGGCTGATCAGCTGGAATTTGGTTGAAGGGCCTTTTGGTTGTCTTCAAAACAAAGTTTCCTTTAATGAATACTACATGAACCTCTGGTGCGGTCTTCTCGGTGTGTGTCACAGCTGCCAGAGAGACTGTTCTCCATCGAGAGAGCATAGTTTGTATGAGCGTAGATGGTTAGCCAATGTATAATTGCAGCGAGAGGTTTTATATAGTTGGCAATGTTCTCAGCCCTGATGGTTTCCAGCATAATCTCCATAGTTTTCACGTATATCAACAGATCCTGAAATTTGGATTCCTCCTGAGATATAGAATTGTCTCGTTCCACAAAATATCTGACAGTTGGTTGACTGTGTTACGAGTAGAGTTCTAATCTGCGACTGCCACCTCTTTTCTTCAACATTCTAACAGCATTTTGGGCAAGTTATTTGACTTTCACGTCATGTTAATGACCAAATGCATGTTTAGTAATAAATAATATGTACATTATACCAACAGGAATATATACAAACAGACTTACAAAGAATAATTGGGTGTGCAAACAACGTTGGTGCACGCGATAAACACATTTGAGAAGATCACGTTTTTATGTTAGATTATCCCAAATATTGTTCAAAGTTCAACACCTGATAAAACATGTATAAATCATAAAATATTTGGTTTTATGCAACGGTGTGCACAAGAAGATGTAAATTAATTATTAACAATATTTTGACACAAGTTTGAGTTTGTAACATTCAAATAACCTTCAAAATCGAGGGTGGCATCCACATACACCTATGTTCTTATGCCTTGTGTGATGGATCTAGTAAGAATTCCTGCCATTAACAACAAATGCAGTTAAAAGTGTAACATCACACGTTGGCTAACCTACTATCTGCGGAAAGGCATAATTTCGAAATTCATCTTTTGACGGTGACTTTGTTTAACCTGCATTCCACAGTTAGAGCACCAAGTTACAACTCTACGCCATACCTCATTTTGACGGGGATACAATACCCTTTCAAACGGTATGTAACATGGCCTAGTGTATGTAGATATAATAGCTATGCAACCATTGTAAGTGTAGGACTTTTGTGGAGTGGCGTAGTTTTGGACATCCGTCGTTTCATGGTGACCTTGTTTAAATTTCACTCCACATTTACTTGTACCACTTGGTAGCTTCCCATTGTACCCCATTTTTACGGGGAGATTTAGAAACATCGTTATATATAATGACCATATCTTCATTTTTGTGGCGAATAAATAAATACTACAAAAATTAAAATATATTTACAAACAGTGCATCATAGTATACTAAATGATTTGGTTTATATTACTTCGTGAAAACATAAACAAAAAAAGTGTAAAGAAAATCAATAGTTTGCATGCTGTCAGGAGCAAAAACCAACGCGTCTCCCGACTGAGCTAGCGGCACCAACAGACACTCGATCCTTGCCTGATTTAAGTTGTTATGATAAATTGTACAACTCCTGCTTCATATATCGATATCCTAGTGATATTATGAGATTATACACGTTACTTTCTGTAGCTGAATACAATATATGTTTGCTATGTATATTTATTTGTGTAGATTATCTCCCGTTGGTTGCATTCGATATAATTATTCTGAAAACGAGCCCAAGGCCAAGCTCAGCGAAATCTAGTCGACTTGTAGGCCCATTCGCATGCGTTGTTTTGAATAAAATTCGATTCATGTGGAACCGTAAGATAAATGTTTATTCCTCTATGATGACTAGTGTTTGTATTACGTCGGAACATTGCACAATTAATAACTCATTCTGACGCTCATTTCCACCCAAAAGCTATCCTTGTAAACATGCTCTGAATGCATGGAAAGGGTCGGTCTGATGCGAGTGAGTTGATCAAATGGTCTAAAAAATGGCAAATGCTATTCAATTTTGGGAAATGTAAATGCCTCCACGTAGGACATGGGAACGAAGAGGTAGAATATACAATGGGGTGTACTGTACTAAGTACTACTGTAAAAGAAAAGGACTTAACCATTAGTGCTGATATGAAGGTTTCAGAGCAGTGCGGAATTGCAGCTTCAAAGGGAAATCAAATCCGTAGATTAATTAGGCGAAACATAACATATAAGGAAAAAGAGCTAATAATACCGCTGTACAAAACAATAGTTAGGCCTCATTTAGAATATTGTATTCAAGCGTGGAGGCCATATCACAGGAAGGACATAGATATGCTAGAAAGAGTACAGAGGAGAGCAACTACAATTATACCAAAACTGAGGGATCTTAGTTACGAAATACGTCTAAAAAATGCGGCTTAACAACACTAGAGACCAGGAGATTAAGAGGAGATCAGATAGAAGTGTTTAAAATAATTAATGGTTATGAAAATATTGATAGAAATATTTTTTTGTCAGTTAAAAAAGATAGAAGGACTAGAGGACATAAAGTTACATTAGCAAAGGAGCAGTGTAGATTAAAAATAAAATCGACCCATACCTCAGAAGGGCGGGATACACATAGATAAAAGGGATTCTCGATAAACCAAAGGGCTTCCTTGTCCACCTGCCACCTAGAGTTAATCTTGTTAAATCTGGAGTGTGTGTCATAAGTGACGTCACGATACCACGTGATTGCCTAGCTCATTAAAATTAAATTTTCCGCAGGAATCGCTTCACAGCTTAAAATCGAATTTATGCTACACATGCATTTTTCTGTATTTGTTTAATGTTGTCAAAAGCCCTCTACCGGTAACAAACGCAGGAGCTGAATATTCCAGTTCGTTGTGACGGGTCAATGCTGTCACCTCACGGCGGCTGGGTAATCGAGTCTAAAACTTGTTAGGTTTTCATACGATTTTATTATCCGTGCACAGTTCTTAATAGTAGGCGTAATTATTGTAAATATTTTAGACTTGTTTGGTTCAAACCACAAAGTATAGGCACTTAAATTTGCATAATGCTATATATGCCATAGGAAACACAAAATCATAAATATGCATGACATATAGGCATCGAAACCGGAGGGGCTTAATAAAATTATGGTTGACCCCCAATATTTTTAGTGGGTGAGCTGGAGACAGGATTTATAGCCCCCAGTATTTTGTCTGTGGGGTATTTTAATAGTTTATTGGTGAGTCACAAGGCGGTGTGCAGCTGGATCGAGGTTTTGTGAGCTCAAAAAGTGGGAATGTCACCGTGAACAATTTGCGAAATAAGTACTTGTACTTAAGTTCATTCCAAAAGTACTTCAATTTCAATACTTTAAAATAATTGTAAGTACTTTAGAAATGTGATCATGTAATATCAAATCAATGATTCGGTCACCTCCTAACCGCCAGTGGCCATTATTTGTGACTGGGCTTATTTTCTGTACAAATCCAGTGACAAGACAATGTAGGGGCATTGAAAGCTAGCCTTAAAAACCCTGCACACACACACACACACACACACACACACACACACACACACACACACACACACACACACACACACACACACACACACACACACACACACACACACACACACACACACACACACACACACACACACTCGTACACATACACATGCACGCGCGCACACAAACACTCCCGCCCGCCCGCCCGCCCGCCCGCCCGCAACCGCGCACGTGCACTCGCATGACACACGCACGCACGCTCGTATACTAGCTCGCTCCCCCGACGTTCCAAATAGCCCAAAAAGAATTCCTTCTTTGCTTGTATAAAGTTTGTGTAATTAGCCACCAGATGGCAGTAGCTAGAGTGGTACGTACCAGGAAGTCCAACCAAAGATAATAATATACCCCTGTAGAAGTAAGCATAATCAAGATTACTCAAGTATGATAGGAAGCTAGAATCGGTTGCACTAGCAATGAACATAAAATTAAATTAAACGTACATTTTCATAGTAGTACTTTTCTAAAGTGTATTAATTTATCATTATTTATGTTTACTTAATGTAAAATATATAGACACCTTTTTATCGGCAGCATGTTATTAGTGTACCTTATATATAATTCCGAAAGCAACACGTTTCATAAAACAGTTGCTATGCGGGAGTGTTGCGACACCCAGCGTAGTGTTCCTTGAGGGGAGACAGCGTTACCTATCGCAGGAAAGTCTCTGCGGAGATATTCTTCTTCGGGAGTACAAACAACACTGATGAGTCAGTGGGCAAATGATTAAAAAAGTGGAGCCACTGCTAGAGGGTGGTGGCACCAACTTTTTCCAGTTTATTTCCTTTAAATTTTATTAATTTATTCAATCTCCGTTACCGAAGAAGAAACATTAAAATACACATGCACGCACGCAAGCAAGGACGCACACACTCAGAACAGAAGTGGATTTATTTATCCAAACTGTACAGGCATGCAATAATAATATAATTTTTTTATAAAGTTACAATGTACAGAGAGGATCATGGAGGCTCCTACTAAGACTTGTTGGAAGTCGCTACCGCAGGAGCCACCAGTCGTGATATTTTAGTTAAATTTCTGTTGAAAGAAAATAATATATTCAATTCAATGTTTTATTTAAACAAACATCCAAACAGATAGTAATCGCCTCAACTTGTTTTTCTTGTAACATGTAATGTATTATATATAATGTTGTTTGAAAGGAATACACAAGTTTAAAAAAAATTTGTTGATGTATCCCCTAGTTTTAATAAAACATTTTAAATAAGAAATACAAACTACATATATTCATTTATGATTGTTTTCTTGTACCGGTGTCTGTTTTAATGTTAGTATGATGTTTTGAGTCTGTTTATTGAGAGCTTTGAGAAAACGTATATTTACTGTAACCGCCCGGATGTAGTTATTCCGGATCTTCAGTCTAACTCGATACGCTAGGTGGCGATACTAGTCACTCAGTTAGTCAGTAATTGAACTATACAGAGTTGAACACTACATCCCTCCCCAAACTGGATAAGATACAGCGTTCAGAAAAAAACACATTAGTAAAAATGCATAGGCCCGATTACATAGTGTCCTTGCATGGAAAAAATTACTAGCCAGACTACAACATTGTTATGGGTAGTGTCTGTATGACAAGGCATAATTATATTAGTGATACGAATTAGTACACATCGTAGTCGTCGAGATGTCGCGGGCGATTGCGCATGCGAGCTGGATAGCGAGGCATCTCGTCGACGTCATCAGGCAGGATTTGCTGATCTTCGGCGTCAACGATGTCACCGGTGCTGATGTCATCATCCCAGCTCGACTCATCTTCCGATTCGACTACGTCGCTCGTGACGTGTTTGAAGAATGACGAATTTCGCGTCACTCGATGCATTCCACGCTGCGCAGTGACCATGGAACCTTTGACGTGTGTGACGTGGTGCGGACGTGGATCATACACTGGGTCGATTTTGCGCCTCCTCATCGGCGGTTTGATGATGACCGCGTCACCTTCCTTGATGGTCGACGGCTTGACGTACGCTTTGTCGTCAGCTGCACGTTTCATCTTCGCTTTGTTGTTCTGGTCGCGTTGTTGTACGTCCTTCCTGTTGAACGGCTCGGGTGTCGTTTGTGGCAACTTGACCTTCATCCATCGTCCGTGTAGAAGTGTTGCTGGAGGAGATCCGGTTGTCGCATGTGGAGTTGCGCGATAGTTGCGAAGGAACCGATTCATCTCGGCTCTCCAGTCTTTCTGCTCACAGATAGATGTTTTGATGACTTTCTTCACCGTTCGCATGAAACGCTCGACTTCGGCATTCGCTCGCGGCCAGTACGGAGTGATCTTCCTGTGGCGGAAACCGAGATCTGAAGCAAAGTTGGCAAAGTCACGACTGTTAAACGGTGGACCGTTGTCCATTCGAAGTGTGTCGGGCGTACCATACTCTGACAATACTTTGTCCAAACGAGGGATCACTACGTTTGCTGATGTTGACGATACGATTTCAACGATCGGGAATCTTGAGTAATCGTCCATTAGGACCAGCAAGTATTGTCCCATGGGTAGTTCTGCGAAATCTGCGCTGATTTCTGTCCAGGGCGCTGTGGGTAGTGGACTCATCTGCAAAGGTTCACGTTTGACCTCTGGCACAGACGCTTGACACGCAATGCATGATTTGACACGACGTTCGACCATCTTGTCGATGCCGGGGAACCAAATCTTTTCTCGCAGCAATGCTTTTGTCTTCACGATTCCCTGATGACCTTCGTGGGCAAGGTCGACCGCGCATTTCTGCAGTGTTGCGGGGATGGCCAACCGATGACCACGAAGAATGGTGTCACCGTCAACTGTGGTCGTCAGCTCGTTCTTCAGCATTTGGTAGGACTTGTACGACTCGACGTCTACCTTGTCTGACAAGTTTTGCTGCCATTTTCCAGTGCCTAGGGCTTGCACTACAGCTTGTAGTGTCGCGTCAGCCATTGTTGCGCATCGCACTTGTTCGATCGACATCGCTTTCGGCACGGAGTTGATCGAGATGTAATCGATGAACTCCTCAGCGACCTTCTCTTCACGGGAAGTCTGACGCGTTTGTTGGCATGGGTGTCGTGACAAGAAGTCTGCAGGGTTATCTGACCCCGGACGGTAGACCACGGTGGCGTTGTAGGGCTGCAGCCTGATTGCCCACCGCTCGATGCGTGCTGTTGGTTGAGACTGGGTTGCCGTAGCGGTTTGTGGTCAGTGAATACCACGACCGGTTGACCGTAGACGTATAGGTGAAAGTGTTCACAGGCCCATACGACGGCCAGCGCCTCGCGTTCGGTCTGGGAGTACCTCTGTTCCACGGCGGTTAGCGCACGGCTGCCGTACGCAATGACACGCTCGTCTGACTCGGCACTCTGTGTGAGGATTGCGTCAAGGCCGACAGGACTGGCGTCCACGTAGATTTCCGTTTTCTTTCGCTCATCAAAGTACGCCAGCACCGGCGCCTTCGATAGCGATTGACGTATAGAGGCGAGAGACGTGCTGCACTCATCCGTCCAGTTCCAAAGCGCATCTTTCTTCGTCAACTCTCGTAGAGGTTGCGTCATCGTCGCGTAACCGGGGATGAATCTCGCACAGAAGTTGGACATGCCGAGAAGACTTCTGACCTGCGTTGCGTTTGACGGAGTGTCGAGATTCTGGATCGCTGACACCTTCTTTGGATCAGCAGAGAGTCCTCCTCGGGAGAAGACATACCCGAAGAACTCAAGAGTGCCCTTGTTGTAAGAGCATTTATTTTTGTTCAGCGTGAGACCATGTTCGCGCAGTCGTTGGAACGTCGCCTTCAGGTGCTGATCGTGCTCCTTCTGCGTTGCGCCGAACACGAGAATGTCATCGCTGATGTTGATCGCACCGGATATGCCACTTAGTGTTTCGCGAATGGCTTTCTGGAACACTTCGGCTGCACTAGATACACCGAAATTGAGACGTTTATATCTCCACAGACCGATGTGCGTGGAGAAAGTGGTGATAGGTCGCGATGACGGTTCGAGTTCTAGCTGATTGTAGCCTTAGTTCAAGTCGAGTTTGCTGAACACAGCTGCACCGTTAAGGTCGTTTACAAGCTCGTTGATGGTCGGCGTGATGTGACGTTCTCGCGTGATCGCCTGATTCGCTTGGCGCATGTCGACACACACCCGGATCTGACCTTCACTTTTCGGTTTCGGTACTACGACCAATGGCGATACCCAGGGCGTTGCCCCCTCGACGCGCTCGATGACGCCGAGTTCCTCGTCTCGCTTCAACTCCTGTTCCAGTTGCTGCCTGACGTGAAACGGGATCCTCCTGTGTGGTTGCGCAACAGGTTGCACCGTCTCGTCGACGTGTAATTTCACTTTGAAATCCTTTAGTTGACCGAGACCTTGGAAAAGGTCGTCATACTCGGAGACTAAGCTGTAGCCTGTGGCTGGTTGGTCGATAGCGGTTGCACGACTCATACCAGATGAAGTCGCTTTGATGTCTTCCATCCTAGAAGTGAGCCACCTGAGCCCGCTACAACATAGAACAGTTCGTCACTGTGTTGTGTTGCAGATTTCGCAGTGGCCGTGAAGATACCCTTGACAGGAAGTGGCTTTGCAGATCCGCATGGGAAGATCTTCGTGTCATCGCGGCTCAGCTGCGGTTGTGGTGTCATCGTGGCGTAGTCGCATTCATCGATGATGTTGATTTCAGCTCCCGAGTCAGCAATGACGTTCAGTTCGTGGCCGTTGACATTGACAATGAAGTGTGGACGTGCATCGCGTTTGTTGACACCGACGTTGCACAGTGATAGTTTGTAGACACACGCGTCATCACTCGAACTGTCTTCAGCCGCAACGATGTGTACACCTCGTCTCTGTGGTTTATGCGTGTTCTGTTTACGTTTCTCCGTTTTCGTCGGTCTGCGCGTTGTTGGTCTAGACAGGCAGCATGAAGCGAAGTGATTCATCTTGTGACAGTTCATACACTCCTTCCCAGCGGCAGGGCAGGACGATCTCCCTCCAGGGTGCGGCCATGTCTGCGCACAGTTGCGGCACACGTTATTCTCGTCCTTCGGTTTCGTAACCCACTGTGATTGTTTGGGTTTGTGGGTTGACATCTTGTTGACAGACACCGACTGACTGTTGTGATTGACGCGTTCTATGTCCTTGGCTTGCATCTCGGACAGTTCCATGACCTTTGCGACATCCACCAGTTTGGTCAATGTCATGTCGGGGTCACTTAGTGCCTTTTGTCGAAGCCGACTAGACTCGCAGTTCTGTACGATCTGGCTCATGATTTCTCTGTCGATATCGGAGAACTCACACGTTTTTGCAAGCTGCATCAGCCTCGTGTAGTACGCGGTGATGTCTTCCCCCTTCTCCTGCATTGCCTGTCTGAACTTGTAGACTTCATACTCGCGGTTTCTCTTTGGAGCGAAGTGTGTTGTGAGTGCTTTGACTGCTTTGTTAAGTTCGTTTTCGTCATCGTCACCAGCGACGACAGGTAGCGTGTCGAAGATATCGTGCGTTTCTTCACCCGCATAATGAAGCAGTAGTGCGCGTTGACGTGTGTCGTCCGTGATGTTGCACGCCGTCATGAGATTTTTGAAGCGAGCGACCCATTTGGTCCAGCGAATTGCGACGTCACCGCTTGCACTAACATCGAAGTGTGGATACGTTAGCAGATCGGACATTATTGCAGTACTTAACTTTGTTGCGAAGTTCACACCTGCATCACTCGTCGCCAAATATGATGTTTTGAGTCTGTTTATTGAGAGCTTTGAGAAAACGTTTATTTACTGTAACCGCCCGGATGTAGTTATTCCGTATCTTCAGTCTAACTCGATACGCTAGGTGGCGATACTAGTCACTCAGTTAGTCAGTAATTGAACTATACAGAGTTGAACACTACAGTTAGTACGTTTAACAACCAAAGAATTCCATAGACTTACTTTACATCACCAATTTCTACATATTGTGTTCTATTTGATTAGTAACTTTCACAAAGTTTCAGAGATACATCATCAATACCATAGTGTTTTAATTTACAAAGTAATTTACATATTATTATTATTATATTAAATACAGCATATTCCGTTGAATAGTCAGAGTGGAAGCCATACTGATGTTTCGAGAACAGTTTTTACTTTCAAAATAGGACGATTGTTGATTCCCAATTTTTTTTTCTCAAAAACTGTTGATGGTAAAAGAGAGATTGGTCTATAGTTATTGGTTATTGACGGGTCACCATTTTAAAGATTTTTTATTGTTTTTACTTGAAATAATTTCATTTATAGTTGTCCATGTATTTCAGATGTCAGATTTATATTTAGCAAACATGGACGCATAATAATGTTGTTTGGATGCACGTTTGCTTCTCTTTAATGTGGCACTGTATGTTTTTAAGTTAATGAGCATTACTTCATATTCCCAGGAATTATGATTTTTAAGTTTCATTGTCTTGTATAACCTATTTCAAAACTTTATGGATAATAGCAGACCCACAGTGATCCATTTGGATTTTTTTTAATGTTTGTATTTATCAAATCTAACTATAATTTCCTCAAAGTGTGATTGTTCTTGGCTTTATAGATTACTTTGCATATATGATATCATAACTTAGATTAGGGTCTTTCTTAACATTTTTGTTTAGTTTGTTGTACCAATCGGATGTATTGATATAATTTATTATATTTTGAGTGGCTTTGTCGTTTTGTATGTTAATTTTAATCCATTTTGGGTTTGGTGGATTGACTAAAGAACTTTCTGAGAGAATAAAGCATGGGAGATGATCAGATAAGTTGCTTATTAATATACCTAATGTAGTTCTGGCTGTAGATCTATGACTTTTACAGAATATATTGTCAATTAGTGTGTTGCTTGAGCGGGGCAATCTGGTAGGAAGTGTAATTTGTTAAAACAAACTGTGGGATTGCAACATATCAGAGAATTCGCTGCATATTGAAATTTCGTTTATCTTAAGGAGATTAAGATTGAAGACACACACGCACGCACGCACGCACGCACGCACACACACACACACACACACTTAATAATTATGCAAATAAATGATGCCATTATGGCATGGTGCACCTGATACCGTTTCAGATGGCAAATATACTTGGCGAGTTGCCGGTAAGCCGGTAGGGGCGCTGATAGTTGTTCGAACGAAAGCGTGGAGATGCTTCCGAATGAAATGTTCGGATTCTGTCAGCTTGTTTGAAGTGTGTTTTAGAAGTTGTGTCGTGAACATTAGGATTAAGTAAAGGTGTCACCGAAACGTTGAAGTTTTTTGCTCAGCCATCCTCGTAATTAGCAGGTTGCATTAGACGTGCGCATGCGCTATAAGCCTACGTCGCTTGTGGAAAACCCCGGCAAAATTCGACGATGTTCACTCCGAGAGCTCTTCGAAATTCGCGGAAAAGCTCTACGTTTACCCCAAATAGCTCGACTGGGAGAAGAAACAGTAACTTATTCACACCCAGGAGAAGGACGTCATACGCACCTAACAGGTCCGATTTTGTCTTGACAGAAGAACTTGCGAAATTACGTATGATTACGGCGTACCGGTATCGGCCGTATTTACTTTCGTTCCTTTTATTTGAGGGTTCCACAAAACATCAGTCCAACAAAAATCACAGTCCTACATCATGTTTGCAACAAGCCAACCAAATCTCTAATAGGATTGACCAGCTGCATACTCCAACTTCCAAGAACCCATTTTACACACACTGACACAGTGGCGCGGGAACGAAATTCGTATTGGGGGGCTACCGGAGCTTCAGCAACACTGAAACATTTTCGACACCACACCACTGCATACAGCATATCTTCACATCTTCTTTCATCTTGTGGCTATCTCGATTGGATTGACTGACATCGGAAGACGGGGAGAGGGGTGCTGTTGGAAATTTGTTGCTGCTGCGTCGCCTAACTTCACCTTCTCGGCTGTGAACCCATGACATCCGAACACGGTGGGGGGTACTGCTATTGAAAATAATTTTTATACGTCGCGCCGCTGCTGTCAATTTACCTTCTCCAGCTTCTCTCCGCTGTCTCGACTGAAATGATGACATCCGAAGACGGGGGAGGGATGTTTGGAAAATTTTGTCGCCGCCACACCGCCTATTACTGGGAGGGGGGCAGAAAACCATGTCTGCCCTCCAATTGCACACACCTTTCACAGTCTACAAAAATACACATTAATCGTCTCATAAAATTTTGATTTCCACCCACCATTGACGCTCACTACAAAAACAAACATTCATGCTCTCATTTAATGGGGGGGCAGAACCATATGTCTGCTCCCTGGAGAAATTCCGTGGGGGCAGCTGCCCCTCCTCCCCCCATTCCCATACCTATGTCTACACATAACTCGATCGGCATCGCTACCAGTCGTCGTGCAATGGCTGCATGCTGCTGTGCCAGCCATCAGCAAAATCGGAAATGCATGATATCCAGACAGGGATTCAGTATAACACTAATGTGTGGAAAATAGTTCCAACTTCATTTACAACATGCTTTAACAAAAAGTGTTCAACTGCTTGTATTTAGTTTGGAATTATTTACCACAACCGTTAACACAAAAGTTATTTCTGGCTCAGTTAGGGGTTGCACTCCTTTGCCTTAATGTGGTCTGTAGCACTCCGAATTTCATTGTGTGAAGCATGGAAAACCATCTCTCACAACTCGTTAGTATTTTAGGTTTTTTCTTTTTGTTAGAGATGGTTTCCCATGCTTGTGCCATGAATTTGGAAGGTTG
This sequence comes from Escarpia spicata, assembly GCA_963995525.1. Classification (NCBI taxonomy): domain Eukaryota; kingdom Metazoa; phylum Annelida; class Polychaeta; order Sabellida; family Siboglinidae; genus Escarpia; species Escarpia spicata. Next base: position 37,865,939 of record OZ023211.1, on the reverse strand, counting down.
CAGGCAACATACCGAAGAACATAAAGGGACTCATTATAGTGAAGGCTAAAGGCTTACTGAGCCCAAAACATCTTTCGTGTGAAAGTTGTGTAAGGTAAGTAAGTGGGACAATCCCAAACTGTACAAATACTACAAGCAGGTGGACACTTGTTAAAACCTGTTGTACATGAAATTTGTACATTTCCACACTTTACAGTGCTGTGCATCATGAATGTATGCAACTTTTTTATGGTACTGTATCTAGACTAAAGTACTCCGTTTGTTTTATTCACTTTGTTTTTAATTATTTTGTTTGCCTTTTTACAAAAGTTAATATTTTATTACTGGCTCTCTACATCAAGTACTCCACCTATCCTGGCAGTTTAGCTGTAATCCACTATTTAGAGAGTATCATATCTTGTATCCATTTCCTTGATTTGGGAGTAGTTTTTGTTCAAATGTTTTTGACTCGTTATTGGTTTGGGTAGTTTTGGGTTAGATTACACAAAATAAATATTTTTACAAAAATGAACAAACTGTTGCCAAAACTTGGCCAAGGGTACAGTATTAGTGGTAGAATAGCTTTTGCTTTTTTGTAGTAAAATACACAGAATGCTTGAAAGATGTTTTGAAAAAGAAGCGTCGCATATCCGTGGCAACACATTAAATGCACCATTATCAGACCTGGAAAAGCCTGCCCGTTGCGACCGTCACACATATTGTCACCCTTCCAAACTCAACTGGTTAAAATATCCACTGTTTATTCATTGTTTAGAAGTTGTTTTTTGTGTTGGCCAGAAATGAGAGCTTCAATCGGTCTGCGCTGCAGACATCACGTCTATTGGAGGAGACGGCACAACACCGTCTGGAGGTGTATGGAGGAACCCTGCCAGTGTCAGTCACAGAGGCACTCACTCTTAGTGACAGTAAGACCTTTTCAATACATATATGTAGATATATATTTGTAAATTGTATCAGTTGTTAATATGCAGTGTTCTACCTTGACCCCCAAAAGTCTGGCAACAAAGTTACTGGTTCGCATTTGGCCAAGTGGCTGTGAATTACTGCACAACAGAAATGCATTGCATGTAAACCAGAAGAAACTTGCATTTGATGTCGTTTCATTTGTTTGTAGAAGACAGCCAGTATATTAACATTTTGTTTGACGTTTCCAGAGAAGATGAAGATCTCCGTTAAAGTTGACCCATCAGGCTGGGCATGGCTTGTGTGTGGACGTAAACTCCTTGTATGGAGTTACAAGCCAAACCAAAGTGGAAAGGTGAGCTTTGCTTGTTTACAAACAGCATGTTCCTCCTAGTGACTATTTAATTAGTAGGGGTGAGACGATGCGTTGTGATAGTCGTGGTGATGACAGTATACTGTCGATGTACACTGAATTATTGATAGTAATGATAACTAACAAAGCAAATCTGTGGGGTTATTTGCATCACTGAAATAATGTTCGTCATTATGTTTTCAATTTTAATTGGTGCAGCTTTACCAATTTATTGATCGAACATCAACCATTGTTAATCATTGCAGCATCATTCCGGATCCACCATTCTGAATTAGCTGCATCCAAAGTCTCGCAATGGTGCCAACTATAAATTAAGGTTTGGGATTATTTTTGGCTATTAGCCATTCATTGAAACTGTCTCGATAATAATATCGCAACAGTTATGACACCATAATATTACAATAGTAATACTGTTACTGCAATAATAAAATTACCCCTGATAGCAGGGATGAGAAATTTCCATTTTTTGTAATGTGCCAAAGATCATTTTTGTGAATCGTGTAAATCCGGGGAGAAAAAAAATAATGTTAGGGGGGTAGGGCATATAAAATCCTGGACAATTCACCTACGATCTATCTGCGGATTGAGTTAACCATCTATCCACCGGGTGTCGCCACATGTTAATGACGCTGCCTGGCGATTAGAGACAGAACTGACCCAACCGAGCCTGTGAATCTGCGAAGTAAAACCCTTAGTTCTGTCGGCTGTTCGCTTCAGCGCTTTCGAAGTGCGCGCACAAAAGCAGTGGACCAATAGAAAATGACAATGTATTTTGTGGAGATGTTGATCATTTTCGAACACAATGGCTAATCGACGATTTGTTGTACGACAAGACAAATGTTGCGTGAAGGACATTGACAAAAGTGTCAAGAATAAGTGGAATTGGGCGTGGCTGGGGAGATCGGCTGGAGACACTATGTTGGATATATTCATCAGTAAATTATCAGCACCAGGGAAAGCCTACTGTTTGTGGTGCGAGGCTGATGTCAGCTATGCGGATTGGATCCTACAGGCTACAGTCAGATGGGAACCGAAGGCATTGAAGTACACACGCTGGCACTGCCCACACTGGTCACCAATGTTCTATTAGAACCTGAACAGAGGGCGTATCACATGGAAGTTCGCCGATTCCATGTAGACAACACACTTACACAAGCACCCACAAGTTCCAGATTGGACTCGTGGTGGGCTACCATATTCTCTACTGGCAAGTTCCCAGCCTTGTCAAAGCTGGTGGCTGCAATGATGAGCTGCTTTCATGGTCCTCACGTGGAAGGGAGTTTTAGTCACATGTCTAGCATCATGAATACTGCCACTGACAGAAAGAATGTTAGTACATTCAGCACTATCCAAACAGTGACGTACTCACTCATGGCAAGCAACAAGACTGTTATACAGGACTTCCACAAAAAGGACGAGGTGTGCATACAAAATGTACTCCATCCATCTTGCCGAGGAAGGAAAGATGAAGGAGGAGAAGAAAACTGAGCTGAACATGTCAAAGACGAAGGCAGCCACCAAGTACAAAACTAAGGAAGCAGTTGAGCTGGCAACGAAGAAAGCTAGAATGGCCCATCAACGGGCTGTTTTGACAAAGCTGGCCAAGGAGAAAGCTGCCCGTCAGCCAACTGGGGTTCAGCCCAGAAAATATTATTAAGTTAAGTGAGTTAGTACTATGATAATGTGTGCAGGAGTCCGTGTGCTTTTTTGCTGTTGGAAATGTTTAGATTTTTTATTTAATATTGCTCAAAATACACCATATGTCGTCTACAATTAAAACATATTTCTGAGGAGTCTCCCCTTCCCCCGATTAGATGAGACAGTCCTCTCGGGCTGAAATGTGGGCCACAGCAAAATTTCCGTTTTTTTCTCTGAATGTCACTCATCCCTGTGATAGTCACCCCTATTAATTAGTTAACAGAAAGTACACACCATGAAACACTGATAGTCTTTTTGATATACCTCTCTTTTTCACTGCAGACTTTGCCGTGTAAAGAGCTAAGTCTCCCGCCAACCGAGTCGACACACATTGCTGAACTCGTCGTTGTGGTTGACCGATCAGGGGAGCATCATCACAACTCTGGCGCCGCTTGTATCGCCGTCTCACCAGAGGGTGTGGTACGCTATTGGGCGAATGTTGCGCACGACACAACCTATGTGGAAGTAGGCGCTGACGTGAATGAGGAATGTGTTTCCGTCATTGCGATGGTAAAAGCTCACCAGATCACCATGGAGAAAGTATGCTGTTAATTTTAATAGTCTATTGAGTAAAGTAATTTACTTGAAAAGTATTTGATTAAATTTATTGTAGTTTTTATTTATTTTTTGTTTTTTACATTCTTTCTATAAAATTAATTCTGTTGGTGGAAACGTGTTTACATTATCTGGCTTTGTTGATAAAACGTCTTTATGTATTGTGTTAATATAAACTTGCATTTGATGTTGTTTCATGTTCTTGTTATAAGCATTTCATGTGCAGTAAATAATAATCAAAATTTACATAGCTTGTATTGATAATATTACAAGCCGTCATGTCTGCAATATTGCCTCTAATGTCGTCATGTTAATATAAACTTGTCTCCTATGTTACATATAGTAGGACTTTGTCAGCGGTACCATATTGATATGAATTTGTCTGTGCCAGTGTTTCTGTCATTTGTGTCAATGTCACATTGCAGACGTTCTCGTGTATCCTGGCAACTGCCACTAGCACCCTGCTACTGCTGACCCCACTGCAGCCACAGGTAACATGCAGGGCGTATAGCTGTTTACCCCTTTCACCTCACACAGACATAGATACAACATGCCGTTTGTCACACCATTGTCAAATACTTGTCATAAACAACAGTTGTCGGTACTTTCAATTCTTTAGGAATTACTTTATAAATTCTGGTGTGATACAAAAACATTTGCATGGATAAGTATTTAGTGTGCAACGATAACGTTTATGGCGGTCTTGTCACTGTTCCAATACTGGAGCTAGTTGTGACAACGGTTAATCCAACATGCATACTAAATGCAATTTCATGCATTCTGTGTAGTATGCATTTAATTGATCTCTGAGGGTTAGCTGTCGTTTTGTCTGGTCTGGTATATTAATTTGTAAAAAAAACCAGTTATTTTCTGATTGTGTTTCATATTGTGAAGAAAGTTGAAGAAATAAATCACATTCTGCTATAAACATGTTAGTATGTGTGTGGCACGTGTTGTTTACAACATGAAAGATGAAGACTTTTTATGGATCTGGACAGGGCAACTTATCATTACGGATTTTTCGTAATCATTACGGAAATTCACCTCGGATTACAGCATTATGGAAACTGCTGCTGTGGTATGGAAATATCACACTACAGAAAATTATACACATTAAAGAACTGCTAAATCTGTAAATAATGCCACTCCAGATGCCCTGAAGAAAATGTCATTAACTTGTTACAATTTATCAATAAATGTGGGGTTGATTACGGGAAAAAAATTTGTCAAGTAGGCAGCCCTGTCTGGGCGATGTAATTCAAAGTTTCATCTGATATTAAATTTAATTATTATTCGTACCAGAATGTTGGAGGGAGTGGCATTGATCTGACTGCTATCATGTTGTTCTCAGGGCCCGCCATTGATGACACGATGTCCTGCAATCTGATGGCTCTCTGTGGTCAACTGTTGCTTAGACTTCTCTGAGGCCTTGTCTTTCTTGTTTCATAGTTTCTCACATTACCAAATAGTTACTATAACTGTGTAAGCATGTGTGTTATAAACTTCTCACATTGCCAAACAGTTACTATAACTGTGTAAGCATGTGTGTTATAAACTTCTCACATCACCAAACAGTTACTATAACTGTGTAAGCATGTGTGTTATAAACTTCTCACATTGCCAAACAGTTACTATAACTGTGTAAGCATGTGTGTTATAAACTTCTCACATTACCAAACAGTTACTATAACTGTGTAAGCATGTGTGTTATAAACTTCTCACATTACCAAACAGTTACTATAACTGTGTAAGCATGTGTGTTATAAACTTCTCACATCACCAAACAGTTACTATAACTGTGTATGCATGTGTGTTATAAACTTCTCACATTGCCAAACAGTTACTATAACTGTGTAAGCATGTGTGTTATAAACTTCTCACATTGCCAAACAGTTACTATAACTGTGTATGCATGTGTGTTATAAACTTCTCACATTACCAAACAGTTACTATAACTGTGTAAGCATGTGTGTTATAAACTTCTCACATTGCCAAACAGTTACTATAACTGTGTAAGCATGTGTGTTATAAACTTCTCACATCACCAAACAGTTACTATAACTGTGTAAGCATGTGTGTTATAAACTTCTCACATTGCCAAACAGTTACTATAACTGTGTAAGCATGTGTGTTATAAACTTCTCACATCACCAAACAGTTACTATAACTGTGTAAGCATGTGTGTTATAAACTTCTCACATTACCAAACAGTTACTATAACTGTGTAAGCATGTGTGTTATAAACTTCTCACATTGCCAAGCAGTTACTATAACTGTGTAAGCATGTGTGTTATAAACTTCTCACATTACCAAACACTTACTATAACTGTGTAAGCATGTGTGTTATAAACTTCTCACATTACCAAACAGTTACTATAACTGTGTAAGCATATGTGTGTTATAAACTTCAAACCTGTATAGCGAGACATTTTGGGTTGCAGCTTTCTGTCTGGCCAGTCTGTACAGAGAGACACAACTCCCTAATAAGAATCACTGTAAAAAAACATGTTTGTAGAACACCGTTTGAGACAGGAAGGACATATCCTTGAGGTTAAATCACATCGACATTGTATCATACGGATACACCAAAGTTGTGAAAACATTCCATAAAGAGATTAAAATTGAGCGGGTTGTGTTGTTACGTATCAGTATTGTTGTGACTTGGTTCATATGTCAACAGAGCACAGTCCGGTGTCGTATGATGCGTGGTCCACAGAGCATGCTCGCTGGCATCAGTCGCCGAATGTCATCATTTATTTTTGGTTCCGTTGCCACACAGTCTGTCACCGCGGTAAGTGTCGGACATAAAGTGTAGTGATTGTGGCCCTTTTTGAAAATTAAGGGCTGTTTTATAGCTCATGAAACAAACTACCAGTAGCGTATAGTGTTCAGATTGAAACAACTGTTCTTTAACGGACTCTAAAAGCACCTTTCACAGACTAAGTAGGTTACATTCATTTTTGAAAGCATTCGGTTGGATATGCCAAAAGAAAACGGCATACTGCGAATTATTTTGAATTGACTGACTAATATGTCATTGAAGTCTCGGTGTTAATATGGTTTAAAAAACCTGTTGATAACTGCAATGTTAAAGTGTTGCTTACTGGTGTGCCTTGCTGTAAATGTAGGAGTGCAAGAGAAAAACAGTCACATATACAACAAGACCATGAACTTTTGTTCTGCAGCCTCTGCACTCCATTGTGCCTGGGGAACAGTTGAGTCCAGATGTACAGGCATTCTACGTTCTCTCGGGACCAAATCTGCAGAAGTGGGCACTAGATGGCGACACAGAACATGTAGGCATGATAATTTTGCCACAAGTTCATGAAAGAACAAAACAGTTCTTGGTACCTGATGAGTTGATAAGATGTTGCGCAATCTTTCTGTTTTGTAATTGAAAGAAAATCATTTATACATCATTGCGTGACTTGTTTTGAGGAACATCTACAGTGGTCCTACTAATCTGTTAAATAAATGTTTGTTATATGTAAGTTGTATTTTTTAGTTGTCAGGAGTTCGCTTGGTATATGTAAGTTGTAGTTTTGTTGTTGTCAGGAGTTCGCTTGGTATATATATATAGATGTTACAATTAATTGTACTTATAACATATTACAATTCAGTCTGAAAGATGCAAGCAAAATGAACCCTTAATTGTTACTGGTTAAATGTTATTGGAATTAAATATAATCTTTAATAAATTAGTAACATACTATTGTAATTGCCACAGTCTGGAAATGAAAGTGTACATTTTAGAAATGACAAATGATGTGTGGGATTTGTGAGAACTGTTCCCGCTGGTTATGTAGACATGAGTGGTTTACTTTTGTGAGAACTGTATCCGCTGGTGATGTAGACATGAGTGGTTTACTTTTCAGCTGCTCTATCAATGCAATGTGGAGCAGTTCCTGCGAGAAAACATTGCAGAGACTGTCTGGGTAAGTCTTTCTCACACGTTATCATCATGTGAGTGTCGCTACTATACCAGCATGTGCGGTCCTAAGTTATTATGCATTGCTATTCTTGTAGTCATCCAGAGCATGGATGCCATGAAAATGCAAATGAGTCATTTTGCACTTTCATAAGTGTCCATTCTGGACAGTCATTCACTACGGCAGGTTTCACTGTGCATCAAAAACATTTTTATGTCTTCCAGGATGTTTTGGCCGACACGCTTGACTTCATTGCCAACCAAACCAGGTCTTAGTGAATCAGCAAAAATATTTTAAAACAGGTTTTGAAAAATTACTAGATGTAATCAGTCCTAACACTTCTGGTGGCCGAATTATGGTGAGTTAAGAAACGACTGTAGGAAGCAGAAAAGTGTTTGTTATTGTTGTGTTGTGTTGCCTACTTTCAGCACCAGGAGGCAGCATACCTGGAGAATCTCAAGGTCTGGGTAATGGACATGAAGGTGACCAGGTGAGTGAAATTATGGGTAAGTCACATTACATAGGTCATGTGATACACCCGTAACTTCAGTCTGCTGAAGAAGGCTTCGGGATGCGGTTGAAATACACGGATCACAAAATGTTTCTTGAGGGGTAACTATGCACAGTATAAATATTTGTAACAACCAAGAAACCGGATCTGCTATCCATTCAAGGATTGTCGATGTGCTTACTCAGTGACACACATTACAAGCATGATGAACTCGTGGTTCCTTCACTGATGTAACACACAGGATGTCTGACTCTGACAGTACTTCCTAATATCCACTTAGCATTTGCTTCCAGTGTAGTCATACCATCGCACGATGCACATGTTTTAATGATCGCCAACGCTTGCAACAGACACAGCACCGAGAAGACGATGAAGATAATTAATACATTTACTGCAAGCCCGTGATTGTGTTCTAACTGTCGCACATTCTAGTTGTGGTTATGCGTGAAGCAGATAAATCTATGAGAAGTCACAAATGTGCGCCAACAGTCTCCTGTGCAAATATCTGCAGACACGAAATAGGCTGCTCAACTTGGGATGTTATTCTTCGTGCTTTGCAGAGACGGCGTTGTGATTCTCGGAGCTGGTCTGAACACGGATGTGTCTGACGAATTCTACTACGCACTCGGTAAGTCTGTTCATTTATATACGGGCAATTTACAGTTTTTGTATTCGCATGACTGAATCTCGTCTTTTCATGTGATCTGTAGGCGGAACTTTGTGTATCTGTCCAGGGGAGATGAAAGAGGAAAATAGAATCAGTAGAATGTGTCGCAGCACCTAATGCTTTCAATGTTCTCTTCATGCAGTTTAGGATATACCAGCTTACACCCATAGGGTAACAAACCAATGGCAGTTGTCGTCACATTGCAGTAGGGTATTTTATCTTTTAAACTTGTTGCCAAAGTGGTGCCATTTGTAGGAGAGTAACTAACTACTCAGTTTTGTTCAAATACTTCTAGAACAGCAGCACATATAAAACGAGATACGTAAATAACTCATTGTGAATGGTCAAAAGAGGTGAACGAAGATAGAAAGTGACAAGTGAACCTCAGCACAGTGGTTCAGATGCACTTACAATAACCCAAAATCAGCGTATTAACATGTAGAATTTAGGATATGTTATACACTGTCTGAGTCGAGTAAATGCAGGGGGCATGTCTTGTTTCAGGGACTCTCCACACAGAAGGCCAGGACTCCCCAAAGAGCTTCCTCTCCTTCGCAGTGCCCAAGTTCACCAATGCCTACGAGGTAGGGCACTTTCCTTTTTTCCATGAAATGTTGATACTGAATGGGTGAAGTTATTTTTATGCGAATGTTTTTACTGGAATATTGTCATGGTTACATTGATAATATTTATGACCAGATAGCGATCAGAGTATAACATGGTGTGACTCATTAAAACATAAAATATTTAAATAGATTTAATCCTGTAGGTTATGCTTTATAATTATTTTATGATAACAGCATTCAGACTTTGTAGTAATAATAATAAACACGGCATATATATCAACTGTTTACAGTGCCAGAAGACAACTCAACCAGCTGGCATGCAGCATACAAATTCAAATGCGATGATTGGTCAATATTACTCACACAGTCCCACCTGGTGACAAAATCACTTGTATGTGTTGAATTCGCAATTAATGATCTGTTTATTTGTTCTGTAGAAACAATGTGACAGTCGTGTTTTCAGAAAGAGATGGAGGAACAGTTGCTGGGATACCGTCTCCTACTTCCAAACCCCAGCTCCCCGTGTGCCTATCTCCATGACAACAGAACGGTGCTATGTGTCTCGGGTGAGGCGTTGTTGTGTTGTAAAGATGTGAATGAATGAATGAATGAAACTATTTCAACAACAACAGACATAATAAAGTAGCTAATTACTAAATTATAGATTCATACAATTGTTGAAAAAGGACAAGAAGAAGCCTAACTTATAATTACTTGCCTTCTTACACACAATAAAACCCCTATAATGTACAACACAGTACAAATGTACACATGTGACATCACCTGAAATACATAAGACATTATTAGCATATCCAAATCATGGCTGGCCATTTGTAAAAATAAGTTAAATAATAATATAACCAAAACACCAGTCTTTTTTCCAAAATACCTACTCATTAAATACATAACTATAAAATAATTTGTTTGCTTGTTTTATGTGCCGAAATGTGGGCTCTGTCAACCTGAGGTACAGGAGACTAGTATGGGCTCGGTCACAGGCCTGGCCTTGGGATGTCGAGCCCACATTTCTCTCTTATCACGTTAATAAATAAACGTCATTCATTTGGCCTTTTTTCATCACTATATTGGACTCTGTGTTGTTGCTTGCATAAATAATTTTTTGTTGTATTCGTTTTTGAAAAGTTGAATATTGTGACAACAAATTAGTGAGTTATCAAGAGATTGTGGGATATTGTTCAGCCAACAAAAGATTACAAAATTAATGACCCGGAAGTTCCACCTGCACATTCCTGAAACTTGAAAAATAAGTCTGGATTGAAGGATTTTTCTCCCTTTTAAAGAATTTTCCCATTTAATATCCAGTTTAAACAAATCCCCAGATTGTGCTTTGTCACTGATCATCTGTTTATTTACATTCAAAGGGTAATAAATAGATATTTCTGTGTAAGTAAATGTCCACTGATATTGCATGTTTCCCACATGTAGAATTTTGCAGACAATTACATTGATGTTATTGTAGTACACCTTGTAGTTAAGATATATATTGTTATGGGATTGTGCTCAGCTGACAATATCAACAGAAAATGAATGTCTTGGAAGTCCCCCTGCACTTATGTGAAACTTTGAAAATCAGCCTTGACAGTTTCTAGTACTTCTTTACTTGAAATCCTACCCAATATGATATTAAATCTCCTTACCGTCATCCACTTTAAAAAAATGTATTATTCGTACTGGAATGTTGGAGGGAGTGGCATTGATCTGACTGTTATCATGTTGTTCTCAGGGTCCGCCATTGATGACACAATGTCCTGCAATCTGATGGCTCTCTGTGGTCAACTGTTGCTTAGACTTCTCTGAGGCCTTGTCTTTCTTGTTTCATAGTTTCTCACATTACCAAATAGTTACTATAACTGTGTAAGCATGTGTGTTATAAACTTCTCACATTGCCAAACAGTTACTATAACTGTGTAAGCATGTGTGTTATAAACTTCTCACATTGCCAAACAGTTACTATAACTGTGTAAGCATGTGTGTTATAAACTTCTCACATTACCAAACAGTTACTATAACTGTGTAAGCATGTGTGTTATAAACTTCTCACATTGCCAAACAGTTACTATAACTGTGTAAGCATGTGTGTTATAAACTTCTCACATTGCCAAACAGTTACTATAACTGTGTAAGCATGTGTGTTATAAACTTCTCACATTACCAAACAGTTACTATAACTGTGTAAGCATGTGTGTTATAAACTTCTCACATTGCCAAACAGTTACTATAACTGTGTAAGCATGTGTGTTATAAACTTCTCACATTGCCAAACAGTTACTATAACTGTGTAAGCATGTGTGTTATAAACTTCTCACATTGCCAAACACTTACTATAACTGTGTAAGCATGTGTGTTATAAACTTCTCACATTGCCAAACACTTACTATAACTGTGTAAGCATGTGTGTTATAAACTTCTCACACTGCCAAACAGTTACTATAACTGTGTAAGCATGTGTGTTATAAACTTCTCACATTACCAAACAGTTACTATAACTGTGTAAGCATGTGTGTTATAAACTTCTCACATTGCCAAACACTTACTATAACTGTGTAAGCATGTGTGTTATAAACTTCTCACATTACCAAACAGTTACTATAACTGTAACCATATGTGTGTTATAAACTTAAAACCTGTATAGCGAGAAGTTTTGGGGTACAGCTTTCTGTCTGTACAGAGAGACTCAACTCCCTAATCAGAATCACTATAAAAAACATTACGTTTGTGGAACATATTTGGAGACAGGAAGGACATAGCCCCCTGAAGGATGGTGCATTTATCTTTCTCTCCCAAGGTGGCATCATGATAGCAGTTTCTCCCCCACGATACACAGTGATGGCGAAACCACTCCAAACCCCTGTGCCGTGCTTAACGTATTTTGGGACGTTTGGAATTCATGTAACCATTCTTAATAAAGGTAAATGTCTATTGCAGTGAGCAGTTCAAACGACGATGTGGACAAAGTGGAGTTCCAGTCTCCCGGAGACCGACTACTTGGGGCAGGTGAGTTGTTTCTCGGTCCAGGAGTCTCCCTCAATTACTGGGCCACTCCAGTCAGGGTTGCCTCTATCTCTGACCGTCAACAGCAACAATGGGGGTTCATGTCATTTTATTTAAGTTCCATGCTTAAACAAGTTGCAGAAATTTGTTAAATACTCTTAGAAAGATGGTGAAAATATTCATCAAATTGGGTGAATAAATTTATGGCCTGTGATGACATTATGTCCTGCAATCTGATGACCATTGTGGTCATTTATGTAGTTTAGACTTGTCTGAGGCCTGGTCACAAGTTAAGTGGTTAGTACCCCAAAGTTTTAAGTGTAATGAGTGCAGAGCCTCATCATAGGAAGTGGAATATAATTATGATAATCTTTGGAGTCTACACAAATTATAGAAACTTTGCCACATTAAAAACTTACATATACAATAGCATTCCTTGTGCCTGAATTCTTAATTTATTGCAATTTCACCGAAATCGTAGAAACCAAGTTTATACTTTTGTATTATTGTTGTTGTTGCAAAATAAAATTTGATTTGATTTGAAACTGACGTGTGAATTCTTAATTTTCTGAGGTTTGCAGTGAAATATCCTCGAACCTGTCCACCTACGACTGATACTGTTTGGTGTTTTAGGTCACACGGATCGTCTCGCTCTCTTCTCTATGGTCCACGGTCTCGTCTCCTGTTCCACTTACAACTGATACTGTTTGGTGTTTTAGGTCACACGGATCGTCTTGCTCTCTTCTTCTCTATGGTCCATGGTCTCGTCTCCTGTTCCACTTACAACTGATACTGTTTGGTGTTTTAGGTCACATGGATCGTCTCGCTCTCTTCTTCTCTATGGTCCACGGTCTCGTCTCCTGTTCCACTTACAACTGATACTGTTTGGTGTTTTAGGTCACACGGATCGTCTCGCTCTCTTCTTCTCTATGGTCCACGGTCTCGTCTCCTGTTCCACTTACAACTGATACTGTTTGGTGTTTTAGGTCACACGGATCGTCTTGCTCTCTTCTTCTCTATGGTCCACGGTCTCGTCTCCTGTTCCACTTACAACTGATACTGTTTGGTGTTTTAGGTCACACGGATCGTCTCGCTCTCTTCTTCTCTATGGTCCACGGTCTCGTCTCCTGTTCCACCTACGACTGATACTGTTTGGTGTTTTAGGTCACACGGATCGTCTTGCTCTCTTCTTCTCTATGGTCCACGGTCTTGTCTCCATCAAGGAGGTGCAGATGAAAGTTGACACCAGGTATACCGGGACCCGTCTGTCGCCTACCTACACATTACATCAGTGTTTACAGATGGTGGAAAGTTTGGATAAGTCTGTATTAGAATATAGCTCTCGCATGACTAGAGGAATGCGAAGGAGAGAGACAAAACCAGTTGTCGCCACTTGTGCTCATTGCAAAATTTAAGACAATACATAGATTACATGTTAACCTAGAACATGTTGACCTGCAACTTGACCATCAAGGATGTGAGAAAAGTATACCAAATAAAACTTGTCTATTCAGAACATTCCTCAAGTTGTACAAATGTTGACTAGTGCTACGTTGAGCCGTATCTGGCGAATGTTTGATTTTTATGAGCATTAGCAATCTACCGTATTTACATTTTTTATCAGCAAGGGCAATTTGACATATAGTGATGTAACAATTTATGTTTCCCAGTGAAATTGTAATGAGTACTTGTGATGAAATGTTCATTAATACTAAATGTTAAGATATATATTGACTGGATCATTATGTAGGTGAGTGCAGAAATGTTGAGTCACGTTTTGTCAAGCCCAGCCTATGATGACACGATGTCCTGCAATCTGATGGCTCATTGAAGCCAAGTGTTGCTTAGACTTCTCTGAGGCTACCTTTCTAAGACACCTGATGAAAGAATTATTTTGTTTACAATAACAGTACACAAGCTGAAACCTGGTTTGTGTTATGTATGTGGTTTATGTATTTAGTAAGAATATTGCACAAGATACTGACATTCTATCATCTTGCAGCATGGCGGATTCGGTTCTTGAGACGTCATCGGCATCCATTGCAATGGAGGTAAGCATTCGTCATTGTCCTCTGTCTGGCTCGTAGACAGTTGCACTGTTGTAGATTTTTTACATGGTCCATTTAGCCTGGCATCCAAAATATGTAGCAATTTATACTCCTCGACTTCACGTGCTTCTTTTGGCCATGTTTTGGGTACTTAAAGTGTGTTACATCTCGTATAATAGTTATTTAGTTGCAATATTGATGTAATTTGTTTATTAAGTTTCATGTCACTGATACTCCACATGCAGCACCGTTGTGTAACTTGTGTCCTTTGTATTTTTTGGTGTTCATTGCACTTTATATTTCAACATTTGTGTTCTTTATATTTTATATACAGTGGTGTATCCCCGGACACTTATACATATAAAATGGAGTGCCTCATAATCATAACCAAAAGAACAAAAATTCACTGACCAAAAACAGAAAAGAGAAATTTGAAAAAGATGTACTAAATGTTCATTAGGTGTGTTTGTAATCCTTGTGCCGAGTTATATCATTGAGTCATGTCATCGAGTTGTATCACTGTTATTGAGTTGTATCACTGAGTCGCATCACTGAGCTGCATGAGTGAGCGGTATCACTGAGTCATATCACTGAGTCGTGTCACTGAGTCGTGTCACTGAGTCGTATCACTGAGTCGTATCACTGAGACATATCACTGAATCATTGTGTCTCCTGCAGCAGTCGAGTCTGGTGTGTAACACAACTCAACTGGAAGAGTTGAGTATGAGTGAGGACAAGACTGTGCGACTCAAAGCTGCCTTCCTTAACTCATGTAGCGGCAACCTGGTGAGTGAACAGCCCGCTACAGCAAAGGGCAGCTATAGCTAGAACACCGCAACTGCATACCCGAGTGATATGGTTTTTAAAATCTGTGAAACTTATGAGATCACAAGGTTACATACATGTTGTTTGTTGGGCGTGTTGACTAAACTTGTTGCTGCTAAATATCCGTGTTTGTCATGAAAAGTGAGCCGATTGTCAATTTGTTTCCACAGATGCATTGTTGGTAATAAAGAAACATAATTATGCGGATTCAAAGCAGCATTTAATGCATTTGTGTGTATAGTTAGAAATGGGCTGGTTGTACCAAGTAGGATGCATCTGGACTACCATGTAACAAGTGTTTCTGTATTTTTTTGTAGATTAGTCACATAATTTAAACATCATGGTCTCCACTAAAACTATATTTCACTGTGTTCGGTGTATATGACCGTGGTTAAGTAAAAGTATGTTGACTTTTATTTGAGCGAATAACTTATCCAACGTAATTTTTGGTTGTTAAAAAAGCACTAATTTCAGGCCTTGCATCACAGTGATGTATTACCGGCCCAAACACTGCACGGACTCTATGAAAGTATCTCTATTACATCTTCCAAACAGACATATGCTATATGACATGTACAGGGCTATATGTAAACATCACGAACCAATGTTCAGTGTATTGCTATATGTCAACATCACGAACCAATGTTCAGTGTATTGCTATATGTCAACATCACGAACCAATGTTCAGTGTATTGCTATATGTCAACATCACGAACCAATGTTCAGTGTATTGCTATATGTCAACACCACGAACCAATGTTCAGTGTATTGCTATATGTCAACATCACGAACCAATGTTCAGTGTATTGCTATATGTCAACATCACGAACCAATGTTCAGTGTATTGCTTTATGTCAACATCACAAATAAATGTTCAGTGTATTGTTACATTATTGCCTGTTTGTTTGTTTCTTGCAGTCGCAGGCCCAGTTGATTGTGGATGAGTTGTTTCCACCGGGTGTAGACTCGAACATCGACAGACTTGTGACAACCCTTGCTCGGGAGATGATTGATGAGTTCCCAGCGTCCGACCCACGCTGGGCTGAGTCAGTACACCAAGGTATGTTGGATAGCAAGTACTCTACACCCGGGTATGTTTATAGCAAGTACCCTACTCCAGGGTATGTTGGATAGCAAGTACTCTACACCCGGATATGTTGGTAACAAATACTGTACACCAGACAAGCAAGATTCATCATTAGAGCAACGGACCACCAAAGGTTAGGGTGGGAATGCAGTTAGAAATTAATAAGTTGTTTACGAAAGGTAGCTAAAGTTTCAGATGATTTTAAAGTGATAGGGAGTTGATTCCAGAGTTTGGGAGCAGCTACAGAAAAAACACATTTGCCAATGTTAAGCAGTTTTCAGAATAGAAAGAACCGAGATTCCTGGGGATATCGGAAAAACAAAGGAGACTAAACAAATAGGATGGGTGTTGTGTAGAAAGGGTGTGATAGTGGCTAACTTGAATTGTACCCTATGCTAAATATGTTAGATAGCAAGTACCGTACACCTGGTATGTTAGATAGCAAGTACCCAGTGTCATGGTATGTTGATGTATTGAAGTGTTAGAATTATCACCAAAGTGAAAATAAGACTAATTTCTACTATTTCTGCTTGTAATGACAATGTGAGTGAGTGTCTGAGCTAATGTCAACTGTTGCTTGCAGGCGGCTCGGTGACTGGCTCACTTATCCTCATGCAGCAGTTGGAAGACAAACTGAAGGCCCACTGCTACTACGTCCAGTTCCTCAAGAATGTGCAGCTGTGGGACAGGGTGAATAACATATCTAACGCCTGCTTCTTGCTCATACTTCTGGCTCTGTTATATAGATATTATATAGTGGAGATATTGTAGGTTTCTTAACTGATCGTTTTTGGCTGTTGTAATGCGGCTGCAATCAAATGTGTTTCATTTAAGTTTAACTGCTTTCATTGTTTTGTATTCTATGGTGAGAGAATCAGGATGTATTTCTGCTCTATGACATGTACGGATTTTCCATGATCATTACTGAAATTCACCTCGGGTTACATACAACATTACGGAAACTGCCACTGTATTACGAAAAAAAATATCTACAGAAAATTAAACATATTAAAGAATTGCTAAATCTATAAATAATGCTGCTTCAGATGCCCAGAAGAAACTGTTTTATCAACAAATGTTTAATCCACTGCAAGTTCTAAGAAGTCAGTAATGTGACGTCATCGAATGCTGTGCATGTGTACTAAAGCCCTGCGCGGGCTGGAAATCTGAGCCCGCACCCGCAACATTTGACCCGCAGCCCGCCCCGCATATTTTGCCACATCCTGGCCCACAGCCTGCCCCACCCCGCAGTAACTAGGCCTGCAGTAATTAGTCAAAAGTCAGCCCGCACCCGCCCACAACAGATGACATGGAATCATTAAAAATATATCATCTTTATTAATCGTTGTTGTTTACAATATTGACAAATGCACGGCGCTGGGTGACAACCATGTCGTACTTGGAATTCCATCTTTACGACAAATAGAACCCTTGTCATTATAATGTAAATGCCTGAAGGTGATAAGCAGACCTGGGGCAAAGTAAAGGTACGAGTACAATTTTAACGTATTTTAAAATTATTAATTAATCTAATTGATATAACTCAGCACAAGTGAATATGCAATGGCAGTTGATCATTTTTTTATGAACAATGAAATTCACACCACTGGCATTAATTTCAGTGGCATCCTATGATCTTATAATCTATTTGCCATTGTACTGCATGAACATGAGTTGTTCAAAGGTTGAGCCTGGTGCACAAAGGCAGTGTTGCAATTTGCAATCTGCTGATATTAGAAGTTGCAATTTATATTTTCAAAATCCCCTCTGGACCAGGCTACTGGCACTGGATTATACTAGTGTAGAAGGCAGTTCAACTTGAGCCATCTTAAGTGGCATGGTCTCCAATCTCTACACATCAAAGGCATTTACTGTCTAATTGGTGGGGTAACTGCTCTTTATGGACATCCTGGTGACTTAATTACACAAACAGATTGATGGCCTGAACTGATACTTCCTCCTGGAAGAAGCCACTAATCACACCTGACTGAAGCTGGCAAGGCAGGCCAGCACATGTTATCATAACACTGTTTAAACACAAACAAAAGGGCAATCTGGTAATCCCCAATTATCTAGCTCAAAGAATGTCCCACCCTTGAGTAATTGGTGACCATTAATGAGTTAAAAAAATCAGCCTGCAGTAACCAGCATGTAGAAATTACTAGCCCGCAGACCGCCCCGCCCCGCAGTTACCTGACCCGCAGACCGCCCCGCACAAATTGAAACTTAACCCGCACCGCAACAACATCATAAATCCAGCCCGTGGGCCAAAACCCGCCCCGCGCAGGGCTTTAATGTGTACAATGTTGCAACTTTGACTGCCAGCAGCCTGCTGGTGACTGGCATGTGGGCAAGTCTAGACATTGATTACATTTACAGGTGTAGAATTAGACTTTGACAGCTGTAATTAACACAATGTAACTTATTGGATGTTGCAAAACAAGCATCCTTTGCTGACAGGAGTTACAGTCTAGCAACACAACATGTTGAAACAAAGTATATCTACATTTGATGATTGAATAAGTAATTTCATCGATTCCCAGGCACTGTGAAAAGGCTGTATCTACTTTAGAGAGAGGTTTGATTGGCAACCTTGTTGGAGCGGGGGTGGGGTGTGGCTGGGCGGGGGAGGACTGCGGCGAGGGAGGGGGGGTTGCGCCATGGGTGTCATTACGGAAATAGTTTTTGTTAGGTAGGCAGCCCTGCATGTATTTAGTGCTAACATAATTTAAGTGCAGTTTGGTATGAATGTAATGATACAAAATATTGTTAAAGCAATTTCATGAATATGAGTAGTTAACAAAATATACTTTTGTTTACAATATATTGTGTACAAATACAGGTGTCCCTTCTTGTAAGACCCTCTCATCAGGGGCTACCCCATCACATGAGGACAGCTTGCCACACAGCAAATGTAACATGTTAAGTTAAGTGGGGCGCAGTGGTGCAGTAGATAGAGCTTCGTACGCTTGACAGAAAGATCCCGGGTTCAGATCCTGTGCTGCAGTGTCAAACATTGGGCAACTTTGTTCATTCTGCATTGCTCCAGGTCACTCAGCTGTATGAATGAGTACCTGGCTATGGAAAGTGGTGGATGTTTGTGTACGAATAGTCTCCGCACATTAATTGCAGCGTGGCTGGATGCTTCCCAGAGAAGTCGAGATGGTGTTCGATTGAACGTGTCTGCCAGGGAGTAAAGTGTAAAGCGTTCTGAGCAGTCCCGAGGACTGGATACTGCGCTATAAAAGAACTTACCTAATAACCCCCCATCACTATCTGCCAGCTTCATAAGCCACTGTACGTTTGCAGAATGTGTGGCTTTATAAAAGTGGGACAACTGTACTGGACTATGCAAAAACATGTAAGACCCCCCCAACTCCTACCCTTTAACCCAACCCCTACCCTTTAACCCCTCCCAACCTGCTGTATCTGTCTCTGCCACAGCTGTCCTCTGTCCCTGTGCGTGACTCTGTCATGTGCACCAAGCTGATGCTGTGTGAACTTGCTGAGAAAGTCGTCGCTGCCAAGGCACTGCGGGAAGTACACACACAGTAAGTATGGGCCAGCCTTTCTCTCACTCCTGGTGAATCTCCTAGAGTGTGCACTTGAACTGACTTGTTTTGAACTCTGACCCTGTGGCTGTCACACATCAACTAATTAAATTCTTATCGATTCTCCAATTTCTGAGAGACTCAGTTTTTGCCATGGAACCGCAGTAACATTCTGCAACTTTTGTGTAATAAGAATTTTTCAAATCCAGAATGTGTGAACAACCTGTTGTTTGATAACACAATATTGAGCCGGGCGATGGTTCAGTACTGGTTCCGCTGTTGTGTCGAAACTTGTGCCATTTCGTTCACCCTAAATTGCCTGTGTCTTTCGGAAGAGATGCTGTAAGCTGTTGGTCCCTTCTATCCGGTGTCTGTGCCTGGGGAAGTAAAAGATCCCATGCAGGGAAATGGAAAAAAACAGTTGTGGACTCACTGAGCTGGGATCTCATTCTCTAAAACTCCCAATGCCAGAATAATAAACTTAATGACTGGGCATTTGGTGGAAAACCAATAATTAATTTTGTCAATTTTTTGGTGGACGAAAACACACATAATCTGAAAGTCGCTATGGTAGATAGCAAAGAATGGCAGTGCAAGGCCACTGGTCAGTGTATCCTGGACTGCTGCAGACACCCTGGCCTTGTGGATGCGGCCATTAAACGACTGTTGGACTCGCGGGTGGCCGATACAGCGGACCAGGCCGCTATGTCATCTGGTCTCATCCCACAGGACCTCTTCTACAGACAGGTGTGTAGTGGCCCAGTGTATAGTTCTACAGACAAGTGTGTAGTGGCCCAGTGTATAGTTCTACAGACAGGTGTGTAGTGGCCCAGTGTATAGTTCTACAGACAGGTGTGTAGTGGCCCAGTGTATAGTTCTACAGACAGGTGTGTAGTTCTACAGACAGGTGTGTAGTGGCCCAGTGTGTAGTTCTACAGACAGGTGTGTAGTGGCCCAGTGTATAGTTCTACAGACAGGTGTGTAGTGGCCCAGTGTATAGTTCTACAGACAGGTGTGTAGTGGCCCAGTGTATAGTTCTACAGACAGGTGTGTAGTGGCCCAGTGTATAGTTCTACAGACAGGTGTGTAGTGGCCCAGTGTATAGTTCTACAGACAGGTGTGTAGTGGCCCAGTGTGCAGTTCTACAGACAGGTGTGTAGTGGCCCAGTGTATAGTTCTACAGACAGGTGTGTAGTGGCCCAGTGTATAGTTCTACAGACAGGTGTGTAGTGGTACAGTGTGTGGCTTTACATATGTGTGTAGTGGCTCAGTGTGTAGCTACACAGCCACAGACAGTTGTATAGTGGTCCAGTGTATGTCCTCACAGACAGTTGTGTAGTGGTCCAGTGTATATCTTCACAGACAGCTGTATAGTGGTCCAGTATATATCTCCACAGGCAGTTGTGTAGTGGTCCAGTGTATGTTTTCACAGACAGTTGTGTAGTGGTCCAGTGTATGTTTTCACAGACAGTTGTATAGTGGTCCAATGTATATCTTCACAGACAGTTGTGTAGTGGTCCAGTGTATGTCTCCACAGACAGTTGTGTAATGGTCCAATGTATATCTTCACAGACAGTTGTGTAGTGGTCCAGTGTATGTCTCCACAGACAGTTGTATAGTGGTCCAGTGTATGTCTCCACAGACAGTTGTGTAGTGGTCCAGTGTATGTCTTCACAGACAGTTGTGTAGTGGTCCAGTGTATATCTCCACAGACAGTTGTGTAATGGTCCAATGTATATCTCCACAGACAGTTGTGTAATGGTCCAATGTATATCTTCACAGACAGTTGTGAAGTGGTCCAGCATATGTCTTCACAGACAGTTGTGTAGTGGTCCAGTGTATGTCTTCACAGACAGTTGTGTAGTGGTCCAGCGTATGTCTTCACAGACAGTTGTGTAGTGGTCCAGTGTATATCTTCACAGACAGTTGTGTAGTGGCCGAGTGTGTAGATCTACAGATGTAGTGGTCCAGTGTATGCCTGTTTTCAAATTGCTAGAGATATCCTCTTTTTACTTTGACAAACCATTGAACGACACTGATTTGGTGTTGAGCAAGCACCTTTAATAAATGTTCTTGTTCTTTTCATATATCTACATTAGCCCGTTTATTTGATCATTATGTATCTTTTCATTCATCACAAGTTAACTGAAGGCATCGGTCGCCAAGCAAATTTTGGATATGAACCATTGAGTTATATACATACTAAGCACACTATGTTATATACATACTAAGCACACTATGTTATATACATACTAAGCACACAATGTTATATACATACTAAGCACACTATGTTATATACATACTAAGCACACTATGTTATATACATACTAAGCACACTATGTTATATACATACTAAGCACACGATGTTATATACATACTAAGCACACGATGTTATATACATACTAAGCACACTATGTTACACACATACTAAGCACACTATGTTACACACATACTAAGCACACTATGTTACACACATACTAAGCACACTATGTTACACACATACTAAGCACACTATGTTACATACATACTAAGCACACTATGTTACATACATACTAAGCACACTATGTTATATACATACTAAGCACACTATGTTACATACATAGTAAGCACACTATGTTAGGATTAATGTTGAGCTAGTTTCTGTGTTGCCCACCAGGTGTCAGCGATCCACGGCATCCTCGAGCATCTGCTTTTACTGGAGGAGGAGGCTCTGAGCGGTAACATCATGCCACAGGAACTCATCGCCATGGTGATTGTGACAAACTCCATCTTCTCCGTAAGTCGTCCTCTCTTTCTGACACAAGTTTTCATTCTAGGTTCAGTGGACGATTTCACAAAGAAATTGAGCTCATAAAAAATCCATAATTAAACAGAATACATTGTTAAATTTAACGAGCTTTTTCAAATGCAAAAAGCCATCGCCATATCTCCGAAGACACTATTTCTGTGACACACCACTAAAAGGTCCTGGTGATGCGTCTTGCTGTTGACAGTTTTAAGTTTAGAAAGATGTTAAGGAGTAAAATTTATTTTAAGGTGCAAAATAAAGCTGATGAGCTTAGTGAAAAGGTGCATTGACTGTTTAAAGTTGGCCGTTCCAGTAAATAGTGGCTTTTAGAGTCCACATGCACAGTATATTTTGATGTAGGCAGGTGCATTGGTGCTAGCACAGTTACTGAACAGAATATTATTTTATTGAGATGCTGTGATGGGGTTGCACTAATTAAATTAAAATAATTTTGTGCAGTAATTGCTTCACTGTTCAAGACTTCCAATGGAAGTTGAAATGGTGTCTGGCTGAATAGGGCTACCAGGATCCAGAGGACAACTATTATGCTTTAGCTTTGGAAGAAAACCACTTTACACACGTTTTTACAAATTTTTACTCCAGTAAACGCAGTTGTTGTGAGTCATAGTTAAGCCTTGAATTTGGAATGCTAGACTATTGTTGATAAACCTGATAATAATATTGACTTGACCATGGGTTTTGTCGATACCCAGTGTCACATGACTATAACTAGTACCTCATTTCTGCTCCAGGGGATGTTGTCAGTGGCTTTGCAGTACCGCGCTAGCAACGAAGCAATGTATCAGTCTCGCAGCCAGCGACAGACACAGCTGGAGTATGTCTCTTGGACCCACTCCACTGGTCCCAAGGGGGGCAGACACTGGATCTGTCGACAGGTATGACAATCATAGGACAGCAGGAAATGTTCAGTAGTAAAATGTATAAATTTTAAACTATGGCTTAGAAAAATGCGACATAATTATTTGTGCCACGGTCCTACAGTTCAGTGTTTTTCAGCATATTATGACGGGAAAATTACAAAAATGTCTGATGTGTAGGATGCACTTGGTTTCAATTTTTTTGGCATTGATCATGGTTACCTGTGGTGTGAAGTTAGATATTTATCTTTGGCACGTAGTCATAGCGATGACTAATGAATTACGCAAAGTATTTGTTTGGACTATTCTTTGAAAACTGTATATGTCTGCATTTCAAAGCCTGCTTGCGTTTCAAAGAAAGCTACCTCATGAAAGTCGCCATATTTCAACAGACATAATTTCTTAGAAGTTTTCTGAACATAAGACTCCGCCTATTTCTGACAGCACACCATCACGTCAGAGCGAGCGTTACCCGAGGCGAACGATGTGAAGGACCGTGGCGCCCTCTTCCAGCAGCTACTTGAACTGTCTGACATCGTGCTTGAGGGCTATCGCAGCCAGCTGGAGTCGATCAAACACGGACCTGGAGAGAACCAGCGATATGTTGAGGTTCTACGTAGATATGAGCAGGATCGCGCGACTCTAATCAAGCCTTTCAGTGAGTTGAATGAATGTGTGCATTGAATTTAGAAATGAAAAACTAGAAGTCTTTTATCCAAACATGATTATTTGACATGATGTCACATTGTCTTGTGATGTAAAATCTGTCTGATCGCTTATGTCAGATGTCTGCCCAGGTAATTTCAGTTACTTGAGAAAGTAAAATTCACTGCCTTTACTACACATCCTTGCAGTGGTTACAACAATTCCTTCAACTACCCTTTCAAACACATACTATGTTTTCTGCTTTCTCAAGCCTATTAGAAACAACTTAAATTACTTACACTGACAATATAGAACGATCAACTGCAGTAGCCTCTTGCTGGGTATGACAACATTGAGTGTTGAATGTTTACAGTGCAGTACCAGCAGTATGAGAGAGCGGCGTCCCTGGCAGAGAAGTACTGCGACATGGGCTCACTGGTGCAGATCTGTGAGGAGACGGACAACCAGGAACGTCTTCAGCGTTACATGACCCAGTTCCAGGGCAGGGTGTGTACGCTCGCTACCTCTTCTGTTCCAACACTCTCCAACTAGTCTCGGGTCTAGTGACTTAGTTTGAACTTTAGTTGATGACTTAGAAGTTTATTTTATCAACTGAGTGTGTGCGTGCATGCTACGTATACACATGAGTAAATATGCATGTGCACACATGCGTGTAAACACACTTGTGCGCATGCACACACATGCGCACGCACGCACACACGGATGTATATAATTGGTTGAAGTATTTCGAAAAAAATCCTGTAGCATAGAAATGCTCTCTAAATTGTTATATCCTACTTTCAGCTAATTGCAACTTGATGTATTGAGATGTGCAATTCAACTGATATTGTCTTGTTTGAAGGGTTTTCCTGAGTACGTGTTCAAGTGGTACATGAATGAAGGTATGTGGCAGTCTTATTAATATGCTCAAAGCTGCATCCTCAGCTTCTTTGCCCATCGCAAATACAGTTCCTTTATAACCAGATATGTAGTATGTTAATAGATTAAGTAACACTTGCAGTCTGTTTTATAAAGAATGCATACGTATTTTAATCGTTGTTGTTACATCTCGTTGCTTGTAAAAGCCAGTTGGCCTGTACTTCCAACCCACTGAATTTGCCTGTCACAAGATGACACCGTAACCTTTCCCTAATGCATCCTTATGATTGGCAGCTGTCTCTGGCTAGATTAGACTAGCCCATTTAGATGATTTGGTGGGATAAGCACTTGCATGAAAAATGGCGAACTTGTCACGTAAACAAGCGTACTGAGAGTTCAAACTCGGCTGAACTTTAACAAGACTGCAACCACGTGTTTGGCTAAATTGTCATTTCCCAAAACTAGTCCTATAACTAAGAATCAAACAATTTTGTAAATCAATTCATAGTTTGTCTGATAATTTCACAAAACAAAAAAATGCACAAATGAACCAGCTTGCTGTAGTAAATATTTTATAACCATATTTGCATTTAATTCTAATTTTAGACATGCATACTATGGGTTTACTTAGTCATATTGTTTTGGTAGGTAAAATATTCCAGTTATAATACTTAAAACATCCACATGATGGACCGTTGTCTTTAGGGAAACGAGGCAAACTTCTATCATCATCGCTGGCGTCCCATCCACTGTTGGGTCGTTTCCTCCAAACGTCAGAGAACCAACATCTGAGTTGGCTTCATGACATCAACGCCGACGACTTCTTCCAGGTAGGCACTGCCACAGGTGACGACTTCTTCCAGGTAGGCACTGCCACAGATGACGATCTGCAATGCCCGTTACTGATTATGTCTTCGCCGTTTGTTTGGTAATATACTAAGTATGTGATGCAGAATTAAATTGTTGCATAAGGTGAATAAATTGTATTATAGTATTAACTATTGGATGGTAATAATAATTATATATTTTATTTGGTACATTGTTAAATCGTTAAATCTAAGCTTGTTTGTTGTGGTTTTTATAATTTATGATTATTAAAACATGGTCGAGGTTGTTGTGAGAATCTGATAGTCATTGAATGGTCCTTAGAAATGAGGATCTGAATGAATGTTGTCATTCTCTTATGGTAGGTGGTTTAGGGCGTATTACATATCTTGTTTGTTTGGGAGAATGAAAACTGAAACCACGTATATAGCAGTAATATGCAATTAATACTACAATAAATATTTGTTTGGCCTCTAAATATTTTATCGGCCATGTCTGTGATGTAATGTTTTTAACAACGTTGTAAGCCGCTTGAGACCTTAGCCCCGCGTTATATTGCACCCAACCCTGTTCTGCCTGTCACATATCAGCCGTCTTATGTCACATATCCTTTTATTCTCAGGCCCAGTCGACGTTGCAAGCATTGGCAGAAGAACACAGCACCTTTGTTGCCAAGAAAAAGGTGAGAATGAAATAACAGTTATTGTGAATTATGTCCTCACACTTTCCTGCATCTGTTTGAACTATACATTTAAAGTTATTGACAATTTTAAACTTACTTTTTCATCAAATGCGTCATATGTCTTCCACAGACATGTCACACTAGTGATGCCGCCACAAACTGTTCTTAAAATGGCCATCGACAAACTGATTATACAATCATTCCTAGATCAATTTGGCCAGACCAATGGCCTGTTATGATAAACAGATTCCCAACACTAGAAGTAGCTGTCTGGCAGACTGGCAGTGAAGTGAAACGTTGTGTTTATTGCAGACTCTACTCAGTCTGAGTAAGTTGGCTGCGTACGCAGTCGAAGACCCACCTGAGAGCGTCCATACGAACATCGAAGGTATGGCAACGTCATGTCAGCCATTACGTTTGAACTCTGCTGTACCGTTATCCTGTCTCGAAACATCTCTGTCCCTCGTTGCCAATTACAGACAGACAGAATTTTTTTATTTATATTGAATTTACTACTTGGATATAGGAGATTCCTATTAAGACTAAAATGAAGTCCCCTGGTAGATGGTCGATGAATTTATTTAACGTCTATTTCAGCTTGTGTTAATTACTTATTTTACTATAGAGTAAGTATGTTCCGTTTGTGCACCAGACTTCAACCAATGTCTGCGTGTGTCTGTATATATATTTTTATATGTAAAAGTAATTGTTATGTATAGTAGTAAGTGTACTTTTGTGTCATTTGTAAATTGGTGATGTATATAACATAATGAAACTAGTCCTGCTTCAGCCCCACATCTTCATTTAGACATTCAACAAAGTTAAAAGACTCGGCTGTCTCACTTCAGATGACATGTGTCATATTGATTCTAATTAGGGCTGTAACAATAGTGTACTATCAATAGTAAATTTATATACTAAACTATCGATAGTAACAATAGTGGGTAAACAAACCAACAGGGCTATTCGTGCAACTGAAAAACAGTGTTCAAGCATGGTTCTTCACTGCATTTTGTAATTGTATTTGTTTACCGATCTAACATCAATAATAGTTGTAAATAGTAGCGTCATTCCAGATTCAACATTTTGAGAATCAACTGCTGACAAGACCACACCACGGTGCCACCAATTAATTAAGATTTTTGACAGCTGTTCCATGATACCATTGTAGTACTATCACAGTAACAATGCAAAAGTATTAAACTCTTGCAATATTATTTCAATAGTAAAATTATTCCCAGTAGTCACCCATGATTCTGGTAGTATTTCATCAAATTTATAAAGTAGATTTGTGTGCAGAAATAACGTGTGTTATTCTAGTTCTAGTTGTTTCCACTCGGCAACGTTCTATTAACTGACTAGTCTGTATATATTGTGGTTACAATGTTATGATCTTATGAGGTCTCATTCAACTAGTCAGCCTTTTTCAGAACATTATCGCCAAGCCGACCTTTCTATGCTGGCACTGAGGGTGGTCACTGCCAGGGTGCTTGTCGTCCTCAGTGGTTCTTTTACGTCCCAAATTGAGACGGGACCGACATTAACGT
Organism: Escarpia spicata; assembly: GCA_963995525.1. Lineage (NCBI taxonomy): Eukaryota > Metazoa > Annelida > Polychaeta > Sabellida > Siboglinidae > Escarpia > Escarpia spicata. Next base: position 37,837,970 of record OZ023211.1, on the reverse strand, counting down.
GATCTCCGAGTCACGAGGGATACACAGTCCCCAATGTTGAGAGCCAGGTTTTTACACCAAATATACCATACCTGCCCGGTTCGGGTTTCGAACTCGGGGCGCCGGCATGTCAGGCGGATTTGCTAACCACTACACTATCGCGCGCCCCCCTTGATGTATTGAGACTGTAGTGTTATCCTCATTCTTAATGACATGTCTTGTTTCGTGTACAGCGGTCAACCGGGAGTTGGACCTGATCTTGCACCAGGAACAGTTGCCACAGGACGTTGTCGAGGTGTGTTACCATGTTACCTTTTCCCAAGTGTTCTTACCTAAACATTGTGTTTAATAATTGCTTACAATTTTAATCATGGTAGAATAAACTGCTAAGTAAATAAGAACCGTTAGCTAATGTTTTCATCCAGATGTGATATTTGCGGTGGTGTACCTTGGGCCAGTATGGTTTCTTTACGTTGTTAGTTTTCTATTGTTCATTATGCCAGAGAGACGGATATATGTTTGATATGTTTGTTTAATGTTAGAAAACATGTACTATTGACTGCATGCACTTTGTAGAAGCATAAATGACTTGGTTATGCCTTCAGGGTCTCGGCACCGACATAGACAACATGAGAGTCCTATCAGCCAAGGAAATCATTGATGTGAGACCTTTTCACTTCTCATATTACATAGAAATCTTTACCAAATTTGTTTACAGCAACTGTAAAGTAATTGTACCTTTGTAAGAGATGTGCTATATTATATGGATTCCCAGGCACCGTGAACAGGCTGAGCTTGTCGCTGTATCTACTTCAGAGAAAGGTTTGATTGGCAACCTTGTGGACCGGGGAGCGGGGTGGGATGCAATGGGGGGAGGTCATTACGGAAATTGTTTTTGTCAGGTAGGCAGCCCCGTATATAAGAACAAAATTTTTTCCTTTTGCATGTCAAGTTTATATAACAGTGGTATTGGTAGTTTCAAACCTGTTTGTAGTTTACGTAGGATGAATGCAGAGAACTGTAATTTATTCGTTCATTAAAACAATGGTTTTTATTACAGCTCTACGTGGGTGAATACAACGTTGATGCGAATGAGTTTGACTTCATGAAAGCCTTGGACCTGCTCCAGTTTGTCAACAAGGTGAGTAATTGGCAGAACTCTTGCCACTATACACAGCAGATATTAAATAAAACATTTGTATCAGTAGCTAGACTCTCTAAAGTTGACAATTGTAAAATCTGTTGCATAATTTGATGTAAATGAAACCTTATATCTTGTAGTAAATTCCTCTGGTAAGGTAATTTTTCCATGCTGATTAATTGAATAATAATTCTTCAAACTCTTCAGAAATTTCCAGATGTAAAAACTGAATATCATGTTTTTTTATCCATACTCATTTTGTTCTTCGGTTTTCAGGAGGACGAAGACGTGGATTATGAAGACATTCTCGCACATATTTGGTGTCGTGCCATCTTAAAAGACGAGTGAGTGCATAAATTCTGTGAACATTGTATTATCATGAAAATAAATTGGCAGATTGTGATTTTCTTCATCCTATCTTTAACTAATACTCTTGTTTTACCTTTTCTGTGTGGTGAACAAATATAATAAAATAGTTTTCAAGAATACAAACCATGATGCATTATAACTGGCTTATTTGCAAAATATTTTAAGATTGATAAATATTGTAGCTTATAATTAATTTGATTTGTCATGACTGAAATATTTGGTAGAGGCAATAGGCAGTAGTAATTATTAATGATAAAATTAGAATTTCTTCAATATACTGGTTTGTCACAGATGATAGAAATCAACAATATTCAAGATGGTTTGGAAATATGTTAGAAACTGACACGTTTAAGTATAATGATAAAATAAATGTTTAATTATAATAAAAACTATTTAGAACTGTTGAGGTTAAGTATGTGATACATCCTTGGATACACTGGTTAAACTTAGGTTGTCTTGCTGTTTCTGGTAAATAAACTGAAAACTACGTTTGAACAAAATGAAAATCTAGTTACTATGAATAACGTATATCTTACATTTATTCATGCATTTTTTATCTTCATAGTTATATGATTATACATATAATGAATGTTTAATGTCCTGTCTTTGGTGGCTTCAGTTGGTCAGATATCCAAGCAGATGACCCGTTTGAGAACTGCAAGGATACAGTCTTTTTCAGAACATTAGAAATGGCCTACATGGATGGTGAGTGTCCTATTTGTTTTAGTAGTGAACACATATGTTGGACAGTCGGGAATTAAATTTGCTTGTTATCTTGTGACATTGCAGAACTGGTAGATTTGCTTTGCCCGCAGTCAGCATTTTGCGTTAATAATAATGTTAGCAGTCTTGTTAGTGTCGTGCTACTAATTATGTTAATAGGCTTATTAGTAATCATGTTAACAGTCTTGTTAGTGTCTTTTTCATCAAAATGCGATTATCCATTTTCAGCTAATGAGCGCCGCCTTGTCGCATGCACCGTGCTGTATAGGTGTGCCACGTTTTGATAACAAAATAAGTTTACATCACATTTTGCATAGCTAATTTGCAACAAATATTTCATACTTTGCTACAATTCTCTATGATTTTGGATTCCTAATATACACCAATTTCATTTAAAAGTTTTTACTTAAACTTTGAGGATGAAACACAAGTGTCTTTTTTTTAAACCAAGAAAACAGATATATATCGCATTTTGCCGTGAAACCCATGTATTGTTTTGTTGTTATGGTCAGTGTTTGGTCAAGCAGTCAGTGTGACTGTTGCAGGTATTAACTTGACGCAGTGTCTGCCGGCAGTGGACCGGCTCCTGGCTGCAGAAGAGCTTGGCTCCTTACGAGGCCAGGTCAACTTCCAATTTCTGCTCAAAGCTGGCTACGAACATCTACAGCTCGTCTTTGACAAGTGACACCACTGCTACTGTACCACATCTACAGCTCGTCTTTGACAAGTGACACCACTGCTACTGTACCACATCTACAACACGTCTTTGACAAGTGACACCACTGCTACTGTACCACATCTACAACACGTCTTTGACAAGTGACACCACTGCTACTGTACCACATCTACAGCTCATCTTTGACAAGTGACACCACTGCTACTGTACCACATCTACAACACGTCTTTGACAAGTGACACCACTGCTACTGTACCACATCTACAACACGTCTTTGACAAGTGACACCACTGCTACTGTACCACATCTACAACACGTCTTTGACAAGTGACACCACTGCTACTGTACCACATCTACAACACGTCTTTGACAAGTGACACCACTGCTACTGTACCACATCTACAACACATCTTTGACAAGTGACACCACTGCTACTGTACCACATCTACAACACGTCTTTGACAAGTGACACCACTGCTACTGTACCACATCTACAACATGTCTTTAACGAGTGATACCACTGCTACTGTACCACATCTACAACACGTCTTTGACAAATGACACCACTGCTACTGTACCACATCTACAGCTCATCTTTGACAAGTGACACCACTGCTACTGTACCACATCTACAACACGTCTTTGACAAGTGACACCACTGCTACTGTACCACATCTACAGCTCGCCTTTGACAAGTGACACCACTACTACTGTACCACATCTACAGCTAATTTTTGACAAGTGACACCACTACTACTGTACCACATCTACAACACGTCTTTGACAAGTGACACCACTGCTACTGTACCACATCTACAACACGTCTTTGACAAGTGACACCACTGCTACTGTACCACATCTACAGCACGTCTTTGACAAGTGACCCCACTGCTATTGTACCACACCCAGTCGCCGTTTCACTAACGTTCTCATGAGCTCATCAGCAGGATTTTACTCTAACATTGATTTACCTCCTTAATAATAATATTTATTTTATATAGCTCCACGTCCAGTGTAGTTCACAGCGCTTTACAGACACCTACAGAATAGTTTTAAAATAATATGTTGCAATAAAAAACAATACCAGTTATATCATGTCTAAAATTATGTACACTAAATTGCTATGAAATAATAATAATTAAGAAAATAAATATAACATGGAATATTGATATTAAGAGCGATCTTGTATAATGAAAACTCACAACACAGGATGTGCTACTGGGACACATTTCGCGGTGTGTCACAGAAATAATGTCCTCTTGGCAGTGTGTCACAGAAATAATGTCCTCTTGGCAGTGTGTCACAGAAATAATGTCCTCTTGGCAGTGTGTCACAGAAATAATGTCCTGATACAGTGGTGTCTTTTTGCATTCTGAAAAAGCTTGTTAATTTTACCAACGGGTTCTGTTTAATGATGGATTTGCCTTATGAGCTCTTTACCTTAGTGAAACAGTCCTCTGGTGTCGGTTGTTTAGAGGTGTTTCTGTAAAAGTTAGATATTTCAGCTGTAGTAGAGTATCTCTTGTATTTGTTGTATCGGCTCGTTTTGATATAAAAACATTTTATGTGCACTGATACTGCTGTTGCTTGTTTTCTGCAAAACGTGGATGGGGGGGGGGTATTTCATTTGCTCTCATGTTATGGAGTGACCCGTCGAGCGATGGATCTCGTCCTGAGTCAGTTGTGCATCCTGTGATGTCTGTGTAGGCCAATGCACGGAGCACATTGGCGACGGCAGATGCCACAGTCATAGGTGGTCACAGGTCCTGGCGGAGGTTGACCATTCTTCCGCTGCATTCTTTTGTCTTTGAGTTGTTGACGGTGTTTCTGTTCAAAGTCCCACGGACCAGACATGCAGGTGTGACGCCAGAGAGGGCGATTCTTCCCAGGTGTTGTGCAGGATGGAGCATGACTTCAGCGTGGCCTTCAGGACATCTTTGTAGCGTTTTCGGTGAACACCCCGTGAGCGTAAATCAGTCTTCAGTTGAACGTAGAAAAGCGCCTTTGGTATGTAGCCATCTGTCATGCGGACCAAGTGACCACACCATCGTAGTTGTGCACGCTGGATATGAAACTGGATTCCCAATGTTTCGCATTTGTCCAGCACCTCGGTGTTTGATATCATGACTTGCCACTTGATGCCTGCAATCTGCCGTAGGCGGCGCATGTGGAATTGCTCTAAACGTCTGATATAGCAATATCTGGGAAGAGACTCTCCACAACATTGAATTCAATGGGACGTTATCGATTGTAACGTTTGGTGGTACAAGGTTGGTTCAAGACGTTGGTTGCAACATTGCTTCTGTTTTCTTTAGATTGATTGTGAGTCCAAAATGGCGGGCTGTTTTAGCAAAACAGTCGGTAATTTCCTTAATGTCAACGATTGAATATGTAATAAGGGCACAGACATCAGCAAAGAGTACGTCTCGTACAAGTAGCTGTGAAGTCTTGTTCTTGGCTTTCATCCGTTGAAGGTTAAATCTATTCCCAACGGTATGAAACTGGATGTAGATACCAAGCTCCTTGTCGCGAAAAGCATCGTGTATCAGGATGGAGAATATAATTGAAAATAGCATTGGTGCCGTGTTTGGTGCCATTTGTTACAGGAAATGCATCTAATGAGGTCTCTTGGTCTTGAACTCTGGCCACCATGCCATCGTGAAAGGAGCAAATTACATCAACAGCTGGGACAGCCAACTTTTCTCAGTAGTTTCCAAAATCCAATTCTGTTGACTGAACTAAAGGCCGTTGTAAGGTCTACAAAGACCATACAGAAGTCTTGGTTTTGTTCGCGACACTTTTCTTGCATTTGTCTCGCCGCAAAGATCACATATGTGGTACGACGCCCTACACTGAAGCCGCATTGGCTCTCTGGTAGAATGCCTTTGGCTACGTGCTGTACCAATCGATTTAGCATAATCAGGGCAAGTATTTTGCCAGCTATGCATAGTAGTGAGATCCCATGGTGGTTGTCGCAGATGGACCTGTCCTTTCGTTTGTAAATGTGAACAAGCTATGCATCTTTGAAGTCCTGCAGAACGGAACTGCTGTCCCAGATGACAGTAAAGAGTTGGACAAGTCGTTTAGTGAGCTTCATCCCTCCGTGTTTGTATATTTCTGCTGTAATTGCATCAGAACTGCGGCTTTTCCACTTGATAGTTTTTTAATCGCCTCAGTGGCTTCCTCGATGCTTGGGCATGCGTCTAATTCCTCGATGACGGGATGTTGTGTAACTTCACCGAGTGCTGCTAATGAGATTAGAATGTCTAGCCCATTGAATGAGATTAGAATGTCTAGCCCATTGTTTCAGAATTTCGCTTTGACCTGTAGTGCGAGTCGTTCCATCGGTATTCTTGAGCGATGTGGCGCCACTTGACTGGTTTCCATATACTGCTTTAAGGCCCTCGAAGAAACGTTTAGCATCCTTCTGATCAGCGGCTTGTTGTATATCTGTTGCTCTGTCAGACCACCAGGTCTCCTCCATGGCACGGAGCCTGGCCTGCGCTTGCTGCTTAAAGTGGTGATAGGCTGCTGATTTCGACGGCAACTTGTTGTTTATCCACGCAAGATGAGAGGTTTGCATGTTGTTGAGGATATTCTTTGCCTTCGTGTCATTGTCATCGAGCCAGTCTTTGTGTTTGTGCTGAATATTTCATGGGCTGCTATCGTAATAACTTGACTCATGAAACAGTGCGAACTTAGACTTAGTTCTGGTATACATTATACGGAGGAAACAGCCTTTCTACAGACTACGTAGAAAGGCATAAACTATTTTAATAGTTAGTTAGATTATCATTATTATTAAATACATTCTGATATGGCGCCTTGCAAGCGGAAAGTCCAAGCAAAGCGACACTCGGTGTACGTTGACTGCCACAGCTGGGTGGATTCTGCCTTGTCCAGCTGTGGGAAGTCATGGACAGATACGGAAGAGGGATTCACTTTTCAGTGCGTGGGGTGTTGGAAGGTGGAATGTCTACTGAAGGAGGTAGTTAGGTTGACAGATATTGTGAAGGGGATGGAGATGAGAATTATATTAGCAAGGAGACAGATGGAATGGAGAGAGACGACAGGGAGAGAGTTGGGAATACTGTGAGCCTGAAGGAACAGAGTAGTGGCAAGAAGACCGAGGAAAGGAGACTGAGAGGAGGGAAGGTGATCAGAGGGGAAGAGATTGGACATGGCAGGAAACGTGACAGGCGTGAAGGTGACAGTGGAGAAAGTGACCGTAGAGAAGGAGGTAGGAGGGAAAATGGGACGGGAGAGGAGAGAAAAAATGCGATGGGAGGAAAGTTGACGGGACGAAAGGAAGTGAGAGTAAATGTGACAGAAGACAAGTCGATAAAAGGGACGATGATAGGTGGAAAGGTGACAAGAAAAAAGCGACAGGAAAGAATGGAATGGAAGAGAATATGACGGGAGAGAAGAAGGCAGGGGAAAAGACAACAACCAGACATGCAAACCGGAGAAGGAGCTACTCTGAGGCAGTGATTGAAGGGGCAATGAGAAAATAGAGGGTGTTCATGGGCGACTCTATTTTGGGAAAGACACATAAGACACTAAGCGAGGGGGCACGTCATTATTTGTTTATCGGGGGCTAGGATAGAACACGTGACTGTAAGGGTAAAGAAGTTATCGGGGCGAGGCAAGGGAGGGTCTACACTAGTACACGTAGGAACAAATAATGCAGACAAGGAGGAAACAAATGGGATAGTACAGAAGTACAGACAGTTAGTGAGGAAGTTAACGAAGACAAGAGTTGAACGGATTATTCTGTCAGGAATTTTGCCAATAATGGGAGGAAGGGGGCCAACATATAGAAACTGCAAGAGGATGGCGATCAACACACTAGTTGAGCAAATGTGTGAAGAAGATGGGTGGGATTCATAGATTTATGGAAATACTTTGTTGGGAGGGAAGATATGTACATGATACATCTCCGTATAAATGGTTTCTCAGAGAACCTGCTGCTATCTGTTGACAGTGGGACAGGTTGCATTTATTTAAACTAGATGCGCAGGGGGGATTCACAGAGAAGCCTGACACTGGAGGCATAGATAAAGACAGCACAAATAAATCAGCAAAGAACAGCCTGAAAACTGTTCTGAAGCTGGATTTAAATGCAATACAACATTTATAAAAAAGCATTTAATAAAACTACAACTGAAATTAGAAATTCAGAGAAGCTATGAATAAAAATTAGCTTGTAATATAAAACATGACAGCAATAATTGTTATGCATATGTTCGGAGCAAACAGAAAGTTCATGATAAGGTCGGTTCTCTATAACATAATGCAGGACATATCATATCAGAGGGATTCTGAATGGCAGAAGACCTGAATGAGTATTTAAGTTCGGTGTTTACCAAGGAAGATATTAGTTCACTGTCAGTACCAGAGGCTAAGTTCAACGGGGTGGAATCATACTATTTAGGACAGTTAATTGTAAACCCGGAAATGGTAGCTAAGAAAATAAGGGCTATGAAGATGATAAATCACCTGGAGTGGATGGGATTCCACCCAAACTATTATTGGAAATTGTAGAACAAATTAGTATACCCCTTGCAACAGTTTTCAACTTGTCATTAGAAGAGGGAAAATGGAATGGAAAGAAGCAAACATTATACCGTTATTTAAAAAAGGTTCGAGAAACAAGTCGATAACTACAGACCAGTGAGTTTAACATGGGTTATTTGTAAATTATTAGAAAGACTAATTAAAAATCACATGGTGGATTTTCTTATTAAACAACTTGATAAACTCATCTCAACATGGGTTTCTAAAAGCGAGGTCATGCTTAAAAATATGTTATGTTTTTTGGAAGATATCACTAAGTGGGTAGACGAGGGATCAACTGTAAATATAATCTACTTAGATTTTCAGAAAGCTTTCGACAAAGTGCTACACCAAAGATTATACTGCTTAAACTAAAGGATAGAGAAGTGGCTGATTGACAGAAGACGACGGGTAGTAGTTGGTGGGGAGATTTCAAACAGGAAATCAGTTTTGAGTGCGGTATCACAGGGATCAGTATCGGGATCTATATTATTCTAAAGATATACCAACAATTTGGACAAGCAAGGTGTTGAAATTTGCGGATGATACAAAGGTGTTTAGAAGGATTAAACGAGATGGACATAGACAACATTTACAAGATGATCTTGACAGGTTGATCAAATGGTCTGAAACGTGGCAAATGCTGTTCAATTTTGGGAAATGTAAATGCCTCCACACAGGACATGGGAACGAAGAGGTAGAATATACAATGGGGGGTACTGAACTAAGTACTATTGTAAAAGAAAAGGACTTAGGGTTAGTGCTGATACGAAGGTTTCAGAGCAGTGCGGAATTGCAGCTTCAAAAGGAAATCAAATCCTTGGATTAATTAGGCGAAATATAGCATATAAGGAAAAAGAACTAATACAAAACAATAGTTAGGCCTCATTTAGAATATTGTGTACAAACGTGGAGGTCATACCGCAAGAAGGACACAGATATGCTAGAAAGAGTACAGAGGAGAGCGACTAAAATGATACAAAAACTGAGAGATGTTAGTTACGAAATACGCCTAAAAGAATGTGGCTTAACAGCACTAAAGATCAGGAGATTGAGAGGAGATCAGATAGAAGTGTTTAAAATATTGAATGGTTATGAACATATTGATAGAAATATTTTCTCAGTTAAGAAAGATAGAAGGATTATAGGACATGAAGTTACATTAGCAAAGGAGCAGATTAGATTATATATAAAAACATTCTCATTTTCACAAAGGAATAAACGAATGGAACATATTATCTGCTGATTGTGTGGGTGCTAGTAGCGTGAATATGTTTAAAAATGAAATCGACACATACTTCAGAAGGGCGGGATAAACGTAGATAAAAAGGGTTAGACTCTCGATAATCCAAAAGGCTTCCATGTCCATCTGCCATCTAGAGTTAATTCGCTGGGTGGCAATCTTGTTAAATTTTGCTAAACCATCTAAGAGGAATACGTTAACATCGCCGCATACATGTAAGTATATGACATTACCGTTCGGCTTCATCGTATCATTTAGGTCCTGTTTCTGTGGGTTTCAACATTCGTGTTCCAATAATCGGTAAAATTACGTCAACAATCGTATGCCGCAGCGCATTCCAAGCACGTCTGCCTTTGATTGGTTAACCTGTTTATTTTACTTTACAACAGACCGTTACGCGGTATGTTTTGACAATTCAGACAATGAAAACGTTACTCTCATATAAATCTTCGTGTTTGTGCCTACACGACGAAGCACAACTCTCAACATCAGATGCATATTTTCAACCTACTGAAACTAACGCTTGGATGTATATGAACAGTTGTGCGTTATATAAACGCACGTGTTACCTTTTAAAATCCACTGTTCCTAAATTATAATAAGCCAACAAGACGCCTACGACCACGTAAACAACAAAAACAAAATCGCTAATGGTCCAAGAAAGTATTTTGGTCGCTCTTTCACTCTGCCGCCAGAGTTGGAGAAAATGCTAGTGGGGCATGTTTTAGAAGTGGAGAATAGATACATGCTAATTGGTATGAACAGGAAATATTTGATGGATATGGCATATCAGTTGGCTGAAGCGAATGGAATAAGGCATTGCTTCAACAATAAAAAAACTAGCAGCTGTGACTTTATGAAGAGACACCCCGAACTCTCCCTCCGTCAAGCCGAGGCAACTTCTGTTACGAGAGCCAAAGGGTTCAATCGTAGTGCGTACGAGTTCTATGATAAACTAGAAAGATTGTTTGAAACGTACGGATTCGATGCTACAAACATCTTTAAAATGGATGAATCGGGAAAATAATTGTGCAGAAAACTGGCTAGGTCCTTGGAAGTTGCAATGTACCTGACTATGGAAGGGGGGAAGCAAATCGGATCTCTTACTAGTGGTGAGAGAGGCTTTACTACAACAGTGGTGTGTAGTACGAGCGCACGGGGCAACTATGTTCCACCAATGATAATTTCAGGCGTAAACGCATGATAGAATCACTGGGCGTCACCTGGAAGCGTCATAGTGAAAAATGAACCAGGCTGGATGAACAAGGAACTCTTCGTCGTCATTGCAATCACTTTGTTGGTGTATTAGCCTATCAGTAACAAGATATAATTGTTTGTTCTCAGTTCAAAATTATATTATGTCGAATCTAATTGGCGTCTGGTCGTCGCATGTCACGCTCACTGGAACGCCGTCGTTTTCGTGATTTATGCATTAAGCGTCTACCTTTTCTTATAAGCCTGAAGTGTGTGCTGAACCTTGGTTTCTTTCAAAGCATCAATGATTGACTGATGACCTATAATGAAGCAGAAACACCTGTATTGGACTACCTGGTCCAATATCACGACCACTGTATTACACATATACACGTTGTCACATATTACTGAAATTGGACCAACTAAGAAAAACACTTTTTTGCATTTTTTGGAAAAATAACATACATTGTCTCTGCTTCCTGTTTGCCCTGAGAGCTTATAGTAACTCGTGGCCTTACCCTTAATAGTTTTCGGTATCACGTACAGCGGTACAGGAATGGAGCAAGAGGGCTCGGAATGCACATGATTAATGCTGTCGTCTTACTAGGCATTTACATTATTGTGTATAATGGTCAAGCCAAACATGCAGTGACAACGTACCGTCACACCACTGTGTGGATATCGTTGTGTTCTGGGTAAGACCTTCATTGGAATCGATGGTACGGCCCCAGATGTGCAGTCAACATGGCCAACCTGCACGCGAACACGATTTTCCGTTGTCACTAACCCAGCTATGAGCAACTAGCAACCGCTGCCTTGCGGTCAGGCACTGGAGTCAATTCTGACATAAAATCTGAGTTGGGACCCATTGCCGGTTTATGTTGTTCCTGCAACCTGCAACCTACACGTTACCTGGCGTATCAACCGTGCATTTCCTCCGGAGAACTGCAGCTTGGGTTGAGACAAGTGTATTCGCTATAAATCGCCCAACATCGAGTTAAGAAACACAAGGACACCACAAGAATACTTCCTTCACTGCCCTGGGATTAGCTGCACCATTCTTTCGACAGATAAACATTGTGGCAGACATTCTCTAGGTGTGATGCACGCACACACACTGAACAATCTGAAAGTGAAACTGCAGCTAGTGGGATGTCTTCTTTTGGTCCAAAAAGGATTACGAAGTGTGTGTGTGTGAGCGCGCGCGCGCGCGCGCGTGTGTGTGTCCGTGTGTGAGCGTGCGTGCGTGCGTGCGTGCGTGCGTGCGTGCGTGCGTGCGTGCGTGCGTGCGTGCGTGCGTGCGTGCGTGCGTGCGTGCGTGCGTGCGTGCGTGCGTGCGTGCGTGCGTGCGTGCGTGCGTGCGTGCGTGCGTGCGTGCGTGCGTGCGTGCGTGCGTGCGTGCGTGCGTGCGTGCGTGCGTGCGTGCGTGCGTGCATGCGTGTGTTACCATACGATTGACTGGGCTCCTGTTCAGTTTATTTTGCCCAAACAAAAAGTATGGGCGTGATGTGATCTTTCCGCGTGAGAAAATACTGTAATTACCTTCATTTTACTGGTATTAACAGTTAGACCCTACATGATTGACAAAATTTAAGGCATACTATAAATCCTCAGGTGTTTCTACAATGGCAAGAGTAAAACATACATTTTCAAGAACATTTCTACATCATCATCACTAAGGTTGTTATGAATTTCACCAGTCAGCGTGTCAAGTCCCTTATAATTACGTATAACAGTGTTCAGATCATTACGTAAATAGCAAATAACAAAGGAGACACGTTTTCTCATTGGTGCGCAGCACCACATGAACTGAAGTATGACAGGGCCTAACCATGTTCTACACGTAACTTAACATTTCTGTGCATGTTGTATGTAACCTTCTACATAAATTATTACCATTAATACCACAGTAAAAGTTGCTTGGACCACTGCTGTTATGGGGTACACATTCGCTGACATAAATGCGCCATAATCGATGGAGAAACATCCATTACGTTTGATTGACATTTGTGGCGTACAGAGGCGTTCGCAAAACATAAATTCGCCCATCGATGGTGTTGGAACTACAACTATTCAAGGTGCTTTACATATAAAATAATAATAAACAAAGTAATTAGTTAAACATAAATTAAATGTTGTTTTTAAATTATCATTGTGTCGTATAAACAAACATTCAAACAAAAGAGAGTACCAATGTACAAATCATTGTATGAGTTAACATACTGATTAAAATATTATATTTTGTCTTCAACGTCCTCCTAACCCAAGTAGCAACTATCCTTGGAACAATGAAGTTAAGCCAGTACTTTTTCGTTGGCCTATTATTAGTTTTCCCACGCAGGTGGTATTTATTACCTTTTATATTGAATAAGGCATACATCTAAGTTAAAGCCCAAACCAAAATATTTGTTTGAACGTTTGACTTGTTTACAATCAGTATAATGACTACACCAGATCCATAGATCACACTTAAATTAAGAAGCTGTTGATAACAATTAAGAGCAGTCGATGCTAAAACAAGAAGATAGCGTCGACACGAGCGAACTAGAACACTAGCTGCCCCAAAAGTCCTGCACCTGCCGACGTTCGTGTGCCCGCACTGTGGGCGAATCGCTGCCGCCCGCATCGGACTGGTTTCACACCTGTGAGCTACATTCGTCTCACCATGTGGCGCAATTTTTCCATATTACATAGGTGTGTCATTGGTAAGCCAATGCCACGTATCGATGGCACAAACGTCATATTTTCTTATCAATTGTATTATTACATGGCAAATCAACTACGAAGGCGCCCAAAACAACCCTCATTAACCCAGGGATAAGTTTCAATGGCAAACCAATGGCATTTTAACCAATGATAGCCGGTAATGGACCAATGATATTTTTCAAAGGCAAGCCAATGATGGCAAACCAATAACAAACCATAATTGGCCCAATCATGTTTTTGCAATGGCAAGTCAATCGTGGAAAACCAATGACAAACCGTCATTGGCCCAATCATGGTTTCTACAATCATGATTGGTCCAATAAGATTTGCTAGCCGGGAAACAGCTGCCTCACAGTTCAGTACATGCGACAACTGATCAAGATGAAGAGCGCATGGGATGCAAATAATCTCACGCGATATAGGTCAACACGGACTATGGCGGTCCATCCCATAAGCGTCAGGCCGACAACCGAGACAACAGTCAGTGATAATACCGTATATAATATGTTGGCCGTGACACGTGTCAAGCCGTCGATTTGACGTGTACAGCAAAGCAGGCGAAGGTCTATTAATCGAGCGTGTACAGTAGTTAACGTTATAACGCGACACCTGAGTGGGTGACAACCTGATACTCTCCCATGTATATATACTGGGTTTCACGTCGATCTGTGCAGGACGCCTTGCTGTACAGCCACGCGTATCGACATAAAACCTAAACCGGATGCACGTCGTGCGCCGTATTTTTACATAGGCAATGTATGAGAAGACACTCTGAATGTGGTGTTGGTACATCAGGACATGTAACTGCGTGTGTATGTTTTAAACTGTACTACGTAAACCATGCCCGAATGCCAGCGGAGAGGCGACAGAGCAGGCCTGTCTGCACCGAACCGTATCTGATGCACGGTTGATAGTTATCTGAGGACGACAAGGTAAGAACACGAGGTAATATCGCTAGTACTGAGGCATCATAACTATATCCAAAACATGCATTGTTCATTGGTAATTTCAGGATATAGTTCGTTTAGACCCCAAGTGTCTGTCTAATTGCTACCTTTGTATTACTAGTGATGTATGTATATATTTACTCCTGTTAATGTAATAGTTATATATATATATATATATATATATGTGTGTGTGTCTGTGTGCGTGTGCGTGTGCGTGTGCGTGTGCGTGTGCGTGTGCGTGTGCGTGTGTCAGTGTGTGTAAATAACCACCTTATTTACGAAACTAACAAAAGCGCTGGTTATTAATACTTAAAATAATAGTTAAACACGTCTGATGTAAACAGAAATCACTGCTGATTCGAAGCTGGCTGAATGGTCCGAATTCAACGGAGATGAGCTCGCGCGATAAGAAAATAGACAAAAAGGAATATATATATATATGTATGTATATATATATATATATATATATATATACATACATATATATATATATATTTATATATATATATATATATACATATATATTTATATCTATATATGTATGTATGTATGTATATATATATATATATATATATTCACGCACACACACACACGCACAAACATAAACACACACACGCACGCACACACACACACACACACGCACACACACACACACGCACACACACACACACACACGCACACACACACACACACACACACACACATTACATTCTCATGGGGCTTCTTTTTGAGAGAAGTTGTAAAGGGCAATAATTATTGTTTGTGTAGAAATCAATAAAACCTCACCGACTAATGCTATATACTCGTGGATACATAAAATGTTACTGCTATGCCATCAACGCTGATTTAATTTCCCAAACCGTCTCAATGTTCGTATTTACAATTTCTGCCGTTATAATTTACTGTTCCACGTAATCTGATCAACGCAACCATTTTATCGAGATAACTGTTGTTTGTATCTACGTGTAACCCAGCATAATGAGGTACATTGCAATTTATTTTTGACACATTCATTTTGCGAATATTTACGCATTTACACATTGTCCTAGGTGTGATGATTTTTAATAATAATAATAATTTGTTTGTCCAATTGAAAAATACAAACAAAGAAAACTACAAGCAATACACAATAACGTGGACTTTGAAACATAGAAACACAATAACCTAAAGATTTACAAATGGAAATGGAGGAAGATTGAAGTGCTGTACTTATTATTCACTTCCCCAACACGACCATAACGTGTACATGTATCTTAAGCATTCGTAACAACAAGGAAATATATCTTTAGAAGACAATCTCGTTCATATTTTCAATTACATTTGTAGATATACTATACATATACATGTATTCAACAATTCCGTATTATTTGTGTGCATGATAATCATTACGAAATAAGTGCTGAAGTCTTTTTTGAATATCTTCTTATATCCGTTCTCACTATTCTTATCTAACGCTACTCAACGTCCTCTAATTATTCGACAATCTATATATTTGAAGAGAACACACGTCCATCAATATTTCCATAAACGTTCATCATCAGTGAATCGTTTTATGTGATTTTCGTATGTGTTGGAATCCCAGTTCCTTTTCACTCCATCTTCTTCTTGCTGCAGTGCACCATTAGGAAGAGATACAGTGCGTGTGTATCACCATCATAGACAGTCCTGCCCGAAATCCATTCTGATTTTCTCTAATGTGGTTTGGTTATTACTTTCAGGACGTATTCCGTTCAGGATTATCTTGTTGACAGATGGAGCTCACGCGGTTATTGTACCATATAATTCCCCCATGCTTACTTCGGCGCATTTTACAATTGGAATCATGTTCAACATTGAATTCTGTAGCGGTTTCTTCTCTTCTACCTAAACTTTGTTATTTGCACAACAATTATCTAAGGAGGATTCTGAAAAATTAGATGGCCGTATGTGGTATCAAACAAAGACAGCCAATCGTGTAAGTCAAGAAATGAAGATGGAAATGGATTCGGACAGCTACCGCCTGACGGTCTTAATATGGATGGCAGAAGAAAAGTGGAAAGTCGGTCGCCCTAAAACAACGTGGCGAACAACCGTTGAAAATATAGAAAACAACTGTGATGGAAAACGTGGAGTGAGTCCGGGCGGGCAGTCAGAAGCAGAACGAGATTAAAGGAAATAAAAATAAGGCATTAGCTCAAATCCTTTTTCCATGTGTACACAAAGTTTAACCTTGTATGTAACATTTGACACATTAAAAAAATACAGAGAAATACATTTGTAGCATAAATTCGATTTTAAACCCGTCTGTGTAGCGATTCCCGCGGAAAATAAAAATTTTATGAGCTAGGCGATCACGTGGTATCGGGACGTCACTCATGACCCACACTCGCATCAGGCCGACCCTTTCCATGCATTCAGAGCATGTTTACAAATATAGCTTTTGGGTCGAAACGAGCGTCAGAATGAGTTACTGTGCAATATTCCGATGAAATACAAACACTAGTCATCATAGAAGAATAAGCAGTTATCTTACGGTTCCACATGAATCCAATTTTATTCAAAACAATGAATGCGAATGGGCCTACAAGTCGACTAGGTATAGCCGCGTTTGGGCTCGTTTTCAGAATAATTATATCGAATGCAACCAACGAGAGATAATCTACACCAATAAACATACATAGCAAACATATTGTATCCAGCTACAGAAAGTAACGCGTATAATCTCATAATATGACTAGAATATCGATGTATGAAGGAGGAGTTGTACAATTTATCATAACAACTTAAATCAGTCAGTGAATTTCTATCGTTCCTGTTAGCTCAATTGATAAAGGCGTTGGTTCTTTCGTATTTATTTTGCAATTGGGCGACGCCGGTTTAATCCCCACACCAAACCATTGATTTTGTTTACACTATTTTTGGTTTATGTTTTCACGAAGTAATATAAACCAAATCATTTTTATACTATGATGCACTGTTTGTAAGTATTTATTTTTATTTTTGGAGTAATTATTTATTCGCCACAAAAATGAAAATATGGGAATTATATAACGATGTTTCTAAATTTTATTTATACAAACAAATATAATGTAATGGATATATAATTTATTAATTGTATATATATATATATATATATTGTACGGTAATATATTGTAATTATATATGTGAAAACAAATGGTGATCTGTCTGGATAAATAAAATTTAGAAACATCGCGTTATATATAATTACCATATTTTCATTTTTGTGGCGAATAAATAATTACTACCAAAATATTTACAAACAGTGCATCATAGTATAAAAATTATTTGGTTTATATTACTTCGTGAAAACATAAACCAAAAAAAGTGTAAACAAATCAATAGTTTGGTGTGGGGACTGAACCGGCGTCACCCGCTTGCAAAATGAATGCCAAGGAAGCAACGCCTTTACTAACTGAGCTAGCGGGACCGACAGAAATTCACTGACTGATTTGGACCGACAGAAATTCACTGACTGATTTAAGTTGTCATGATAAATTGTACAACTGCTCCTTCATACATTGATATTCTAGTGATATTATGAGATTGTACACGTTACTTTCTGTAGCTGGATACAATATGTTTGCTATGTATGTATATTGGTGTACATTATCTCCCGTTGGTTGCATTCGATATAATTATTCTGAAAACGAGCCCAAGCTCGACGAAACCTAGTAGACTTGTAGGCTCATTCGCATTCAATGTTTTGAATAAAATTGGATTCATGTTGAACCGTAAGATAACTGCTTGTTCCTCTATGATGACTAGTGTTTGTATTTCATCGGAATATTGCACAATAACTCATTCTGACGTTCGTTTCGACCCAAAAGCTATGCTTGTAAACATGCTCTGAATGCATGGAAAGGGTCGGCCTGATGCAAGTGTGGGTCATAAGTGACGTCACATCTCGGCATCCCGAAAAGCGCGCCAAAAATATGCATATTCGAAAATGTCCGGATGCACAGCATTAAATGTTGAATTTCTAATTCATTGATTTTTTTTATTGTTTTTGGCTTGGTGGACATGGAAATAGATAGCAGGATGTAATATAACATGAATTCAAGCCATATATGTTTTTATTCCCTTTAAGTAGTTCCATGGCAGTCTAATGGGACACGGGCGCGTCTTTGCGATCCACTTATGAAAAACTAACATGCGCTTTTAAGCCACGCCCAGCGCGTTCGTGATTGGTCGCGAGGTCAAGGAGCGTTTGACACATGTGTCACGCGCGTTTCATTTTGTTTTTCGCAGGAAGACGTCAGGGCTTATTATATGTTAGCAAGGGGCTATACGTACACGTACTAATTTTACGAACAGTTACGCAGGGCTATACGTGCACAAACTAATTTTACGAACAGGGCCCTACGTATACTTACGTTCATCCAGATTATATTATTTAGCGTTAAATTTAGACTAATACTGATTAATACTGATTCACTTATGAAAAACTAACATGAGCTTTTAAGCTTTACCCCATTTGCTGAGCATTGATCCTTCTAAAAATAAAAACGAATGCGTGCGCATATTACGTTTGTTTTTCGTTGGGCACTATTTGCGAAGTGGAAATAATTTAGAAATTTGTTAAATATTAAGGACATAGTCTGATAACGAATTATGAACTGGAGCGAAGTTTTGAGAGTAAGTGGTGCAATGTAGGCACCGCCTTTGTATCGCTATAAATCTACATGACTAATTATGTGCATCGTGCATTTAGAATCTTAGACTAGATTAGAAGTTTAGTACGCGCGACGCCACAGCGTACACCTTTCGCATGCCTGCGTCTTGTGTCATTCAATATAATATCCCTATTTAATCTGACTATCTGTTTTTAATAATATCATTAACTGGTGTGGAGCCCGAGTTAGTTTCTGTACATGAGTCATAACTGAAAAACATGTATGAGCGAGAAAATGGCATTCCATGTATTTAATACAGTAATCATAGGCATGAAATGCCGAAGAGCCCCTACATGGGGGTGACAGTCACAATTGGTTACAAGTGCCATAGTAGGGGCGTAATTACCAGGTTGATTAGCCATACACATACATGTACAAACAGAAAGGCTGGGGTACTCAATCTCCCAAGCAAAATAGTATACACGGAAAAAACGGGCTAATCCTCTAACAATGTTACATCATTCAAATGAGATTTATGGTAACCCAACACCTAACAAATAAAGGTGAAATATATATATATATATATATATATATATATATACACACATAAATAACGAATAACGCCCACTATAACACACGACATAGTGGGATAATCACCCAAACATTTGCAAACAAACCATAATGAATGTGTGGTAACCCAATACATAATGAGTAAAGGTGCAATATATACACACACATATAACAAAAACCACCAACTACCAACACATCACACAGGAAGCAGGGCCAAACTGCCAAACAAACGTACTTCGACATGTACCCGCACTAAAAACCCTGCGTACACTACTGAACATTCAGTGGAGGAAAAGGCATAATGCAAAACGTCGTGTACCAAACCACTATATGAAAAAACGTCAAAAATTGTAAAACTTTGTGTAATACCTCTCTATGATCAATGTTTCACAATGAACATACACGTCGTCCACGAGCTGATCTATTAGATAACCACTATTAACACGCTATTAGGGAGGCTGGGTGGTATTTTCGAGCAGAGCGTAAACGCAACTTTGCTTACTGTACAAGACAGAAGCGGCAACTGAATATGAAGTACTTCTCGTCCAGTATAAAGCTGCCCTCCGCCAATTACCTGTTGTCACGGGGCCACGTGCAAACACTGGGCGGTACCCTTTGCGTCACCTCGTGATTACCGGTCAAGCTGCTTTGAATGGACTTAGTTAAATTTAATAATATAGGGGCGCCACGAAATACCCCTCTCCTCAGTCTATGTCGCACACCACCCCTCCGTCCTAGCTTATGCACCCGTCTGGTGTTGTTCCGCGTTAGCTCGGGTGGGAAGTCGATGCTTGAAAGAAAGTCCGAATCACTGACTGATTTAAGTTGTCATGATAAATTGTACAACTGCTCCTTCATACATTGATATTCTAGTGATATTATGAGATTGTACACGTTACTTTCTGTAGCTGGATACAATATGTTTGCTATGTATGTATATTGGTGTACATTATCTCCCGTTGGTTGCATTCGATATAATTATTCTGAAAACGAGCCCAAGCTCGACGAAACCTAGTAGACTTGTAGGCTCATTCGCATTCAATGTTTTGAATAAAATTGGATTCATGTTGAACCGTAAGATAACTGCTTGTTCCTCTATGATGACTAGTGTTTGTATTTCATCGGAATATTGCACAATAACTCATTCTGACGTTCGTTTCGACCCAAAAGCTATGCTTGTAAACATGCTCTGAATGCATGGAAAGGGTCGGCCTGATGCAAGTGTGGGTCATAAGTGACGTCACATCTCGGCATCCCGAAAAGCGCGCCAAAAATATGCATATTCGAAAATGTCCGGATGCACAGCATTAAATGTTGAATTTCTAATTCATTGATTTTTTGGATTGTTTTTGGCTTGGTGGACATGGAAATAGATAGCAAGATGTAATATAACATGAATTCAAGCCATATATGTTTTTATTCCCTTTAAGTAGTTCCATGGCAGTCTAATGGGATACGGGCGCGTCTTTGCGATCCACTTATGAAAAACTAACATGCGCTTTTAAGCCACGCCCAGCGCGTTCGTGATTGGTCGCGAGGTCAAGGAGCGTTTGACACATGTGTCACGCGCGTTTCATTTTGTTTTTCGCAGGAAGACGTCAGGGCTTATTATATGTTAGCAAGGGGCTATACGTGCACAAACTAATTTTACGAACAGGGCCCTACGTATACTTACGTTCATCCAGATTATATTATTTAGCGTTAAATTTAGACTAATACTGATTAATACTGATTCACTTATGAAAAACTAACATGAGCTTTTAAGCTTTACCCCATTTGCTGAGCATTGATCCTTCTAAAAATAAAAACGAATGCGTGCGCATATTACGTTTGTTTTTCGTTGGGCACTATTTGCGAAGTGGAAATAATTTAGAAATTTGTTAAATATTAAGGACATAGTCTGATAACGAATTATGAACTGGAGCGAAGTTTTGAGAGTAAGTGGTGCAATGTAGGCACCGCCTTTGTATCGCTATAAATCTACATGACTAATTATGTGCATCGTGCATTTACAATCTTAGACTAGATTAGAAGTTTAGTAACGCGCGACGCCACAGCGTACACCTTTCGCATGCCTGCGTCTTGTGTCATTCAATATAATATCCCTATTTAATCTGACAATCTGTTTTTAATAATATCATTAACTGGTGTGGAGCCCGAGTTAGTTTCTGTACATGAGTCATAACTGAAAAACATGTATGAGCGAGAAAATGGCATTCCATGTATTTAATACAGTAATCATAGGCATGAAATGCCGAAGAGCCCCTACATGGGGGTGACAATCACAATTGGTTACAAGTGCCATAGTAGGGGCGTAATTACCAGGTTGATTAGCCATACACATACATGTACAAACAGAAAGGCTGGGGTACTCAATCTCCCAAGCAAAATAGTATACACAGAAAAAACGGGCTAATCCTCTAACAATGTTACATCATTCAAATGAGATTTATGGTAACCCAACACCTAACAAATAAAGGTGAAATATATATATATATATATATACACACATAAATAACGAATAACGCCCACTATAACACACGACATAGTGGGATAATCACCCAAACATTTGCAAACAAACCATAATGAATGTGTGGTAACCCAATACATAATGAGTAAAGGTGCAATATATACACACACATATAACAAAAACCACCAACTACCAACACATCACACAGGAAGCAGGGCCAAACTGCCAAACAAACGTACTTCGACATGTACCCGCACTAAAAACCCTGCGTACACTACTGAACATTCAGTGGAGGAAAAGGCATAATGCAAAACGTCGTGTACCAAACC
Organism: Escarpia spicata; assembly: GCA_963995525.1. Classification (NCBI taxonomy): domain Eukaryota; kingdom Metazoa; phylum Annelida; class Polychaeta; order Sabellida; family Siboglinidae; genus Escarpia; species Escarpia spicata. Next base: position 37,815,454 of record OZ023211.1, on the reverse strand, counting down.
ACTATATGAAAAAACGTCAAAAATTGTAAAACTTTGTGTAATACCTCTCTATGATCAATGTTTCACAATGAACATACACGTCGTCCACGAGCTGATCTATTAGATAACCACTATTAACACGCTATTAGGGAGGCTGGGTGGTATTTTCGAGCAGTGCGTAAACGCAACTTTGCTTACTGTACAAGACAGAAGCGGCAACTGAATATGAAGTACTTCTCGTCCAGTATAAAGCTGCCCTCCGCCAATTACCTGTTGTCACGGGGCCACGTGCAAACACTGGGCGGTACCCTTTGCGTCACCTCGTGATTACCGGTCAAGCTGCTTTGAATGGACTTAGTTAAATTTAATAATATAGGGGCGCCACGAAATACCCCTCTCCTCAGTCTATGTCGCACACCACCCCTCCGTCCTAGCTTATGCACCCGTCTGGTGTTGTTCACACCCCCTTTGAATCGCCTCAACGCTTAATAAGCTGGCCCAAAATACCCATTCAGCCCGTGTCAGTTACGCGGCATCCTATTGGCCAGCAGCGGGCGCGGGAAAAAATTTGTGGGCAGGAGACGATGCAAGGTTTTCTCGTCACTTCTTTTCGCTTCGCCATCGTGACAACTTCAGATTTGACTAAACAATTTTGAATACCACCCACCCACCCGTTGTATCTGTTGTATGTATAGCGTGTGTTAGTTACTTCCATATGAGCATACATAATGCAAGATAACTAAATAGGGATGTTACAGGAATGTTGTAAGATAGGGGGGTTTTTATCCCCCACTTTTGTATATATCAAGCTGAATTACTGTGGCTAGTACTATAGAAAGGTGTGCAGTCTGCACACCAGGTATCTTTTTCCCTTGTGTTCTATATACTGTAAGCATATTACAGTCGGTATGCTGTAATTAATATAACAGCAATCAAGGGTTTTTTGGTAAATGTCTAGTATGATTATTCTAAATGTACAAAATGTGTCGTACATAACATGTGTGGTCCATCACTCTGTAATCTCGATGTATCTGGCTGTGCACAAGATGTGACTATTGTATATATTATATGTGCACAGTGGCAATCCCTGTGTTAATAAATTTGATTGCCCAATACCAACCTACCCTATAGTTGGCGTAAATTCAGTACAAACAGAGAAAGGGCTGCATGAACATAACACGGATACACCGGGAATAGGGGGGGGGGGGTACCGAGTAGAGTAGTACACGAAATGGCTACCCGATATGGCTACCCGAGATTTTCGACTGGTCGCGATTCTGTGGCGGAACTTCTATCGACGCCCGACAGAAAGTTAAAGTAGCCGCCGATCCGACGTAGACGAGTCGGGACTTAGACGAATTTTCGGCCGAAATTCTCTAAGTCGCCCGGGCGCGGATTGCCGGGGCGAGCACGATGCCGAAAACCGCGTCTCGATAGCTCGACGGGTTGTGCGTCGAGCTAGTGCCCTCCGGCGAATTTTCTACGCGTCTACATAGGGTGGATGCCGACTTTAACTTTGCAAAATTTTTAGAAAATTCGGCTAAGTCATACTCGTCTATATAGGATCGGTGCCGATTTTAACTAGGCCAAATTTTCCGAAAATTCGGCTAAGAACGTCTTGCATTATAATTTATTTATGTTATAAGTTAAACAAAATTGTCGTTTTTTGTAGTTATGTTTTAGCTTTATCTGTTATAAGTTAAATCTATGTCCTTTTGTGGTCACTTTTATGAAACATATGTCTCGCGTTATGACATTTTTCTGTTATAAGTAAAATATTTGTTGTTTTTGCATTTGCTTTTGTGGAACACCCGTCTTGTGTTATGATATATTTATGTTATAAGTTTAACAGTTCGTTGTTTTGTTGTCGTTTTTGTGAAATATATGTATCGCGTTATGATATTTTATGTTATAAATTAAACTTTTGTCGTTTTTTTGTAGTCACTTTTGTGAAAGCGTGTCTAGCTTTATAACAATTTCATATTATATTTAAAGACGGTATAGTAAGCTAAATTAATAAGTAGGCGCAGGCGCAGTTCGTCATAAAACAGAAGACGATTCACAAACAAGTTCTGACACGCTTTCAGCGTCGATTGTTTTTCTTCAATCGATCGAGTTTGGAAAAATAACGCATTTCTTGTTTCGTTAAATTTCGCTTATGATTACCGGTTTTATCGCATTAAAATTACGATCACCCACTTACTTCGAAATAAAGATTTAATAGCCGATGTCAATGTTTCACGTCTGTACACGATATATATATATATATATATATATATATATATATATATATATATATATATATATATATATATATATATATAATGTTTCACAATTCGTCTTGGCCCGGCGCCTACTTACGTCATTACTAACCGCGTCACCTGACGGCGCTACGAAAAAACAGCGTCGTACTTCTAAATAAGGATTTAATTATCGATTTCGGTATTGTTCACGCCCGATCGACCAGATAAAGCCTCCGTCCGCCGTCACAAGCTATAACACGCCGGCGTCGGCTGGCGCGCGCGGTCGACGAGCACCGTTCGTCCCGAAACAAAATAACAAGGCGTCGATTTTTAAGTTAGCGGGGGAATTTCCACTAAACGTCCCGACTTTATAATTACATATCTTTCACACACAAAAAAACACCCTATATTAATCTAAAGCCACGCCGAACGTCTACGCACTTCTAAATAACGATTTAATAGCCGATTTCGCTATCTCTCACTCCCTATCCCAAACGACCTACCCGGTGTTGACCTTCCTACGGTTCCACTATAACATCGCCCTATACGTACTCTTCCTTCCGTGTACACCAAGTCGGATAGATAACGATTCGTCGAAATCGTAAAACTTTAATTAATCGCACCTTATTATAACACCTCATTGGAGACTCGCCTCCATCCACCAAACCAACGACTTGGTACCTTCGCTAACCGTCGGAATCTTACCCGACTAACGCCGATAGGCGGCGCTATTCCACTTTCTACCTTCTCTCGCCTACGCAACAACCACCGCCGGTAGGTGCCGCCACCCAACCCATTATTTCCCCACGTTTGGAGTAGCGTGTGATGGTGGGGGCCCCCTTGGAACCCACTACCATCACAGTCACAGCGATCTACCGTTAACGCCTACAACTATGGTGGAGCCTCACGCCCACTAAGCGAATTTTTCCACGGTCATGGCGTCAACATCTCCGAAAAAAAACGCAACGACAGTGACGACCTCTACCGTGTAGCTCGTCACATGTCTGGCAAATCCGTATAATTGTGTCATGTTAAAAAGATATGCAAATTTACACAATTTTACGGAAACAAGGTCTGAAATGAACCCCTATTACTACTTCCGTGTACCCGATATGCATTTCTATCTGTCGGATAAAGATGAACATATTAGTCGAATCGTATAGTGAACCACTCTCCAGAGGGTGCCACTGTAAACGTGTTTACTATCACAAAACTGCTATGATGATAACTACTTGTTTTTCCAAGGGTGGGTATAAGTTCATTTTCTTTTAATTTCAGAGATTCTCGAGCAACCAAAATATGCCGACGGGTCTGCGTTGGTTCGTCAAGCGACGACGCCTGCTGGTGCAGCTGACGGCAGCGATGGTGTGTCTGTATGTTGTACTGGACACAGTGTTGACGCTGAAACTATCAACCAAACCATCAGCGCCAATCAGGCGTGACGATTCGCCCGACACCAACATAGTGGTCTCCGTTAATCAGATGCCGCAATCACACGACAACGTCAACCTGATGCTATCGCTCAACGTCAAAGGCATCATGAGATTTCTCGACGTGCACACGGACATCGTTGATGCTAGGGCAATGACGTCAGATCCGCCTCCGCCGGATATTGACATTGTGCAGCACGACCCGAGGCGCTGCGAGAAGGCGCCCGTTGCAACGTGGCTGATCTGCGTTCACAGTAACGCCAAGGACGGCAACAGACGCGAACTGTTGCGGATGACGTGGGCCAGCGACAACATGTTTGAGCGGCATGACACTCGCGTCGTCTTCTTTGTCGGGCTCGCACAGGACGACGCCGTGCGTAAGCGGGTGAAGAAAGAGTTGGGGCTGTTTGGCGATGTCGTGCAGGTTCGTGTCGCACCCTAAGTCGTTAGACAACAGAGAGTGCCTACAAGAGCCCCGATCTCGACTACCTTTCGCATCCCGATGGCGTCACGTGCTCTGGTCGAATGTTGGACGATCGAACAGAGCGTGGTGCCATCGGGATGGGAGGGAGGGAGGGAGGGAGGAAAGGAGGGTGGGAGGAAGGAAGGAAGGAAGGGAGGGAGGGAGGGAGGGAGAGAGAGAGAGAGGGAGGGAGGGAGGGAAGGAGGGAGGGAAGGAGGGAGGGAGGGAGGGAGGGAGGGAGGGAGGGAGGGAGGGAGGGAGGGAGGGAGGGAGGGAGGGAGGGAGGAAGGAAGGAAGGGAAGGAGGGAGGGAAGGAGGGAGGGAGTGAGGGAGGGAGACAGGGAGGGAGGGAGGGAGGGAGGGAGGGAGGGAGGGAGGGAGGGAGGGAGGGAGGGAGGGAGGGAGGGAGGGAGGGAGGGAGGGAGGGAGGGAGGGAGGGATGGAGGGAGGGAGGGAGGGAGGGAGGGAGGAAAAGACGGATCGATGGAATGAGGGCGGGAAAAACTGTAAGTTAAAACATGACCTCGTTATTTGAAGTACACATGCTACGTGTGCGTGTTTGTATCTTTATAAGGAAATACACATGATACAAATGATAAGGAATTTTAAACATGCTTATAAACATAACTACAACGAAGTGATAGTATCGTTTATACCGATACAACTAATGTATCCATTTTCTAATTTATCCATTTGCTCTTGCTACCAGGGCAACTTCACGGACGACAGCTACAGCGGACCGATACGTGCACGACTGATGTTGAAGTGGGTGAGAACCTACTGCCAGAAAGCCAAATTTATCCTGAAGGTGAGCGACGACTCTCTGGTCGACATAATCCGTCTGATGGCGCTGGTGTCGCAGAAGCGGTCGATGCTGCGTGTCCTCGCTTGTCCGCTCATCCCGCCACACCGTCGCCGCGTCGAACGAGATCCTCGCAAGTGTCGCAGCAAAAACAAGTTCTGCGCCAACTACACCGAATTTCCGGGGATGACGCACTTCCCGCAGCATTGCGCAGGCGTCGGATACGTGCTCTCGCAACAGTTGGTCGCTCACATGTACAAGGCCGTCAACTCTACGCCGGGCTTCTGGTTGGAGGAGATCTACATGACAGCGATGTTAACGGCCAAGATAGCGCAGATTCAATATATCGATCTCGCCGATAGCTACACGACAGATGCGAACAGGGCCGTGAAAGATACGACAGTACTCGGCCAGCGGAAATACTTTATTTCGAGACCCAGACTTAGCGATTTCAGTGTTATATGGAAGTGGATGCTTGGGGTTTTAGAACAATCGGAGCTGAAGTTACTTAGCCGCAAGTATGCGGCGAACCGACAGGAACTTTCGCGTAGGTTAATTGCTATCAACAACACAACTGTTGTCGCAGTGGGTAAAACAACAAAAGTTACGAAAAAGCCAAGTCGTTGAGTAAACAACATCTAATGTGAATTTGGATGACTACATTCTACGTCAGTTCTTCTTCTTCTTCTTCTAAATGCCGTGTTACAGACATTGGCGATCATGATCATTTTATTTGAATTTTTGATTATTGTCCAGGATTCACACCCATATAGCAATGTGGGCTCTATATAACATTGCGGTATATATTTCCTTACTTCAATGGCTATATATTTTGTTTGATAAATGTTTTTCACGTTGTGAAAAGTTGTTTTGGCCTCAGCAATTCTTCTCTTGATCTCATCATTTCATCGACCGTCAGATGTTATTAGTGACCCCGGATAGCTATACGTAAAGACTTGCTTCAGGAGACTGCCATATGCTACATGCTCTTTTCTAACTTTCCCTGATTACTGAATGTAACATTTGTTCTAGTTCAGTGCTTCTTGACCCATTGGTCGCGACCCAAAATTGGGTCGCCAAGCCATATTGTGTGGGTCGCCAAGGGTCATTCCCAACTGGCCTTTATTGTCCCGCTTGATTATAGCAGATGCATGCGAGACAAATAATTTATGCCAAATGTTGCACGAATACTGCTTCCTACTAGTGGCACAGCATGTTATTAGACCATGATTGACGTACATCGTGTGGTAATTTTCACATTAATTCGAAAAATAAAAAAGTACGTGTTTTATGTTTAACGAAACTTTTGATGATTTTGATTAATATTTGATAGTGTGTCAGTTATCAAAGCGTGTCACCATACGGAACTGTCCTTGCAGTTACAAATGGTTTAACTAAGCATTGGTAAGGAATTAATTTTTATGGATTCGAGCATTAATGGGAAGTTTATTATAATATACTTAATGTCGAAATGGTGGTAGTTAAGCCATATTACCCCGCACTGTGGCACAACTTGCCACACACACAGTACCACTTAACCAGCGCTTTTTGATTTAGCTGTATATAGTTATTTATTCACAATATACATATTTTATTTGTTGCAAAAAATCAACAAATAATCATAGTTTATGTGAATATTTTATGTGTTTATTATAAGTTAACATCTTACTACAATATTCCGAATATTTTGTTGCCTTTTACTTAATTAATTAATTTATATTTTTATTACTATTGTATGGCACAATTTTTAGTTTAAATGACTGTTTGTACTAATATTTTAGTTTAATGATCATGACGCATGATGTATTGTAAAGCGCCACGAACAATTGTAGATCTGACGTTATAACAAATTAAATATATTATTAATTAAATATATTATTATTATTATTATAAAGGCAATTTTGACATATAATATAATTTTTACGTAGATATTAAAACTAATAAAAAATTGCTCAACTAACACTGTCTTCCCCTACGCTTTAATCGGATTGACTGCCTCCTTATAATCACCAGTTTTCAGCAAATTAGCACACTATCCTTCAAATATTGTCAAAGCTCATAGAGCGGGATCGCAGAACTTTTATTTATGTAAAAAGGGCCAAAGTGTTTGACCCCATGTACTGGAGGAACCATCCTCCGACATCACAAAAATGAGTTGCTGCCGGGTCTGAGGTGGTGGAAAGCCCCCTAATTCACCCCCTGAAGTAGGCAAAAAGTACATTTATTTACGTGAACGACTCCAAGGCTAAGACATTTTCAAAAGTTGTCGTGGTGTTCCCCGAGTACATAATGACCAATGACAGCAACTTTAGGTGGTGGAACCCCCTGACAGCAACCCCCAAAGATGGACGAAAATGTATTATTTTATTCACGCAAACGCCTAGCGGATTTAGTAGTCCGTTAGATGGCGCCAGTCGGTATGCGGCAAAATGTCTATCCAGTCGCTATGCAAATATCGTTTACAGATGTACGTATTTCGTAACCTGATTATGACAGATAACTACATACCATTGTGAATTGTTATAAATTTGTTAGGCCGATTTACTAGTAACAAATTAATGTTAATTAACCGGCAAATGTCATCTTATTATATAGTTTATTGTGTGAAAACGTTCTGTTAGATTTATTTATATCTGTGGTGTTTGAAATAATGAGCGAACTAATTTACTTTATTACAGCGTTCGGCATTAATGGTAAACGTTTTGTTATATATCTAGGATCATAATTTAGCTGTTAACATGTTTGTAGAAAGGTTGTCAGAAATTAATACTCTATCAAAATGTATTCGTATCAATTAATTTGAGAATTTAGGCATAATCTGACAATAATTCAAGAAAGGTTAAACTATAATGTTAACACACTTACTTTATGCTTACTGACAGTAGAAACACCCAAACATAACAACGAACGTGCAACTTATAGCGACATTTTAAGATCAATGTTATCCGATCACATCAGTCAGTACCCCTGCAATTTCGATGATGTAGTATTGCCTTCCTACACGTACCTACACGCACGCTTTCTGAACCTCCATAATGCGTTTAAAGAAAGTGACTGGCAGTTAAATGTCAACATCGCCCTTCCCTTCAGCTCATTCTCCTTTGAATGACAGGAAATGGCAACCTGTACCACGAGTTGCACCATTTGCAAAGTGATAGAAGGCGAGACACCCGGCCTGAAATCTGTCAAAACTGGAAACTGGGAAACAGCCCAGAATGCTACCAGACGTCGACAGACACCTCAGGATGAACTGTTCTCTAGCGCAACGGAAGATATCAGCACGAATGCGAAAGAGGATGACGCCTGTTGTCACACTAAATGTGTCAATGGGTTCTGTGCTGTTAAGAGACAGCCGGCTCCTTCTGTTGAACCACCAACCAGCAAAACCACCCGCTCAGATTCGGGTATGCCATCGTCCAATAAAAGAGACGTTCTTGGAGAGGAATACCTTTTCTGTGGAACGAAAAGGAGAAAGAAGTCGATGAAGGATGAACGCCTGCACCAGTGGATTAAAAAAAGCGGGAGCGAGTCAATCATTCTTACTGCAAGGACAAACTCTGATTCCACGATCATTGGACTTGGGGAAAAACTCAGTGCAAAGGAGGCAAAATACCATAACTCGTGTCGGCGTGACTATGTAAGGCAAGAAATGAAGGAAGAAGAGCAACAGATAAGTTGAAAGACACACGATGAAGCATTCTGAAAACAATCAATGTTCCGTGCGGCTTGATACTAAAATTACCTACTCGTGCTGTGTTGGAGAACGATAAAAACATGCTGGCCTTAACCTCCACAATGAATTAGGGACAGCGTGCGCCCGGGATGTTAACCCGAGAACTGAGCTAACAGTTAACACTGATGTTAACACTGAGACACCCGATGGCAAAAAACACTCTGCATTCCACAGTGGGAATATGTTACCAGTACAAACTGCCACCACAAACATCCTCAGAGACAGCGCCTGTTAACCCTATAGAGACACTGACCGGCCGGACGAGGAGACGCGTTGATGGGAGCGCGAGGCCGCCTTATTTTACGTCTCTGAAACGGGCCCAATTCAAGCTGATCCCATCCAGTGAAATGTTGGAGATAGGAAGGCTCCGACACCAGGGCCTCCTCCACTTCATGTGGCTATTTAAATTTAGCTACCAGAAGTTACCGCTCTTTACTGGATTCTTCTCCCGATTCGTGAAGGACGACCTGCCTAAAACTATGATCACCTACAAGGACCCGATCCCACAGCCTACAAAGAGAAACGATATGGTACAGAAACCTTGCTGCGCTCGCTCAATGTTGCAAAGGAGACGGACCAGAGATTTGCCATCGGCACCAATGACCTCGCCTTTGCCCTCTAGGCATAGTCCATTCAAGCTCTGCAAACTCCAACGTTTGACAAAATCATGATATTGCTCGGAAATTTCAATCTTCAACTGGCCTACTTCGGAGCCCTGGGAACTTTCCTGGCTGATTCGGAGGTTGAATACCTCCTCACAGAAGTTGGTGTCTTCGCAGAGGGATTTCTTGAAACAAGTTTATGTTATGTAAACCATACTGGGAGTAGTGTATAAAAAGGTTTCAACAAAGTTGTTTTAACAATAATTTTGAAAATTTATTAAATATAAATGTTCCACAACATTCTAAATGTTTTAGGGATCTTCTTAGGATTTAGTTAAATACAACAATGATGACTGTAAACAGTCTTAAAATACGCGTTACTTTTAAAGTCTTGTAATTTTTTAACTTTATTTCCATCATACAATGGCCACTTTATTTGTAGTCATCAAAACAGGAGTTCGACAGAAACAAATTAAATATCTTTTACTCTAAATGAAGGGCAGACAAATTGTACTCCCAGTACAAAATAAAACATGAATTTAGCTGAGGTGTGTCCCTTGTTGTTACACTAGTGCAATCTGTTTAATATTTTGTTGACAATAATGTTATTATGTCTTTATAGATCTACATTTTCCAAACTAAAAGTAAACCCCATATAGATAGGTAAGTAGATAACTACCTATGATATTGTAATATTGTGAATTACTTGATGTAATGTATAATGTTGTATTTATACTGCTTATGGAAATAGCAGCTGGATTTATGGTGCAAATAAAATGATTTTATTATTGAATGTTTCTCAACTTCAATATGTTTCTGTTACCTAAACGTTTAATTAAAACTAAACTTTAAAATGTATAGTCCTAGCGAAAAAAAGGAACATGACAGTACGATAGGTGAGATTTCGTATGTATTTATTTCGTGTACTACTCTACTCGGTACCCCCCCCCCCCCTATTCCCGGTGTATCCGTGTTATGTTCATGCAGCCCTTTCTCTGTTTGTACTGAATTTACGCCAACTATAGGGTAGGTTGGTATTGGGCAATCAAATTTATTAACACAGGGATTGCCACTGTGCACATATAATATATACAATAGTCACATCTTGTGCACAGCCAGGTACATCGAGATTACAGAGTGATGGACCACACATGTTATGTACGACACATTTTGTACATTTAGAATAATCATACTAGACATTTACCAAAAAACCCTTGATTGCTGTTATATTAATTACAGCATACCGACTGTAATATGCTTACAGTATATAGAACACAAGGGAAAAAGATACCTGGTGTGCAGACTGCACACCTTTCTATAGTACTAGCTACAGTAATTCAGCTTGATATATACAAAAGTGGGGGATAAAAAAAAACTGGCCTCCCATGTTCACATTGGTGGCCCTCACCCCCACTAATGTATTTATATTCCAACAAAAACAATGCCAATCATCCAATATGTCATTAATGACATGTCACACGACTGCTTCGTGCGTGCAGAGCTGGTGTTTTTTCTTTTAAATCAATCCGTCTGTCATGAGCTCTCGCTAGGTTCATTCTTCGTTTATTCCGTTTATTATTGTATTTTTCCTTCTTTTCTTTGCTGAATCTGGGACATTAACAGCAGCTGGTCCACTTTATCGGTCACGACTCTTTCTCATGGCTGTAGCTAATCCAAACACACACATGTTGATGACGTTTTTCTTCCATCTATTAACTCGGCGTAGTTAATCCCGAATATTCATGAGCATGCCTTATACGGATCGTGAAGGCGGGGCCAAAAAGGAGTTATTTTATCGATGTATTGTCAGGGTCATTCGTGGTTAATAAAACATAATTGTAATGAAATAAAGGCAGAGCATTATACGAAATAATCATATTAACAGGATTACTTAATAATTACGTACATTACAAAGATATTAAGATAATCAAAGAATCGCTTTAATCGGAACTCGCCCTCGTCTACGATTTTGCGAAGTTTTCCAGACTCCAGACGCATAACCATCTTATATTTAAGACTCCTGCAAAAAAAATGGATATTCCATCTTATGATGTAGTGTCTGTATGACAGTGAGCACACAATATGCACATTTCCAAGGCTCTAACCCTACTTATATGGGTATCGAACTTCAAACTTTGCTGACATTATTTTAACGCTGTTAATTTACGGTAGACCTACATTAAAAAACGGATACATACTTTTATCTCAGAAACTACTACGTGTAGTAAGCTAAAAAGTGAATTGGTGTAAAATGGCCCATTATTGTTATATGCACCCTGAACACAACTGCTAAAAAGATGACAATTATGCCATGTATGTACACTCCTACAGGACCCAGTGGATCCAATGATACCGTGTATATACACTGCCTGCCAGGTGTCTCTCATACACCCGACCGGGGAACAACTCCGGCCGCTGGGAGCAAGATCCAGCGAGTTAGATATAGAGACCACCACTCCACGACAGGAATGAATAGAAACGAGTGGTTTACTAAGTAGACAGGTGTTGGTTTGGCAACGCTAACGCTATTGCATGGTCATATTTGTTTACGACATTTCAGCTGCGTCACGTGAACGTACGTAACGATACATTGTTTCAAACAAAAACGAACGTTATTGCTGTTCTGGCAAACAGCTTTGTTCTTATTTACTTTGCTATAACCTCTCTACAGTTGGATCAGGATCAGGCACTTCAAGATGATTATATAAGCCTGCTATGTTAACGCGTATGGTTGTTGTATTTTCAGTGAACCACTAGGTCTACAATGAAGTCTGAAGAAGAACAGTACATCATCACACGAAACCAGGTGAAATCTTCAGATGCAGCATTAGAAGACGTCCGATGCACTGCAGCAGACATCAGCCAATTTAATAGTGAATCTTCAAACAGCCTGTCGCCCATTAGAATTGCAACATGTGAACGTGTTGTTTCAGCCAGTCTTGTGAAACCGAGTTCTCAAGAATACCAAGTCTTACAAGGTATGCATTATTAATATGAATAATAATGACAATAAGGTAACTTATTTGTCGCCTAAATCTTTGGAAACCACGCTCAGAGGCGCATCACAACAGAAGGTTTCGTCAACCCCGAAAACCAGTAAAGCCCTAAAGCCGGAACTAGTAACACCCCTAAATAATACTTGTAGGAGTAAATAAACTACAAAATGCATTCTCATCTAACGGTTAGGCATCAAGACGTCTGTGTTGCATAACACTTTGCTTTATTGTTAACTTTAGTTTGTTCTTTAAATATATTCTATAATCGCAGCGTAATTTTTCCAGTTATTATTTTACATGTTCAATCGAACCTCGCTTTATGGTCACCTCGGTAAAATAAAGCCACTTCGCAAATATAGTCTTCATAGGACAGTACCAACATTTTTATAACAGTAAAGTAGAGGGATTTACTCCAACTATTACGATCATCTTGATACTGAGCTGACTACGGCCCAGGCCCGAGGGTGACATTAATATTGAGGTTCCTCTTTATTAACATTTATGTGTCTGAGATACTACAACATTATTTTATTAACTATAAAATAATATTTATTGTTATGACACACGCTAAAATAAACACATTGTTTGATCTCCAGATATCAAGTCTGATGACCTCACGAGAGAAATACATTCGCAAGAAGGATTCCTGCCGTTCGCTGATACATGTCTACAAAAGTGCCAAAAAGATTACTGTGAGCCATACATCCATGTAAAATCAGAAAAGATTGAGTCTGATGAATGTGTCAGTAAGAATGAAGAGCCCAGAAAGTGGGTAGTGTCTGAGGGAGGCCTGTTGAAAGAGGTCTTGAAAGTGGAACATAGAGACTGGCCTGTAGAAACATCAAAGGATTCGAGTGAGACCAACAATCAAAAAGAAGAACGTTACCGTGACAGTCTACCACAAGTCAGTGAGCTAAGCATGAATATAGAACCGTACATAAGCTGTGCCTCAACAGAACAGTTCAAACTATTCAGACACCCTACTGGTGATGAACAAATGAACACAGATGAGAAGCAATATAGTTGTTCTACGTATGGACAGAGAGGCACCCATCAGAATATCCCTAGAGGTGTGATGCTGTATAATTGTTCTATATATGGGAAATCATCCAGTCGTTCTTCCTCCGGCAACATCTATGGACGAAATCTCACAGGTGTGCCATGCGTTTGTCGTACGTGTGGACAATCAATCAAACAGTTCTGTCAACGGGCGAGTCACGAACAAACTCACACACGTTTAAAGCCACACATTTGTGCCACATGTGGAAAATCATTTGCACTGTCTAGCTATCTCAAGGCTCACCAACGAATTCACTCGGGATCGAAGCCACACGTTTGTACCACGTGTGGAAAATCTTTCGCATTGGCTGGTAACTGTAAAACTCACGAACTGATTCACACAGGGGAGAAACCGCACGCCTGTGTAGTATGTGGAAAATCGTTCACACAGTTTAATTCCCTTAAGGTTCACGAACGGATCCACTCTGGTCTCAAGCCCATCAGCTGTTCCACGTGTGGAAAATCGTTTTCAGACCCCAGATCCCTTTACAAACACGAACAGATTCACACGGGGATAAAACCGTACAAATGTGCCACATGTGGAAAATTATTCACAACTTCCAGCCAATGTAAGACACACGGAAACACTCACACAGGTTTGAAGTTGTTCACATGTGCCACGTGTGGGAAAACATTCACGACGTCCAGTCATTGTAAGACTCATGCACGAATTCACACAGGTGTTAGGCCACACACATGTGCGACTTGTGGAAAATCGTTCACACAGTCTACGTCCCTTAAAGTTCATGAACGAATACACGCAAGAGTGAAGCCTAGCCCATGAACACCATGTGGAAAATCAAACACGTACACTAGTATTCCTGAAGAGATGTTGGTGTTCTTATTTCGTTTACGTTATTACTTGGGTTGTCTCTTTGTAATTGGAATTGATGGTAAATAAGCAAAATGTGTTTTACTAAACGGTGTTCGTTCGTATTTGCTGTGTGAATGTCGGTTTACCCCCCTCTCAACACATATAATTATTTATACTACTTACCATTTATTAAATTAACTTACACTAATACAATAATTAGTTTGTAGCCTGTGACTAGCAATTCTTTTTAACGAAAGTTCTATTTATTTAAAAAAAAACATTTAGCTAAAAAATAGCACCGGTAATGAACTGAGACAAAGGGATTCAGGCTCAACCATGTGTCGGACACCATATGGTGAAAAGACGAACCCACAATTCAGTTCCTTGAGAAGGCAACTGAAGGTTACCGAAACGTTGAGAAGTGAGCCAAGTTCGTTGTTTTCGGAATAAATTCAAATGTAATGTATTTTGTTTGTCAAAATTGATGTAAAAGGTTACTTATGTTAAGTATATATACATATATAATTATATATATACTATATGTATATATTACGTATAACATAGTACCTAATACTAATCGTTGTTGTATCGCATCAAGACAGATTTCCAATTTGAAGCCTCCCTGTCAACCTCATTGAGGCTAATCAAAAACTCCAACTGCACTTGCCTTGCAAGCAAAGCTGTAACATAGAATACATCGAACAATCAATCCATCGCAACAACGAACTTTACGATGCATAGTTATCTACCTTAATTGTCCCATTCATTCGATTATAAATACAGCTATTGTTAGACACGAAAACTATTTGAAAACGATGTGTGCCTTACAGGCGGCAAATATGTATTACTTAGTTAATTTATTGATCTGTCGACGTAATACGATACAGCATCGAGGGTGTAAGTTCTCTGTCAATACAACTGGTCTTGTGATCATATGTCTCAATCGTGCTGCATAAGCTATACATGAAGTCTCATTAGCTACACATTGCTTAAATGAGACAGCATATTTATACATGGGACACATTATGTAACAGTGACGCAGTCACTGCATACGTAGCTATGAGTAACAGCATCGACCAATATTATCGCACAGGATGGAAATGTCACGAATAAGCCGTTTTACTCACGATTGTAATAATGATTAATAAAGCTGCATCTCCATTTACGTACTACACGACACAGATCGAGTCATAGACTGTCATTAATTAGGCTAGACAGCCGTCAGACCTCCGTCTACGAACAGTGTTGTGCCGTTGATCATGTCTGCTTTGTCACTCAACAAGTACAAGACGGGGTGGACGACGTCTTTCACTTCTGTAAAGAAACAAACACATTTGTACTTTATCTCTGCTGTTACGTGGTGTGTGTGCGTGTGCGTGCGTGTGCGTGCGTGTGCGTGCGTGTGCGTGCGTGTGCGTGCGTGTGCGTGCGTGTGCGTGTTCGTGTGCGCGTGTGCGCGTGTATCCAGTGTATGCATCGGTGTGCGTGCGTGCTCGTTTGCTCGCTCAGTTTCAGTTTGTCGTATTCGTGGTGATTTTCTCCTCTTGGTCTAAGGAGAATTTCAGTCGTTAGTACCATTGTCTTCGTGCGTCTGTTTAGCATGCGCTGTGCTGGGCTACTGCCTGCTCCTTGTGTTGGTGTATTGCGAATTTCTAGCATCGCCATGAATGGGTCAGTTTGACTTCTCTTGCACTTCTCCATCATGTGCTTTCACACCCGACTCTGCTTTGTCATTCGCATTTGCGTGTCCAGGTGAACCTGTATAGTGTTCGATCTCCCATTCGGCAGTGAATTCCCGGAACTTATCGGCAATGTACAGGGATCCGTTATCGCTGATCAGTATAGAAGGAATTCCCCAGCGAGTGAAGTGTGATTTCAGAGCACGAATCACAGCAGTAGACGTAGTGTTGTAGAGTCGATCAACTTCCCACCAGCCACTGAAGTAGTCGATGGTGAGCAAGTACACTTTGTCGTCCCAGGTGAACAGATCAGTTCCAACCTTTTCCCAAGGACGTGTTGCTTCGATTGGCATGAGGGTCTCTTTAGGTAGTGATTTAGCTAGGCTCAGGCAGGCTTCACAATCATCAGCAATCTGTTTTATGTCGGCTGACATCCCTGGCCAGAATACACTCACTCGTGCACGTCGTACCATGCTGTCAGCTCCCAGATGTGACAGGTGTAGGCGTTGCTTGATTTCCTTGCGCATGCCTTGTGGTACGATCACGTGTTCCCCTTTGAAAATCAGTCCATCGTGTACCGCTAGTTCGTCCCTCATGGTTGAAGTAGGAGGAGATTTGTGCATTCACATCTGCCTTGCTTTCCGGCCAACCATTCAGTATCGTGTCATCTGCATCAGTTCTGTCACGTAATTTCGTCAGTGTTGTTTGTCCGATTGGCAGATGTTTGACAGCGTTAATCTGAGAGAACTGTCCTTGTCTGCCAGTGCTGTCAGTGAGATATGCTCGAGATAAAGCATCAGCAATCTCCTTGCCTCGTTTGTAGATGACTTCGATGTCATACTGTAGTAATGGAAGTAGCATCCCTTGGATTCTTTTCGGTGCTTTGTGCAAGGGCTTCTTAACGATCGTCTCAAGCGGCTTGTGGTCGGTGCATACCACTGTTTCACGACCAAAAGTGTATTGAAGTGTATTGGTGGAAACGTTCGAGAGAGAAGACTATGGCCAAACACTCCTTTTCTATTTGTGCATAGCCTACTTCGGTGTCTGAGAGCGATCGGCTGGCATATGCTAGAGGTTTGCCGTCCTGCATCAGTGCTGCACCAAGGCCAGTGCTTGATGCATCACACTGGATGGTCAGTGTCTTGGTTGGATCATAGTATGCCAACAGAGGTGCAGTGGTGACGAGTTTCTTCAGTTGGCTCATTGCGGTCTCTTGTTCTTCTCCCCATTCCCAGTCGCAGTCCTGGCGAGTTAGTCGTCGTATTGGCTCCATGATTGTGGAGAGTCGTGGGAGAAATTTGGCAAGATAGGTGACCATGCCTTGCAGACGGCGCACTGCTTCTACGTTCGTGGGGTTTGGCATACGCAGAATAGCTTCCACCTTCTTCACATCAGGTTTCAGTCCTTTGTCGGTCACAACATGGCCTAAGAAATTTAGGTGTGGGGTCTTAAACAGGCTCTTGTCCTTGTTGAGTTTCAGGCCGTTTTCTTTGCACCTTTTCAGCAGGTTTCTGAGATTGGAATCGTGTTCTTCTTCCGATTCTCCGTAGATCAGGGTGTCATCTGCCACACATACGACTCCCTTGAGTCCTCGTTCAGCTTTCTCTGAAATATTTCAGAGCTGACTTTCGTGCCGAATGGCAGACGTAGCCATCGATACCTTCCGTGAGGTTGTGAGGTAACTGCTTGCCTCGTCGAGTTCACAGTGCCAGTAGCCGTGTGATAAGTCTACTTTGCTGAACACTTTGGCGTTAGATAGCTCCGGGAGGACGTCTTCGATTGTCGGCAGAGGATACACCTCCCTTCGTAGAGCTTCATTCAGTGGCCTCGGGTCGATGCAGATGCGTTGTTGGCCACTTTTCTTTGTCTGTACCGCGATTTGGGAGCACCAGTCAGTCGGTTTCGTGACAGGAGTGATTACCTTGATTTTCACGAGTTCTTCCAGTTCTTGTTGTAGTTTGCTCTGTAGTGCTATTGGCACCCGTCGTGGAGGACGTTGTACTGGTCTCGATCCGTCTCCAGTCTTCAGGCTAACGGTGTCTGGCAAGCGTCCAATGGAGGATTCAACGAACACAGTCTTGTATTCTTCAGTGATAACATCACAGTTCGACTTGCCGACAGCGTGCAGTTGCTAGAAAGTTGGAGTAGTTGACGGTGATTATATTCATCTTTTCTGCAGCCTTCCTGCTGAGTAGGGGGACAAGGTTTTCTTCAACTACTTGAAACTCCACTTGATATATGTTGTTGTTGATCGGGTTTACTAGATGCAGTCGGCATTTGCCCAGTGGCTTCAAGGTCGCTGTGTTGTACATCCTTAGCTGGATGTCTGAGTCCATCAACTTTGCAGAGCCAGCATGCTTTGCCGGCATGACATTGACGGTAGCTCCACTGTCAGTTTGCATCCTCAACGGCTTTCCGTCAGGCAATAGCATTTCTGTGTATAGCGGACCAGTCGACACGGAGTGCACAGCATCAGTTTCCACAGACAGGATACATTCGTCCTCGTAGTCATCATATGTGTGTCTGTCACGAGGAGGTTCTCCTGTGATGCCATAAGTCCTACGAATGTTCGGTGGGCCACACTTTACAAAATGATTGTTTTCTTTGCATTTGCTGCAGAACTGTCCCCATGCAGGGCACAATTCCTTCTTTCTCTCGTGATTTCGACCACAAAACTTGCAATTAATGCGTGGTCTAAACTGTTGCCTAGTAGGTTTGTGTGCCGGTCCGTTGTCTCGTTTCTGTGGATGTCGTAATGTCCCACCTTGTCGCGTTGGCCGCACGGTTGTTCTGTCTACTCTGTGGAAATCTCCATTATGACCCGATATCACTTTTAGTTGCGACACAGTGTTCTCGTATGTGCGACATATGTCTATGCATTTCTTCAGATCGAGGTTACGCTCTTGTAGTAGCCGTTTCCTTGTATTTCCATCCTTCACCCCGAAGACAATGCGGTCCCTGAGCAGACTGTCCTTCAAACAGTCGCAGAAATTGCAGGTTTTCATCAGGTTTTTGAGTTCTGCGAGTGTTGCGCCCGTGCATTAAACTTATGGCGTTCAAATGTTTCATTTGTTTGGGCCAAGATGTGGCCATCCATCTTACCGATGATGTCAGTGATCTTGTCCGTGTCAGCTGGGTCGCACGCATTGTACACCTGCAGCCCCTCAATCCCCATCGTTGAAACAAAAATGGCTTTGCGGAACGCATCCGTGCGGGTTTCGTTGTCAATGTCCGCAACGACAGCGTAGCTGCTCCACGGCTGCTTCCACAGCTTCCAGTTGGCTGCAGCGACAGCGTAGCTGCTCCACGGCTGCTTCCACAGCTTCCAGTTGGCTGCAGCGTCAGCGCTTAGCTTAACAGGCTTGGGTGGCTTTGAGTTAAAGTTGTGTAGTAGGGCTGGGTGAGCCGGTTGTGCCGGAGGCTGGTGCTCGGCCATCGTACTACGTGCCTGTAATCAGTACAGGGCAAGGGCAGTGACCTGGCTAAGGTCACACCAGTGCCGCTAGTGGGGTTAGGACACTGTTAGACTTCCTGCTTGGTTACAGACGAAAAAAAGTGCAGTATGTTTTTGAGAAATGACTTTTTACAATATTCAATTGCTCTGACATAAGTGGACTTGAGTGGTCAGATTTCTAGATGTGATTGTAGAAGCTGTTGACAGTAAAATTGTGTCTTTTTAGCTGATTTTACTAAGCGGAAGGGTATCTGGCAGCAATTTGGCTAGTTGACACTGTAGCCGGATTACTGCCTGCATCCATTTGTAAATATTGACGGGTGTCATACATGCAGGCATTTTGCAAGAGCTAGAGATATTAGATTTTGACTAAACTCGACCAGCCTGTCAATGAGATGATAATAACAGCAGGTGAGAAGTTTAAAAAACTTTATAGGTCACGTTTTCTTATAATCACACAAAACATTAACATGGTCGCCTGACAGAGTAAAACTGACAGAGTGCTGACCCCTAGTGGGGTGACAACACTTACAGTCACAGTTTGGCCACCGAGCAGATGTTTAGCGGTCCTAACGAGGTCAGTTAGAGTGTCACAAGTTGAGTAATCATATTGACGGGGCGTAAACACTCGTGAAAGCTCTTCTGTGCCACAAACGGAGGAGGATTTATTGTATGTAAATTTAGAACGGTCACTTCCGTTATTGTTACAGGTGTATCAAATAGATCGTCGATCAACACGAACTGATCAACGTCATTAACAGTGTTCAAGCGCATGTAGTGTACGTATGTGTGCGAGCGTGCGCGCGGGCGTACGTTTCTGTGAAAACCATTGAATTGACGGTTACAGCATCTTCGCGCGCCAGGGGGTCGCTGCTGCTGATTATGTCAGTGCCAGCCAGCAGTACCCCCTGGCTGATTACTTTGCGAAACTCTGAATTTAAGCTCAGCCTATGAAATCGCTCACTAAATCAGTGGATGTCGGTCAGGTCAGGTGGTCATAATAAACTAATTTCAACCAACCGTGTTACATGCAATGTTTAGGAAGTAGAAGCAGTTATTCGAATACACAATACCGCTCAGCTGCTCGAGCTAATGGGCGAACGGGTCATTATATATTGGGATTCCCAGAAGTCATTTATCCGTCTTCAATTTGGGGCGGGTATTTGCGCTGTTCTCAAGGGTGATGCAGTCGTGAAGTCAATTACTAGTTTGACTCGGCTAACTTCCGCACTTCACGTAGGGGGATCAGCCAGGGCTAGTTTTGCATGGCAAACAGCCCTGGCTTGCGAGGATGGATTACAGTAAATAGCAGACCAACTGCCAGAAAACTCCTTCCATTTAAAAATGCATTTAAATGCAGTTTCAGAAATATTTTCCGGACATTTTCTTGATAGATTGCCTAGATAGATACGCTGCTTTATACACTCTCGCGCATGCGCAGACCCATACGCACGAGAACATAGTGTGCATCCACGCATTATCCAGTGAAAATATTGTCTACCAAACGACACCCTCTGAAAAGTGAATTTGATGTCTATACAGATATTGACATGTATTGTCTGTCAAGAACCGGGAACAGGAATGTGTTCGTCAAAATATACAAACTAATGCAAATGATTAGCAACGCAAACTTACTGAAAATGTTAAATGGCTTAACAGTGTCGACACATTATTACCTGCAAACTTCCCTTGCGGTGTTCTCGATATCATTCGACCACGTTTAGCAGGATCAGCCCAAACTCGACTAGGCCTATTTGGTTTGGTGACTATTGTGGGATTCACACTGTTTACCCGAATCTGAAAAAGTAGTTTAATTTTACAGTGATACCAATGTAACTAATGTGTCAATCATGGGAATGGTTTGTTTACAAACCCCTAGTTCGCGATCCTAGATAGATGGCAACGTCGATTGACTGAACAGCCAAGAATCTCACGTGATTGTGCGAACTTTCCGCTTACCCGTTCCAGATGGATGCAAGCCGAATAATTTATATATATATGTATACAGTTATATATATATATATATATATATATATATACTGTATTCGTTCTTTTTAGCGTACATGCCCTAATTAGTGTATTAGTGTACATTTCCCTTTTCCGGCAGGGCCTGATGTCTATTTCTGACTAAAACTGATCATTTATTATAATTCCCTGTCAACCATTGACAATACGAGAAAGAAAGTTACATCTGCATCCACAGCCTTTGCAAAGTTCCATTATCCTTTTGACAACTAAATGACCATCACATGGATGTATAAATCGCTTCCAGTTAGCTTCAGTTACGTTGACGTGTTTCATCCCGGCTGAACTAAACTTGGATGTATGCAGATGATGGCATAGCCTGCTCTCAGACTTTGTCCGTGTCTTAGCACCACTGCCTTGCAGTTCGTTTGTCTTTTGCTGTCCACTGCTAACTTATCTATCTAATGTGAAATATTTTTAAATACTTTGTAACCATCACTAATTCACAAAAGAGTGTTTTTTACTTCAGAATGACATGCGTATACATGGCGCCATGTTTACTATAAAAACGGAACTGACCGCTCTAGAGGCACCACATAATGGAGTACAATAGAAACAGCAAAAAAATACACATAATTTCCACAGTGTGGCACCACCATTTTACCATGTTCACACTGGTTTGAGAAACAGAATATTTTTGTAACTTTAAGAATATTTTGTAAGATTACAGTACGCTAAAAAGAATGAATACGGTATATATTACACACACACACACACACACACACACACACACACACACACACACACACACACACACACACACACACACACACACACACACACACACACACACACACACACACACACACACACACACACACACACACACACACACACACACACACACACACACACACTCACACACACACACACACACACACACACCTCAGTATTTAGACTGATCTCAAGTTTTATATATATATATATATATATATATAACAACTGTAATATATACAGGTGTATATATATATATATATATATATATATATGATATACAGTATATATATATGTCTAGGATATACAGTATATATGTATATATATATATATATATATATATACAGACCTCAGTATTTAGATTGATCTCAAGTCTCACATCACGTATTCACGGGGTGCGTGATGAACCTGTTATCTTTAGACATTGTGAACTTATGATGACAGCTCCCATAACGAAATTAAACGTTTTAAACAAAGAAGTGTGTTCTTCGTTGACTGTTCATTTACTTACCTGATGCGGTGCAAGCTCCAAGGTCATCACTCTTGTGACCTGGTCAAGTGCTCCCTTAGATGTGCAGTATGATGGGACTTCCGGAAGAGCCATACGAGCAGCAATAGAAGAGATGTTGACAATGGCGCCTCCTTTGCCCCTGGCAATCATGCCTTTTGCCACGACCTTGAACACGTACACGTTGAACAAATGTACGTACGTATGCATGCATACACGCACACACGCATGCACACTTCACACACACGCACGCGCACGCACGCACGCACACACACACGCACACACACACTCTCACACACACACACACGCGCGCGCAAGCAAACACACACCCTATAATTATTATTACTATTAGTATTATAGGGAAGTATGGCGTACCTGGGCCACGTTTATAGCCGCATTGACGTTGACAGCAAATGTCCTGAAATCAATGCGAAGTTAAACTGCACACATACACGGAAAACTTATTCACGTCGTAAACGAGGACACATTTAGGACATGTGGAGAAGAATACAGTGAGTTGGGGAGGGAGGATATAGAGGGGTGAGGGGAGCTTACATGATCCCTTTGTGTTTTAGAGACTCCATTGTTGTTTTGTGAATAAACCAACCTAATATTTCGAATTGGTCATTTGTGACAATGAACGGGGCATCCAAATGATCGATAGACTTAGCGACACGGAGCGTATTAATTGTCTAGTCATATTGTACATTTAAATAGTTAACGTAAATATTTTATGGTAAGTCACACGAAACATGCGCATTTGCACAGTGTTTTCTGATAAAAATAAAAATAAACGTTTAAATAAATATAGCGTAGAAATAAAAAAGCGAGCTTCCTTTTTGATACGGAACATGAGACGATCTGACCCAAACAGAGTCTCACTTCCGGTCCTCTGTGCCTTTCAACTTCAACTAAAGAGAGCTTGGGACCGGAAGTTAGGGTCTGTTTGAATAGTGCCTCGTTTCCTGCTTGGTGTAGATAAGCGAAACCTCGTCGTGAGCATGGCTTTGTTACGCGAGATCTCCCGAAAGTTGCGATATTATTGGAAAACAAATAGGGGTCTGTATCGAGTCACTTACGCTATTTACCAACTTGGTGTCAAGCTCAACAACAGAAACCGGCCAACGTACCAAAATTCACACCAAGATATCCAAACGTAAACAAATATTATCTTTCAACCATTGTTCTGTTTAAGTAATATTTGTGACTATCGCGAAGTAACCACAATGATGACACCATAAATAATTAAATTGTGAACATCAGTAGCGTAAAACAGGTTCAATCGTTCATACTTAGTAAGTTCGGCTTCTTCGATGTCTAAGAACGATGTCATGTTCACAAAGGCTACGGCATTATTCACCAAGAGGTCGATTGGTCCTATTTCTTCGACGGCTTTCTTTGTGGCCGTCCAGTCAGCCAGGTCGACACAAACCGTACGAATGTCAGGAATCTAAAACAATTAACACAACTAATAATTAACGTAGTATGCGTACATATTCTACACGTACTTAGGTGGCACGTTAGGTTTTATTCAGATTAGACGCCTTTCTTCAATCCGACTTTGCTCGTCTCGTTTCAAACATGTTTCGTGAAACATTAAACCTATATTATAATATGCAATTTTGCTTGCAGACCTTCATTTTACACTCATGTTTCCGATCTACCGCTTTCAAACAAAAGCTGTCGCCTTTTATTGTAGGGTCTATTTGATTTATCAATTTTCATTTTCATTTTTGTTTGCTATTTAACTTAGTTTCTCTACGTACCATTCTTCGTGATAATATAATTAATTATCAATGTAAAAGAATAACCGTAATAGAAAACATTGATAATCGCTTCTTAATACAATTATATGTTCCATGTTTTGCTGGCTGTAGGAATCATCATAGCTTGTTCACAATATGGTGGAACGGGCCTGGAGTACTTTCACAGTGCACACATCAATGCAACAATTTGCATGAAAGTATAATCAAAACAAGTAGAAGAAAAACACTTTTGGCACAGTAGTGCATTTGATGATTAAAGGTTAGGTTACACGTCAAAATGTCAGTTCAAATTGTTTACTGCGCACGCACGCTTAGTGAGCAACAACAGTAAACCTGCCTTAGCAGCCACGTGTACGTGATGTGTATAACAGTCGCTTTTGAAAGTCCCTAATAACTTCCTATTAATTTGCATTGCCCACTGCCTGTGTGATTCCCTTAGCTGGAGGCAATGATTTATTTCACCAACTAAGTTTAGGGTATATATTCAAATAACAATCGAAGTACTACCGGATTAACTGATATGTATGAGCTGATGTGCAGTCTAATGCAGAATCAGTTTACGCCATTAGATATTTATTATGTCTACTAAAAAGAAACTCATTGACTTATGGTTTGTACCATTCACGACAGTGCCAACTAGTGGACGTCAACGTAACCATTCATAATATTGTGGCAACTCCTAGTGAGTATCCAAGTCATGAAACTCTCCACAACGACAACCTGTCTATAATGGTAATATTGCACAACCCGACGGCGAAATTTATGGACATGTTTTACATTACCTGCTTTTGGCAAGGGACTACTTTGGGCCTCTTACATAGGATAATAGACGTTCGAAAAATTGTGCAACCAACAGGAAAATCCTCCAGATCCATGGTGGGGGAGATTTCTCATTGCTTGCTAGTGCCAAGTTGGAAGGTCTGCTCACTTACAAATACGCGAAATTTTTGTTCTGTGACATCTTCGGATAAACTATTACATTGTTTTTCACGGATTCACATTGATGGAGTGGATTTCCAAGCACGCCGATATCGTGTTCCATCGTAGGACTTCTTGCTACCAAATATGTTGTAACTTTGTTAGTAGAGGTAGACATCATGAAAACAAAACGGAATACCTCAACTTTCAGTTGATCCAGGTCTGCTTGTGTTCGACTTAGTGCAACGGTTTCAGCTCCTCCTGCTGCCAGAGCCTTTGCGATAGCATTTCCGATCCCTGCAATAGCAAAGGTAAAGGAACGTTCTTATATGACGCGGTTTTCAATTCCTAGAACCTCCCAATGCTGTTCACCCTTCAGCCCCTAGCGCTACTGTAACAGCACCAAGCCACGCTGTAATTACTGGGCTACGAATATTCGGTCATATATGTAGCGAGGTATTTGATTATATATCTGGATTAACTGAGGCTACGTGGAATGAACGAAATTGTTCAAGTGTCGAACCGCGGCTCTCTCGATTGGAAAGTACACATGTGTCAGAAAGTAGGACAAGCAACTGTCCTACCGCCACTAATTTTGACAGGCAGTTACAATGACCAATCCCTTTTACCGTGTTAATCTCACACAAAGTGATGTACTTGGGGCCGAAGTTGTATACAATGATGTATCACAACTTTCTAACTGTCAACTGAAGCGTAGGTTTGGATGCCGGGGCTTGCAAATCAACGGAACAAATTTGATTTTATTGCTTTGGCTGTATGTTTTTGTTTACACTCCTATCTCGATACATAGTGTCACATTGTCAAAGGAAATCGGTGAGTTGTGACACTTTTTCACAATAGTAGTTAGTAGTTCTGTCATTAACCAATCAGTGCTGTAGTTTGCTAGATATAGCGATATCGGAAACAGTGTCAGCGCCTTGAACTATGCGTATGATATATACTGGACAGACTGGTGTTGCATGAATTGGTCATATTTAACGGAATATGCCGTTTTGTAAAGAAACCGGATCGAATTTTTACGAAAAGTATCAATATTCCAAATCACTAGTCATTATTTAATCAATAACATGTAAGTAAAAAGTATATCATGTAAGTTAATTAGATATCAAGGCTTACGCTAAGGTCACTCGCGCAAATTGGTTAGTGACCAAATTGCGCGAGTAACCTAACCATACAAGCCAGGTATATTAGGCATGTTAGCGTGACGTATATATTATTTAACAAGATAGTTAGCCTACTTTTCGAAGTAAAGCAGGTATGGCTGGAGGGGGTAACGGTGGGTCTGAGAACTGTCATACAAAGCCATTGGCTGCGTCGGATAAATACTACTCATATTTGCAAACACTTGCAAGGAACAGGATCAGTTTATTTGGAATGATCATTATTCCATGAGCACAATATATATATATATATATTTCTATATTTTAATGTACATTAATACAAATTACTGACTAATTACACGCATATCACGCCCGTTCAGGAGACAGTCACTATCTCCCACCCAATTCTGCATGTCTTCTTATTTTGTTGAGGTGCACGGCTTGCATGAAAGCGGAGCAAGATGGCAACATTGCCGTTACTATTGATGGTGGCAAGGTACAACATCTCCTCAATTCGATGTCTGCCCCCAGTAACTCCGTCCATGCGCGACCTGCACATACATCGCAGGCAACACAAAATGGAAAGCCCTGCATAAACTTTAAACGTCTTCTCGTTCTTTGATATATTATCAAAGAGTAAACTGTCCTTGGATGCAATGTCTTCTCCTTAATGTCTGCTCAGTTGTCTGCCTTTTGTGAACAATAGCGTAGATATTGCTCGATAACATGTCGCCACACGTAGATATAGTCTGTGTACGTTCTTCCGTCATTGCAGCTTCATTTGTGCTTGTCGCCATGTCTCTGTTGATGGATGAACTGTTATGTGACAAATAGCGTGGAAATAAAAATATGCATGCTGCTAAGTTTTTCCAACAACAACTTGTGGTGCATTTTCATTCTCTACATTTTGTTAGTATTTGTATTCATAATAATAATAAGTAATTATATGTAATGTCTTTGTAATATGAATTGCAGAATTGCATATCCTGTTAATGTTGGAGTGGATTAAAAAAGACTGCAAATTATTCTAATTAATTATATTGTAAATCCAGAAATGTTAGCGTGACGTATATTTAGCGTATTTACCGTGTTTTTTCAAAATATAAAATTATCAGCTCCTTGAAATTGTATCTGCACGTTTTCTAGACCTGGTTAAAAACGGACAGTTGCAAAAAATATTAATATTATTATTAAAACGGACAGTCCAGTGTTCTGACTCGGTCGAATTTGCACGGCATTACGCCCTGCCCTTTTTCAGTGACGCCCTGGTAAAGTTACTGGTCCGCATTTTATCAGTGGCCTGCTAAACGATATTGAAAGAAATGCACAATGCCAGCTGTAAAATCCTTTAATACATTTGTCAGACAGGTGTTTTCCTGATAATATGTACACAAATACAACGCAATTTTAGGTATCAGCAGACTGGTAATTTTTTTGGTAAATGGTTTCAGACTTATGTCTATAATATTTTAAAATAACTACGAAAAACAAAGATTTGGGAAATTGTCCTTAATTTTATTTAATTGAAACATACAACAGACACTGGCAGCCAACCATTCACGAGCCATCTTTTTGCAAAGGTCATTAAGAATCGCAGTCATTGTCAGTGGCAACAGCAATGATACTGCAAGATCTTAGACATTAGTTATGAATCTTCTGGCTCGAGCCACAAGATTCATAATTAATGTCCGACAAGTCAGAGTTGCTGTCATCAGCGCGACCGCCTGCGTCAACGCCATCGCCATCGCCATCAGCCGTGGCTTCCAACTGGTCCATGTCTTCCTCTCCTTGGTTCTCACTACCATCAGCCTGATTATGCAACCACAGAAATTGGGACAGCCAGGACCTCGGAAATATCAGTGACACTGGTCAGTATCGTAGGCCCGATCTTTTTCGCATTTTTCTAAAAGTTTTTCCCCAGCACATTTTGGCAATGGCGGCTTTTCCCAAACATATTCGAAAGGCATAGCCCGTGTGCATATGATGATGGCGGCGCCGGTGATGATGCCTCGTTTTGATTTACCAAAATGAGTAAATTACCGTACATTCGTTTCAGGTGCTTTTTTGACTATACCAACCATTGCAACGTGCGCGCTCTGTGGGCGTTGTGTTTCACGTAAAAATAAATTGAGCAATATTGAGCGTAAAACACATTTTTGTAAACACCGTCTTCAGGTGACCAGTTTTCACAATACGCTGATGCGTACTGCTGTAGAACGTTGTATAAAATCCCCCAAAAAGTAGGCGGTCACACGGACCAGTAACTCAAAAAAGTTACTGACCCAACGGCAAAGTAGGTGGTCAGTGACCACCGGGTCAGCGTATATTTCGAATGCTGGTATACACTGTGTACATAATACACTATATGTAAGTAGTATGATATTAAACTACAAGCTGTACACTGCTACTGTGTCTTGTTAACTATTTAATTTAGTCGCATGTCACAAGTGCCTTTTTAACCATTGCTTACCGCGCTCTATGTGCTCTTTACTAAAATGGCACCCTGCCCTTTTGAACATCTGGGCAAAACACTGGACAGTAATGCATTACACCTAGCCTGTCTGTCCATGGTCGTACGACACATTACTAATATACAATGATACACAATTCAGTCTTATACATTATGTTGGCCCCATTAGTCCATACACAAATAGCAGACCATAGTCTGTAGCAACTCCTAACAATAAGAGTTTGACTGGCGCGCCAGTGACTGGATTGATGCTGGTAGCAGGCGCTGTTTTTCGTGGCAATCAAAACCAATGTCAATGGCGCTTACTCGTTGTCAAAATTATATATTGTAGTTAGTGACAAACCTGAGCAGGCGTGTAGTTAGCGGGTATAGCCTATAGGGTCTACATTTTCTTCAGAAGGTCCACGTCCGCCAAAGAAGTGTTTACTGCACATATACGTCCATTTGTTTACGTTGGCTGTTGAGTGTTGACTGTTGTGAAGCCATCACGGCTGCAAGCAGCAACCCATCGCCGACATTTCTCGGGATCTCAGTGGAATTTGGGGAAGGCCACCCAAATAACATCTTGCATAGAGTCTATATTCACGTCGTTGTACCGACTGTCACTGTTGCAAACACTGCCGTGGCAACAATAACGAGTTGCCTCGGCCTGCCTTCGTTGTTGGCGAGTTTGTGCACACAGTCGCGAGCACGTGCGCTCGCGTCGTTCTGTCTGTTTACGTTCTACATATGATGTATATATATATATATATTATATATATATTACATATATATATTACATATATTACATATATATATATATATATATATATATATATATATGTGTGTAATATATATATATATATAAATATATATATATACATACATACATCATATGTAGAACGTATATATATATATACATACATACATACATCATATATAGAACGTATATATATATATAATATATATACATATATCATATATAAAACGTAAACAGACAGAACGATGCGAGCGCACGTGGTCACGCGTATCAACAACGCCAGCCATCGTGCTTGTTTGTCCTACTTTGTAAAGTACAAAATGCGCCTGCGCGAAATTATGTCTATTTTTAGTTACTTCGCTACAAGTTGATCAACGTGGCAGGCGTCATGATATAACGAACTATGAAACTGCAACATCAACCCTGCTCCAGGAGAAACATTGGTCGAGTTACACAATAAGCACTACTGCACTACCTTTGCCAGCTCCGGTAACCAAGGCACGCTTTCCCTCGAAACGAATATCCATGACTTGTCCTTAACCTCAGACGAAATGGCACACGCCCCTGTAGTTCATTGACCTACATCTGCTGTATGCAAGGCAAACCGATGACCCATATTTTGTTGTCGTCGTCAGGTGGCATCACTGGTGGGATTAAGTCATGTTGCTGCAAGCATACATTATCGTGTGTGCGTGCGTGCGTGCGTGTGCGTGCGTGCTCGTTTGTTCGCGTGTGCGCGTGTGTACGTAAGTGTTTGCGTGCGTGCGTGCGTACGTGCGTGCTGCGTGTGATGAGTATGTCATAACGCAATATCCAGTCCTTAGAACTGCTCGAAGCGCTTTACACTTCACTACTGGTAAATCGGTTCAATCGAATTACATCTCAGCCACGCTGTTATTACAACGTGAATACGATTCTTATGTAAATATCCACATTTGCGTATAACCAGGTGCTCATTCATACACCTGAGTGAACTGCATCAACGTGGAATGAACGACCTTTCTTATGTTTCGAAATGACTAGCTAGAGGATTAATCTGTAATCACGTAATTTCCTCGCCCCGCAAATAGCACCATTTGATAATATAAGATGTGTACGTTGTACAGAAATGTAGCTTTAATCGGAACTCGCCCTCATCTGCGATTTTGCGAACTTTTCTACACTCCAGACGCATAATTATTTTATATTTATGACTCCTGCAAAAAATGGATATTCCATCTAATGATATAGTAGAATTTTATATGAGAGTAAACATGCACATTTCCAAGGGTCTAGCCTTATTTATAGGGGGTAGAACTTCAAACTTTCCTGACATTATTTGAACACTGTTAATTTACGGTAGACCTACATTCGCAAATCGGATACATAAAGTCACAATATAATTTATCTCAGAACCTACTACGTGAAGGAAGCTAAAATGTGATATTTGGTTAATATATGGTGAAGAATTTAACGCTGGAGAGATCTGAAGATATAGCGCGTGGACTATCAAGTGAATTGGTGTAGAATGACCCATTATTGTCATATACACCCTGAACACATTTGTTAATAACGATGACAGTTATGCCACATATGTATGTACACTCATATAGGACCCAGTGGATCCAATGATACAGTGTGTACACTGCCTGCTAGATGTCTCTCACACGCCCGACCGGGAAGCAACTCCGGCCGCTGGGAGTAAGATCCAGTGGGTTAGAGATAGAGACCACCACTCTGTGAGTCCACGACAGGCGACACATTTACCCCTTGTGTGGGATATTTTACATCCCCGCCATAGACACCAGATAGAAGGGACCAACGGCTGTTTGTGTCTCTTCCGAAAGACACAGGCAACGTGAAGTGAACGAAATTGCCTAAGTTTCAAAACGGCGGCAGGTGGGATCGAAACACCGTCCCCTCAATCATTATATCAACTATATCAATAGCATTGAGATGACAGCAGTTTGAAGAATCGGAAATCGTACTAACAGTGGTGTAGATAAAATGTTCACGTGCTCACGAATGGGTCACGAATGGTAAAAATCGAACATCAGAATAAAATGTATTGAGAACGGCCATTATGTAGCTTATGAAGTATGGCACCCGTCAAGTACAGATGTAGTGAATTTGAAACCGAAGGGCAAGGGGCTAGCATCAGTTGAGTAAAAAAAGAATGAATCATGAATACAAACTGGTGGTTTACTAAGTAGAGAGGTGTTGGCTTGATAACGCTAACGCTATTGCATGGTCATATTTGTTTACGACATTTCAGCTGCGTCACGTGAACGTACGTAACGATACATTGTTTTAAACAAAAACGAACGGTATTGCTGTTCTGGCAAAGCGCTTTGTTTTTATTTACTTTGCTATAACCTCTCTACAGTTGGATCAAGGTCAAACACATCAAGATGATTATATCAGTCAGCTATGTTAACGCGTATAGTTGTTATATTTTAAGTAAACCACTAGCACTGCAATGAAGTCTGAAGAAGAACAGTACATCACCACACGAAACCAGTTGCAATATTCAGATGCAGCATTAGAAGACGTCCGATGTTTGCACCAGACATCAGCCGATATAAGAGTAAATTTTCAAACTGCCTATCGGCTGTCGCCCATTAGTTTTGAGACATGTGAACGTGTTGTTTCAGCCAGTCTAGTGAAACTGAGTTCTAATGAATACCAAGTCTTACAAGGTGTAGCATTTTTGCTATTTGTGGATGTTTAAATCTACTTTACTTAGGTTTAATTTGGTAAATGAGGAAGGTCAAGCCAGTAGATAGGCAGATTGTTGACCAACCACCTTAGTTACGTAATTAAAGCAACTTGGTTGCAGATGCGCTCAGTAGGGCGTGGTATTCTGTTACTAGTGTTTCTAGGCAAGCAGGTGGTTTCACTGTATCTTAGGTGTTCCACAATGCCTACCTTGAATTGTATATTGTATTAGCCAATAGAAATGATGGAAACCTGTCATATGATGTGTAAATAGGTCCGCTTATATAAACGTCTGTCGTACGCATTTCGCCATCTAGGCGCTGACGAAGGACTGGGACAGATCCAGGTTTGAACGAGACATGTTGCCCTGCTGCCAAGAGAATGGCAA
This sequence comes from Escarpia spicata, assembly GCA_963995525.1. Taxonomy (NCBI): domain Eukaryota; kingdom Metazoa; phylum Annelida; class Polychaeta; order Sabellida; family Siboglinidae; genus Escarpia; species Escarpia spicata. The sequence continues at coordinate 37,782,854 of OZ023211.1, read as the reverse complement.
ATCAAGTCGTGAAGCTTGGTGGGAATAGATAACGTGGGTTACGATCCCAAGCTTGTGTGTGTGTAATATTCAGCGTCCAGAGTGACTGTTCGGGCTTCGAAGAAGCCATGCCGCCACTTCAGCAGTTTATTGAAACGACTTTCCAGTCGGCCCCAACGTATTTGCGTCGATGAGCGATAATCGCGACGCGCGCACCCAGCTCGGGCCATCCTCGAACAGCGGTCTCACAGCGACATCGTCCGACAGCTTGACCGAATGCGACTCGTAGCGGCCGGCGGTAACCGTATACTGCCAGGCGTCGTCATTCGCGCAAACCCGTTCATCCGACTTCTCGATCGTTTGCGACCGTGCGAGACAAGTCGATCATAGAACGGACGCGACTCGAGAATTCGTAGCAGCCGGCGGTAAGGGTAAGCGTCTACTGCCCGGCGTCGTCATTCACGCGAACGTATTCAACTGACTTCGCAATCGTTTGCGACCGTGCGAGAGAAGTCGATCATAGAACGGACGCGACTCGAGAATTCGCGGTGTACGGCGGCAAACGTCAATTGCTCGGCATCATCACTCGTGCGGCCGAGATAGACCGTTCTGTTTGTATTCTGAGCTCGGCGTGTTGACTTCAACAAACGTTCGTATAGATTCGAGATTGGACTAGCCCAGTGTAAATGTCAATTTTATAATTAAACGTATCTATTATTTGCTATATTATGAATGGTAGTTATCTGTGGTTTTGAAGTGAGGTATAATTACTCTTGAAGTATTCATATATATATTTGTTGTAACAGATTACCGTACTGAGAGTCCGCGAGGGCTGGCTATATCTTGTGTATTTATCTTATGGGGGTTATTCTTAGATAACACTTGGCGCCTAGTGTTTGGTCGTGTAGTGGTATAATCCACCTTAGAAAGGAAATAGAATTTGATAATTGAAAGAAAGATTAATTGTATATTTATTTTATTAGTTGGATAAATTCAAGGATTCAGTGTTATTGTTTATTATGTTCTATTAAGATTTGGTTACGGGATTTCTTTATTATTTTCATTTTTGCTAATCGAGATATTTTCCAAAAGGAAGATATCTTGTAATAAAGTTTATTAAATTTTCCTCGTTCTTTGTTGCTTGTTCACGATAACCGTTCTTTCTCATATGCGTTGACCTTGCTATATAATAACCCTACTAGACTAAGCCATCTAGTCTACGGAGACCTCGCTAATCCGTGACACAAGGTATGTATTATTAATATTAATTCTTTTTTGCCTAAGTCTTTGCAAAACAACGTCCAGGGACGCATCAAAACAAAAGGTTTAATCAACCCCAAAATCAGTAAAGCCGGAACTAGGAACACCCATAAATAATAACTTGTAGGAGAAAATAAACTACAAAATGCATTCTAATATAATTACCATTCATTACATTAATTTACACTAGTACAATGACTAATTTGTAGCCTGTGAGTAGCAATTAATTTTAACGAAACTCATTAATTAAAATACCATTTGGTTAAAAAATAGCATCGGTATTGAACTGAGACAAAGGGATTCAGGCTCATCCCTGTGTCGGACACCATGTTCTCTATACCATATGGTGAAAAGACGAACCCACAGTTCAGTTCCTTGAGAAGGCAACTGAAGGTTACCGAAACGTTGAAAAGTGAGCCAAGTTCGTTGTTTTCAGAATAAATTCAAATGTAATGTATCTGTTTTTCAAAATTGGTGTAAAATGTTACGTATGTTAACTTAGCTGCTATAACTGCTGATAACCTTTGTTGCTCTTCTCTTTGTGTTCTGTAATTCCGGGGTGAAACTGGCTTGGATACTGGTCCTCAGTTGGTGTTCCTCGTTTCCCCACCACTGTTCCTACACTGTCGTCTCCTCCTTTCTCCAGTCACCCCCTTCTGTCGTTCTCCACTCCTTTCCCAATCCAGCCTTTACACAATCCTCCCATCACAGTTGTCGACTCGTCGCCTTCCTCGTCTCGTTCTACCCTCCACTTTGAAAGCATCCGCTATCTCGCCGGCCGTTCTACTCCTATTCGTTCAACGTGTTCAGCGCCCTTGAACAGATTCCACATCAGCTTCTTATTGAAATATACTTTCACAGCAACTTCTTCCCTTAGCTCCTCTGTTCTGCATTTTTCTATTCTTGTTGTATTTAGTCATCTCCATGCATTCGCCCCATGTTGCAATCTCCTGCGAATTTCAGTCTCCGAGCCGCCGTTCACACAATACGTTCCACCCGGGAATACAAAGCTGTCTCGTTGTTTCAGTTTCGTTCTTCCAGACAGTGGCGCAGGCTTGTTAACAAATGCATGTCAATGCATTTGAATGCAAATGTTTCACTTGATTAAAATGCAAACGCAAATGCCGTTTTCTAGGAACGCATTCAAATGCAAATGTTTTGGAGCGGCATTCAAATGGAGATGTTTTGGTTACGCATTTGCTAATGCATTGGAATCAATTTATATTGACAATATAACCGACATGGGTACAACAGTGGTCAAGAAAATGATCAAAATGCCTCTCAAAAGAACAGTCATGATCAAATACAAAACATAATCGGTGACCAATACACAAAAAAGGGTTACGCCCTTAGTCGAACCTCAATTCCCGCCATGACTATCCTGCCTCTCCGACAAGGAAGGCTACGGAAGCGGTTAAGGCACCGTCAAAATAAATGGGGCTCACACCCGCGCTACACCACATTCGGGGTAGGAGCCAGCCAACATTCGCACAAGACAGTCCACCTTCGGGACACAGGACTTCCCATCGCCAAAATGGGACACCTCTACAAGTACACACGGATTAGGGCAGACATTTTGAAAGTCAGCTGTTCTCTGACCTCTACAGACTGTTCGAAGTCCTAAACACCCGAACAACGCCCTACCGTCCCAGTTCTAACGGGCCAAGTTGAAAGGTATAACGGAATGGTTCTGTCGTTTATCATATGTTATCTGACTGACAAAATATCCAGATGGGAAGAATACCTTGCAGCACTGGGTATGAGAGCACACGGGCCACAGTAAATGGAAGCAGGGGATTCACACCCAACATGCTGTTATTCGGTCGTGAAAATTGTATGACCGAGGAGATTATTTACGGTCTCTCCTTGTAAATGCACAACGACACGAACCATCTACCTACCTGAAGGAATTGACCGAGACACTCAGGAATGTTTTTGCGGCAGCACACACACTGAAAAACGTCTGCGAATGGAGGGTGATATATGTACACTCACAAAGAAAGCCGCTTCCACCCCAGTCGGTCTTACGCACAGACACTGAAGACTGCTACTGACAAGCAGCAGAAGAAACTGACCGTGAAACTAACAACGGCCAGCACCGATCAGTCAGGAAAACATCGGAAGAGAAAAGTGGACTCTGGTACAGTGAAACGAGTAAGTCGGCAAGCATCACGAGTCACGAGCGAGTCGAGGACCGTTGGCTCGACAACTGTTGTTGACAGTACAGCACTAGTTGTTGACGATGTTGACACGCAAGGTCGCATTGATGTCAACTCGAGCGCAGGTGACTCATTCGATATTCCTCGCTACCTTCGGCGTAAGAACGAGAGACGCAAGACTCATTACAGTTACTGGAATGGCTACCGCCTCAGAAACATTCATGGCAGCCAGTAATGGTAAATCGGTTAGATAAATATTTGTATCACGTGGAAAGCTAGGGCTTCACTGTGTTGAATGTTAAGTGTGTACCACATAATGAGGCTAAAAACAGCTCATTCAAATTAACAGTACCTCTCACAGAATGTGATAAGCTGTTTGACAGCGGTGTGTGGCCAGAAGGCGTCAGCATTCGTAGATTCCGCTTCAAGAACGCGCGTAACACGACCTGATTTCATTATCTTCGTACACAATCTACGATTTTTTAATATGGCTAGTAACCTTACTATTTCAAGTTATAATTGTACTGGCTTTGGTCCAGGTAAGCCTGAATATGTCTCAGAGCTCATCAAAGCACAGTATTTTGTTTTACTCCAGGAACATTGGTTAATGGAATCCTCAGTTTCATAGGATTAAAAACATACCCTGTGATAACAATGTTAGCATTTTATCTTATGATGTTTCTGGAATAGATAATAATATGTTTTTAAATGAATGAAGGAACGTTTATTCAACAACAACAACATAAGACATAAGACATGCACAGTATGGTTTGCTGCTGCTGCTGCTGCTGCTGAAAGGACATAGCTGAAGTCATAGACTTGTGTGTTGCTATGCCCTATTCGAACTATGAAAACTGAATAAATACAACAGGAATTATAAATAAATCACAAAATAATATTCACAACTCATATAATTGTATAGACTGTTTACTATAGTGCTTGTGTTACTATTACATGGGTTTAACAAAACGTCACCTTCAATTAACAATTCACAAATATGTAGAAAGTAATGACAACTTGATTGCTTTTTTAAATTGTGTTAAACTTGGAAGCTGAGTCAATTTATTTGGTAAATTGTTCCACGTTTTTATACCCTTGACGGTGATTGACAGCAGTCGGAGGGTGGTGTTTGTCTTTTTAACATAGAACAGTTTGCTTTGTCTTGTATCATGTATGTGTATAGCTGCGGTTGGTTCAAATAATGCTTGAACACGACCATTTAAAGAATGGTTGTTTGCTTTATAAAGTATGATCATAGTCTTGTATTTAACTAAATCATGAAATTTAAGCATGTTTGAGAGATGGAAAAATACAGATGTATGATCATGATAATTAAGATTATAAATAATCCGTATAGCTTTTTTCTGTAACATAAATAGTTTTCTGAGTCTAGATTGATAAGTATTTCCCCAGATATCACAGCAATATGACATATGTGGTTCAACAAGTGAATTATATAATGTGTGTAACGCTTGACAATCAAGAACATGCCTAGTTTTATACAAAACTGCTATGTTTTTTGATACTTTTGATTCAACCATTTTTATGTGTACTCTCCATGTTACGTTTTCGTCAATGGTTACTCCAAGGAATTTAGTATATGGCAGAGGATATGGTGGATGTTCCATTTTGTGGAAACATTCCTTGAACTGTATTGTCTCTCCAGTCATCATAAACTCTAATGTAATATGTGCAGTTAATATAACTATGCAAAGCATGTCATTATTACTTTTTAATGTGTACATGCCATGTGATACCAGATCTAATGATGATCTGTACTGTAATATGTTGATTGAAATTATGCGTACATATAATATAATGAACTGTTCCAATGTCATTATTGGAGGTTATCTGAATACGTCTTTCAAGCGTGTGTCTTCTAACTTTACGAAACATTTAATTTACATATGTGAACGTGAAACAATCAAGCCATGTATTGATTTTGGAGGACGTAATGTTTGTTATACATTTACTAGTCATGTAGACAATGGTGCTTATGTCATTGATCACTTTCTGTTAAACAATGGACTCTTTGACCATATGTTAGAATATTATACTATGCACGATGACTCAAATTTACCGTTTCATTCGCGACTGGTTCTTACCTTGAGTTTAGATGTTAATTGTTGTTCACCTTCCTCTAGAAGGTACATATCTAGACCTAAATGGCAAGAAGCGTCAGACTGTAACTTAAGTCAATACAGCAAGGTTTTAGAAAGAATGATTGACGAAATATCTAAACCATGGCATTCTCTAGAATGCCGTGATAAACATTGTCCTAGCAGGTTAACGCATTGTCATGATATTCAGATATGTCATGATTCAATATTGGATTGTTGTATAAGAGCTTGTCAAAACTCCATTCCACATACTTCAAAACAGGGAAATTCGAAGGTAATAGCGGGTTGGAATGAGCACGTTAAACCATGCCAATGAAGAGAATATGAAGTCATTGTTACAAAACATACATAGTAAAGTAGATGCACATTGTAACGTCGGTGAAAATACTATTACGGTGGATGATGTTTTGAATGGTATTAACCATGTTAAGAGTAACAGATGTGATAGATATGGAATTGTATCTACCGATCACTTTATTCATGCACCTAACAAATTACATGTTTTTCTTTCTTTGCTATTCACAACAATGATATATCACGGGTATATATTTTAATATATCCATAATTCAACCTCTGGTAAAAAACAAGAGGAAATCAGCAAATGACTCTGATAACTATCGAGCCATTGCTCTTAGTAGCCTTCTGTCGAAACTATTTGATTGGGTTATAATGATAAACAGTTATGTTGCTCTTAAAACAAGTGATTTACAGTTTGTTAATGGAGACTGTGAACTATTTCCAGCAGAACAAATCGGATGTTTACGTGTTATTACTAGATGCTACTAAAGCATTTGATAAACTAAATGATGTTAAACTTTTTAACTTACTATGAATCCCTTTTTAATCAGACGTTTACTTTATATGTACACTGATCAACATTTAAATGTATCATGGAACAATTCCATATGATTGCATTTCTCCACTACCAATGGTGTGAAGCAGGGTCGGGTGTTGTCCCCCATTTTATTTTCTATCTACATTGATGAAATGTTAACAAGACTCTGCATGTCTGGTTTTGACTATATGATTGGTCATAAGTATTATGGTGCTGTTGGCTATGCTGATGATATATCTTTGGTAGCTCCATCGATATATGCATTGAAAAAAATGTGTGATATAGGTATAAAATGTTAATATGATTTACAGTTCAACCCGGGGAAATGTCAACTTATTAAATATGGCAGTGGTACCGATTGCCCATTTTACTTTGATTGTTTAAAAGTGAAACAGAGTAAAAAGGGTTGCATTTAGTCCACATTATTGGTCCTGACACTCACCAGGCTATGGTAAAAGACATGTGTCATGATTTTATATGGCGTATAAATGCATTATCTGCTAATTTTGTGTTTTGTAATATAAACATAAAACGTTAATTATATATGTCGTACTGTACATCTTTCTATGGTGTATGTCTGTGGAACTTACAAAACAAACATCTTGATATGTGTTATACTACTACGTGGCGCAAAGGTATCAGAAAACTCTTTAATCTACCAGTTTGCACACATTGTAATATTGTGCCACTTTTAGCAGACTGTTTACCGATTCAAATTCAAATTATGAATGGAATGGTACGATTTATGCAGAGTTGCTTGAAATGCAGTAACTCCAGTTTGAAAATGCTCTCTCATCTAGCCCTTCAAGGTAGTGGTTCATACATGTCTATACATTTTAATTATATCATGTCCAAATTAAAACTTGATGCCATGACATTCTTTAGAATGAAATCTAATAAGTTTTATGGTATGATTCAAGACCACTGTCAGGAGGGGCTGGATGATAAACTAGTGTGTAGAGTCTCATTTGCAAAAGATTACATAATATAGATAATGCGGGTAGCACTTCTATTTTAGCCATTAATGGCCTGCGCTCATTGCTTACTGTTTCATATTCACAGTAACTTATATACATTGATTTAGTCGAATTGTACAATTTTTAGTACGAATAAATGTATTATTATTATTAAAAATGTGATTATTATGTAGGCCCTATACATACATTAATACATGCATTATTACCTTATTACATTATAAAACAGGCACATAACGTGTTATTATGCAATCTAAAATATACAAACAAATACAAGTAACAGATAACATAAAACCAGCTGAAATTTAAAAAAATGGCTCAACAGTGTCTATTCATTATTTAGCTGCTAATTTCCTTGCGGCGTTCTCAACAAAACTGCGTCACGTTGAGCAAGATCACGAACAAACTCGACTCTTTACATCTACAGTGGAATTCACACTGTTGACCCAAACATAACATATATTGCAATCAATAAAAATATATTTACAATGTAGGAAACAGTTTAAAAAATGCAAAGCAGTCATGTTTTTTTACCCATCACGTGACCTGTTGCCTAACAAAAACTCCGTCTAGCCATCAAAAATGGATGCCCAACACGTGGTGGTTTCGGACATACCGTCGTATTTTTGTTTTTAATTCTGGTCCCAAAAGTGTGTCTTTGTAACAAAACCATAAGGCAAAGTTTTAAAGTGGCAACTGTACGCGGGAATGTTTGATTTATGAGATGTCATGCTGCAAAATTAATGTAATTCAGGTATATAACCGTTCTCAACATTATTGGCATTATTGGTATTGGGGCAGAACGTGAATAAAAATTTCTTCAGGGAAACTTGGCGCAAGAAGATAGCTTCAGTATTAACATATTAATAGAGAAAACAACAATAGGCATACACATACCATCGCTGAAACATTTATTATACAGCCTAATCCCCAGGAAATGACAAAGGGTTCGTATGTCAAATGTACACAATCTAAACACGCGTTCAAGCGCCACTCTTTGATTCGAATGTTCTGGCAAACGTCCTATTGGATCAATTGAAATAAGTTTTGTTTGAAGCCGTGAAAATCACCCAATGTCTTTCAAGTATCGTATTTTCGTTGGCTTTCGCGAAGCAAGGTCCTGTCAATACTGGTGAGCTTAGAGACGAGATAGAACAGTTTCTGATATTTCACAACGACTTGCAGCATGTTACAAAATAATTATTGGGTTGGAAAAGCATGCATGACTGATGCATGGTGCCAATTTACACAATGTATGCAAGGTCGCGGTGTGAACTTGTTTACTTATTACAGACAGCAGTAAGCAGCCGTAGGTCTACACAGTCGCTTGTAGTTCTTGAGATGCGTTGAATGCGACCTATCATATGTGTTACCAAAGAATACACACTATAAAATAGCCAGATGAGAGAGGAGACATTCATCCCTGAATCCATGTGAGATATTATCAGATATATAAGACTATGGTGGTTTAAGCATGTTTGTCGTACACCGAACAAAACCGTTGTTAACGTAGCTTTCAAGCTCGACTTTAATATAATATCATAAGTCCGTCCACAGCTTTCGAAATGATACATTTGCAGCTGTTTGCGGCGTGCGACATCCTCTCTGTCTCCCAGTAGTGAGCCTAGACTCTTTGTCATCCGCTACTCCTCAGATATTCGTTCTGTGTGTCTCTGGACAGATGTTCTTTCGGGGCACTTACTTCAATTCGGTCCATGAAAATTCGGGAATAACTGACAAAGTTAGTGTCATCTGCATATTCGATGTCAAGTGGCAGGTCGATGAGGTAGCTGTGCCCGCAGGTTTCTCAAGGCCGCCTCAAGGAAGACGATACCCAGCACTGGGCTCTGACTATTATCTTGAGGTGTGCCTATAGTTGTCACGAAAGAAGGACATTCTCCGATCAATATGCGTGGTTCGAGCGATGTGTTTGCAAGGAGAAATCTTATAATTCGAATTCCCGACTCTTCAAGGAAGGTTGAAAGTATATCCATCAGCGTGTCTCGCAGGATGGTATCGAATGCTCGGCTCATGTCTATTCCAAGAATATCGACTGTTACACGGTATCTATGTGCCTTAGCACACAACCATCGGTATCCGAACCATACGTCAGCCGTACTACGACCTCGACTAAATCCACTCTGACCAGGTGAAAAGAATTCGTCGACTTTTGGTTCGATTCGGGACAAAACCACTAGCGACAGTGTTTTGTACAGGGCGGTCAGTAGTACGATAGGTCTCAAAGTTGTTAGAGGCCCCACCGTCTTACCGGGCTTTTGTAGAAGGATTAAGACATCTCTACCAAGCTCCAGTGGTTCATGTTCTAGCGCATCATTGAATGTTTTCGTGATGGGTTTGCCAGACATGTGGACGCGTACTTTGGTAGCTCTCCCGGGATGTAGTCGTAGCCACTTGCTCTGTTGTTGTCGAGCTTGCTCATCGTTGCTAACACTTCTCTAGTTGTAACGGGTGTGGGCAGCGCTATTGGGGGGGGGGGGGCTTCAAATGTTGGGATCCCTTCGGTTACGGAACCGCGGAACTGTTTGCCGAAGTATCCACTGACCCTTGCACCGAATTCAGCCGGATCTCTAACAGTTCGACCTTCTTCATCGTGTATCGTGGCCTGAACGTAAGGTTTGTGAGTCGACATCCTAACTACGCGGAACATCTTCGCTCCATCGCGCAGCCTTTCGACCTCGGTTGCTAACTCGTCTAATTTAGCAGACCCGGTCATTGTAGAGTTTTTAGGCGCATTGCATGAAGAAGCATGTTTCGTTCTTGTTTTAGTCTGCTTTTTTGTGTTGAGTCGTAGTCCAAGAATTAAAGTCGAAAACAAAAAGCTGATTTTTGCATCACAGATCCCTGAAAGTGTCCTAAATAAAATACTAAAAATCCCCAAGAATCCTACTTGAGCTAACCGCAAAAGATGGCGTCCCGTAACTGATGAAATTCGATAAAACGGCTGTATCTGCCAAACTATTAGTGACAGAAGGCACACAATGATATTTAGTGGTGGGTTTTCAACCATGAGCTGTCTAATGCACACAGTTAAAATATAATTGAATCAACTGAACATTGCAATATTTAACTTTATTCAAGGTCAAATGGGCAATTAAAGGTTCAAATATCAACAACTTAATCATGACACTAGATAGTATAGGCAACATCAGCGTGATATACATTCATATTCACTGATATAAACAAACTTGAAAGCAACTGCACCAACCCCAGACCGTCTATGCTTCGTCCTGCGGGGAAGATGTTACAGCAGAACTGCCCACTGCAGGAAGCAAAAATAGGGGTGCAGTAGAGTCCCACACTGGCCTTTACATCCGCACGATACCATACGGAGGAGCTTGCTTGGGGCGGGGGTTTTATCGCTTGTTAGGGGGCACAGTCCATCATCATGCAATGACCAGCCCTGTAAAACCATCCAGGACAATCCTATGTAACCGAATATATCTTTGGCGTCCCAATTTGAACCAAAATTCCAAATAAAAATGTATACAGCAACATATAGGATTAGAACTAATACAATTACCCAGTCAGTGGGAGGCAGGGTGTTTCCACTCCACTGCTCCACTGTGTGGTACGTGCGGAGTGAATGCTGCCGGGCAACGGTAGTTGTCCTCGGCAGCGTCTCGAGTCGGAACACCGAGGATAATGTATACTTCCTGATGGATTTCCCGTAGAGCTATCAACACATTTACAAACATGCGTAGACACGTGTTGCAATTTGAGCATGCAATCCCAAGAACTTAATACAGCGCTACATATGAACTTACCTGTCCATAATAAATAGTCATACTGTTATGATAAGAATTTGCCTTATATCTCAGGGCATCCAGCGTGGTATTCTGGTCACCTCCAAACAGGGTTTTCAGAAACCGGTCACTAGCATATGCGATTTCTTCTTGTGTTCTGTTAGTGTGATTGAACTTTTCCAGGTAGCCTGCGTTCTCTGTGTTATCAATCACCTTATTCAGCACGGTCTGTTTTCCCTTGCCGAAGATTGCAGACACGCTGTCACACCCAGAAACAGCATGGAAGAAGAGCAGGTGGGTCGTAGCAGTTCCGATGTTTGCCTGTATATCTAGAACATTGACACAGGAAGACAGACATTGCCCCATGTACACACCACGTGTGCTACCTCACTAGCATTACTAGGATCTCAGTGTCGGTGGCAACAACAAGGACTGGGGTGGAAATATCCAGGGCTGTTGAGTCAACAAGTCTGTCCGCGTCTTCATCGGCCTGCTTGCAGTGGACACACTCGTTTGAAAAACATTGCATAATGATAGCAATAAGGCGCGTCTAGTTGGTTGCATTCCTGAGAAAGCTGTGCTGAGGGATAAACGGTTTCATGTTGGTATCGAGCTAGATGTCACGCGAAGCTGTTTTCTGCGAGCAACGCTGGTGCTTAGTGTTCTTTGTGGAGGTTTTTGCTGAGCAATAACCGTCAAACACCACTATGACTGGCATACCTGTGAATTGGATGCAGACACGTTTCACCTAGTTGGCAGCAATCTCGTGGTACGTTGCGTCAGTCGGCCACTTGACGGTGTTCAGCAAATGACCACCATCAACCACCACAGTGATGTTGTCCGAAGTAGTCAGACTGCGTTCCTCCACAGATTATTTTAGGGCAATGGACGACTCTTGTTGTTCTTTCTGAGCAGACCGTGCTACATAGAGCTGGAGGCTGCTGGCTGACATAGAGCTGGGGGCTGCTGGCTGACATAGAGCTGGAGGCTGCTGGCTGACATAGAGCTGGGGGCTGCTGGCTGACACAGAGCTGGGGCTGCTGGCTGACATAGAGCTGGGGGCTGCTGGCTGACATAGAGCTGGAGGCTGCTGGCTGACATAGAGCTGGGGGCTGCTGGCTGACACAGAGCTGGAGGCTGCTGGCTGACATAGAGCTGGGGGCTGCTGGCTGACACAGAGCTGGGGGCTGCTGGCTGACATAGAGCTGGGGGCTGCCGGCTGAGCTCATGTGTGAGGAACTCCTCCCTTTCTTGGTGGTTGTCAATAATAACTGTTATTCGCTGAAATAGGAGATTTGGGTTGATTGCGCACGTTTGGCCCTTGCATGTAAGCTCATGAGCCCGCGCAGCCATGTTGATGACCCTGTCACCCCTCTTCATCTTGATGTCTGTGAATGGCACCCCAACCAGGTTTGTTGCTGCAGCCTTCCCGTCTTCAAAAGGTCATCACAGTTGACATTTGGAGCCGACTATCGCCCTTGCTTAATTTTAACAACAATGCTACCTAATCAAAATATCTAACAAATACTGGCTTACACATATATTATCTTATGTAAGTAGTCAACCCTATTATCACTCATTATATAAGGTGTTCTAAAATACTTTAACTAACTAACTTTAAGCACAACTGCTACTCAATATATGTTTACTACAACTTTATGAATGATATTAAGGTAAGAATAATACTTATCAATCAGTAATTCCACTTGTTTATCAACTTTTCTGCATCACCAATTTCTATGATCTATGTCCGCCAAATATAACCTCGAAATGTTTTGATGACTTTATAATATTTTAGTGGTGTTCATTAGATCGGGCATGGTTGAAAACCCAACCATAGATACTAACATTTACTTACTACCACACATAAGTCTATGACTTCAGCTATGTCCTTTCAGCAGCAGCAGCAGCAAACCATACTGTGCATGTATTATGTTGTTGTTGTTGAATAAACGTTCATTCATACCTCAAGTGCTTAAGAAATTACAGCTAAAAACGGGTTTCTGGCCTATTGGACGCCATCTTGAATTCTGCGGTTAGCTCAAGGAGGATTCTTGGGGAATTTTAATATGTTATTCGAGACACTTTCAGGGATCTGTGGTGCAAAAATCAGCTTTTTGTTTTCGACTTTAAGGTTCGATGGTATTTTGGCCTAACTCCTGGACTATCGGTAATGTTATTGATTCTCAGTCATAGTTCTGTTTGGGTGATCGACATCCTGTTTAGCTATGGGCAGTAGATGGTGTGGTATCTAGCTGTCTGCGTGTCTCGACTTTAAACGACCAATAAAATTAGGAAGACAACAAACATGTCATGAATTGATAGCGGAAGGCCAATGTCAACATGACACTGGCTTGCCACTGTTAACAGCAGAACGGTGTACTATACATGGGATGCGATGGAATGGTGTGACATTCAGTAGGACAGCAAGGGGTCAAGTTGAAGTACTTCTGACATTTGTTGTGGAGCATACACATACATATATACTCTATTGCCACATTCAGGTGACTTCTCTTCAGGAAATGTTGTATTGGTCGGCTTAAATGAACATAGGACACCCCGGGCGTTTTCCCCCGGTCATTCCTCAAAGACATGCCCCCGAACGTTTCTCCAACACTAAACTGAAAATGTGAACATTCCCCCTTTTGTAGTTCAAGTAACAAGCAATAGGTTGATCATTAAAAATAATTTTATTCAACATTCTATATACACCTAGAGCTTGCCACTTCGACGCTGACAACAGTAAACGATTATTGTGTAGATTACACAAACCAATTCAAGGAAAGAACCCGCATAATAAGTACAGCATTACTTCCGCGGTACACTATTGAAGTTGTTTTGGCACACCGGTTGCGAACCATTGCTAGACCATAGACAACATAGAAGGTCAAACGTTTGCTGTAGGTTTTCCTACAAGAAAACGTTCTAAGTTCACATTCTCGTTAGGCCACCGGACCAGAAACCATTTGCGGATTGCGGGAGCTGTTCATATAGTTTGTCATGCCCACCGACGCAGACCTGACACGCCAAATTTGGCCCGCGGGCGGTTTCCGGCTGGTCCGCGATATCTGCTCTTGGAAATGGAAATTGTCAAGAACAACAAGAACTGGTTGTGTTCGTTCGTTCGTTCGTTCGTTCGTTCGTTCACTAATCCGTAGAGCAGTTCTGGCGAGATAAATGATCTTTTTGTGAGTTTCAGTTGGTTCATCTTTGCATTCTGATATTAATTTAAAGACATTTGAACACACTGGATATGCTGCTTCAGTGAAGACAAAGCTGATTAGCAACCTGAACGAAGCAGTGGACGTTTCGACGTAAATCTGTCACCTTTGAAAATTCATGCCGAAATGCGCGTTATATGTTGGTGAGCTGGACAACCAAAATACAGCCTTCAGTGGTTCGCTGCTTCTTTGCAAGTTCATTTATAGCCCAGTCTGACATTGTCAATGTTGTAGCAATCATTTGGAGATGACAAAGCTGCTTTGCTGGAAAATACCCAAGACTACAAAATAATAAGGGTTTAACAGAAGAATGTTTCACTATGAAAAACAATCTCGTGCTTGTAGCAGCGATAAAAGTGCAGATTTTCAGCATTCCTCGGGACAGCGCAGAAAAGGTTGTTACTTTTCGACAGTATTTGATTGAGTGATATTGGAATTCCCCAAAACGAATCACACCAGCACCCCTTAGATATCAGGGGCGGATCCAGAGAGGTAGTCTAGGGGGCACATTACATATAGTGATACATTGGCTTTGGAACGTGGTGTATATTCGGGGAGCCGAGGCTCACCACAATCTTCCAAATGCACTCCCATTGATGCTCGCCAAAATCCACATTGAAGCGCTCCAATTGCATCCCCTTAGGATCGCCAAAACGGACGCACATTCCAAAGATCTAGGGGGCACGTGAAGCTAGCGGGGGCATATTCCAAAGGGCTAGGGAGCACGTTCCCCGAGGCCACCCGGGATCCGCCTATAACTATAGTTTGAAGGTAGTGTTGTTACTTGCAATCTCTCTGCTCTCTCCAAACCATATATGGTAGGCCTAGTCTATAGAAAAATAGGCAGTCATCATTTTACTTAGACGTTGTTTTACATTGCGCTTAAACAGTGATGTTTATTTATTGTTTAGATGTGGTTCTTGGTAGCATAAAACACACTCTTTGCAAACACCTACGGAAAAGTATTTTATATTTTAGCTAATCAAAAGCTTTGACCTGCAGATAGGTAACTGAACAAAATTTGGCCCACACTTAGAAACGTTTGCAGAACGCCGGGCTATATAGGGCATCGACGCGTTACGTACACTGCCATATGTATCTGAATTCTGGACTGGCAAAGCTGACGTCGCCTGCATGCCAATGTGTGTTCTTCGCGTTAACAATAGAACGTGTAGCTCATCATTCTGCACATGTAGCCATGTCTCGTGTGGGAAAAGATACGCGAGATTGGCACTAATAATATCTCTGAGTTGGCAAACGAAAGCAGATCTTTGCTTAGTATAGATGTGAACTGCAGCTCATACTCGCAGAGTCATGAACACTCGCATAAAGTCTTACGAAAAATAGAATGAAAGTTTATTCAACAACAAAACATAATACATGCACAGTATGGTGTGCTGCTGCTGAAAGGACATAGCTGAAGTCATATACTTGTGTGTTGCTATGCCCTTCTTAAACTAAAAAAAAAACCCGAATAAATACAATACGAATTATAAATAAATTTCAAACTAATATTCACAACTCATGTATAAGCTTATTAACATAGTGCTTGTGTTCTCAATACATGGGTTTAACTAAACAACATCTTGAATTAACAATTCACAAATATGTAGAAAGTAATGACAACTTGAATACTTTTTTAAAATTGTGTTAAACAGCATTCACACGGTCAATCTTGCAGGTACCGTACGAACAGGCATTCAACGTAATGATTAATATGCCTCTGGAAATAAATAGACCCACTGTTGTTACAGTACTAGTTGTGATTGTTT